>JAYESA010000002.1:85066944-85604444 GCA_036927795.1 Iris macrosiphon | reverse complement strand
AGTCAGACTAGTCTAAAGCAGGAATGTGAAATTTGTTTAGGGTTAACAGCTAGTGTGATGCCCGAATCAATTGTGTAATGAACAGGTGCACAATCAATATAATATATAATAAATAAAATTTTAAAAAGTTGCACTAATTCTAATTAGTCAAAATTAATCCTAAATTACTGAAATCTGGTCGAGGGAGTTTACAATCTACCCTCCTTAGAATATTTTGTCCTCGAAATAAAAACAACCATATAATGAGAATAAAAAATTAATTAAGGACATAAGATGATTAAGGAAGATTGAATTTGAAATATTGGACATACCCTGATTTGGAAATAGGTGGGGATAACGCTGACGAATATCCTCTTCTCGTTCCCAGGTAGATTCACCTGGTGCATGATGTCTCCATGCAACACGAACGAGAGGAATAGTCTGGCCTCGCAACACTTTCTCACTTCGGTCCAGGATTTCTACAAGCTCCTCCTGGTACGATAAGCTCGGCCCGATGGTGATCTCTGAGTAGTCTAGCACATGACTCGGGTCTGGAATGTACCTCCTCAGCTGAGATACGTGGAAGATGTCATGTACTCCCTCCAAAGTCTGAGGTAGAGCTAGTCTGTAAGCAACTTCTCCGACGCGATCTAGCACATCGAAGGGTCCAATGTACCTTGGACTTAGCTTCCCTCTTCCTCCAAATCTGATAGTTCCTCTTGTAGGTGAGATCTTTAAGAACACATGCTCCCCTACTTGGAACTCTAGAGGTCGACGATGAATGTTGGCCCAGTGCTTCTGCCTGTCTTGTGCAGCTCGTAGGTGTCCCTGGATCTTCTTTACTTTCTCCACCGTACGAATAATCAGTTCTGGTCCCAAGATCTGTCTCTCGCCAACATCGCTCCAGCATACTGGGGAACGACATTTTCTTCCATACAAAGCTTCAAAGGGAGCCATTTGAATGCTCGCTTGATAGCTGTTGTTGTAGGAAAATTCTACCAGATGTAGATGATCTTCCCATGATCCGCTGAAATCAAGCATGCAGGCTCTCAGCATATCTTCAAGTGTCTGGATGGTGCGTTCTGATTGGCCATCTGTTTGTGGGTGATACGAGGTGCTGAACTTGAGGCGGGTACCAAGACTTTCTTGCATACTTCGCCAGAAGTAAGATGTAAATCTCGTATCTCTGTCAGATACTATGCTGACTGGCACTCCATGCAGACGCACTATCTCCTTCATGTACATGTCCGCCAAGACTTCTGTAGATTGTCCAACTCTAAAAGGTAGGAAATTAGCAGCCTTTGTGAGTCTATCTACGATTACCCATACAGTATTACGACCACTAGGACTTCTTGGGAAGCCTGTAACAAAGTCCATCGTAATGTGTTCCCATTTCCACTCAGGTATTGGGAGGGGTTAAAGTAGACCGGCAGATCTTTGATGCTCAGCCTTGACTTGCTGACACACCAGGCATTTGGCCACAAAGCGTGCTATCTCCCGATTCATTCCATGCCACCAGTAATATTGTCGCAGATCTCTGTACATCTTTGTGCCTCCTGGATGTATAGAGTAGGTTGAGCTATGAGCTTCTGACATAAGCTCATTACGAAGTTCTCCATTTGGAACATAAAGACGATCACCACATCTTAGAGTCCCATCTTCGTGTATGCGACATCCTGTCTGAATTCCAGCCTCTATTCTTTGTCGAAGCCTCTGAAATCTTGCATCTGTTGGTAGAGCAGCTTTGATTCTTTCTACCAAAGTTGATTGCAGCTGATAGTTTGATAATTGGCCGTCAAGTCCTGGCATAATGACCTCTATTCCCAAATTTTCTAGATCTCTCAGAAGACCTGGTTGGGTGATCATAAAGAATGCCGAGGGTCTTCTGCTTAGAGCATCTGCCACCACATTAGCTTTCCCTGGATGGTACTGTAGATCAATTTTGAAATCCGCCATCACTTCGAGCCATCGTCTTTGTCTCAGATTTAGGTCCTTCTGGGTGTAGACGTACTTCAGACTTTTATGATCGGTGAATATCTCTACTCGTTCGCCATATAGATAGTGTCTCCATAGCTTCAGGGCGAAGATGACTGCGGCAAGCTCCAGGTCATGAGTAGGGTAATTCTTCTCATGAGTCCTCAACTGCCTTGAGGCATAAGCTACAACTTTCCCATGTTGCATTAAGACACAACCAAATCCTTTTCCGGATGCATCACTATATATGACAAAACCTCCGGATCCAGATGGTATAGTCAAGATGGGAGCTGTAGTCAGACTCTTCTTCAAGTCATCAAAAGCTGTCTGGCAATCTTCAGTCCATATGAACTCCTGCTCTTTACGGGTAAGACGAGTAATCGGCTCCGCAATTCTTGCAAAGTTTTCTACGAATCGTCGGTAATATCCGGCAAGTCCTAGAAAGCTTCTCACCTCTGAGACGTTGGTCGGGGTTGGACACGTCTCAACAGATGAGATCTTTGCTGGGTCTACCGAGATGCCTTCTCCGGTGATAACGTGTCCAAGAAATGCGACACGGTCAAGGAAGAATTCACACTTACTCATCTTAGCATAAAGGCTCTCCCGTCTCAGCGTCTCTAATACCAACCTTAAGTGCTCTTCATGCTCCTCGTGGCTCTTTGAATACACCAGAATGTCGTCGATGAAGACTACCACGAACTGGTCCAGATATTGGTGGAAGACTCTGTTCATCAGGTTCATGAATACGGCAGGTGCATTAGTTAGTCCAAAAGGCATCACCAGGAACTCGTAATGACCATAACGAGTCCTGAATGCTGTCTTCGGAATATCTTCCCTCCGTACTTTGACCTGATGATAACCTGATCTCAAGTCTATCTTTGAGAATACCACGGTTCCTGTTAGTTGATCGAACAGGTCGTCAATTCTCGGCAAGGGGTACTTGTTTTTGATTGTCAGAGCGTTGAGGGCTCTGTAATCAATGCACATGCGATATGTTCCGTCCTTCTTTGGTACAAACAACACTGGTGCTCCCCAGGGTGATGCACTAGGACGAACAAATCCCTTGATCTGTAGTTCCTCTAGTTTAAGCTTCATCTCGTCAAGCTCCTTCTTCGCAAGTCGGTATACATTGGAGGATACTGGTGCAGCTCCGGGTATCAGCTCAATAATGAACTCTACTTCTCTGTCAGGCGGTAGGCCTGGCAATTCTTCTGAAAATATGTCTTCGAACTCTGCTATAATTGAGGGAAGTGCTGTCTCCATCGCCATGTAAGCTCTAGGAGTCTGGCCTACTCCTTGCTCTATGGTTCCTCGGGCATATTCGAACTCCGGGTGATCTGGGGGTCTAAAGATAACACTACCCTTACGGCAGTGTAAGATAGCATTGTTCTGGATTAGCCAGTCCATGCCTAAGACAACGTCGAAATTTGGCATTGGAAGTACCAAAAATCGTGCTCTTAGTCCTCTACTACAAATAACTACCGGACAGGTTTCGATAATGTTGGTAACTGGAACAATACCTCCTCCAGTAAGTATTTTCCAACACTTGGGTAGCGGGGAAGTGGATAGCTTGTGCATGGCTACGAAACTACTGGATATGAAAGACAAAGTAGCCCCAGAATTGAATAATACAGTTGCAGGTAATGATGTAACTAAAATGGTACCTGTTATAGTTTCCCCTTCAGGTTCTTCTGCAATGGCAGCTAACGCAAAGGCTTGTCCCTGCCTTTGTCCTCCGGCTTGTTGTCTGGCCTTGAACTGGGTCTCCTGAGTAGGCAGAGGTGCTCCTCTCTGATATCCTCCTGATGTGAAGGGAAGCATCTTCTGAGCTTGTGCTCCTGGCTTCTGCCCTTGTTGAGGTGTTGCATCTCTGCGTTGTGGGCAGTCTTTGGCCATATGATTTTTAGCTCCACATAGCAGGCATAATCCCAGCTTCTTTCTACAGTCATTGGCAAAATGCCCCTTCTTGCCACAAAAGTGACAAGTCGGGAGCTCCCTCTTCTGGTAAGGCCCCGTCGTCTGCTGAGTCTGATATTGGGGACGACGTATAGGTCCTCCTGCTCCTTGCTGATTCTTGGCCGGGAAGGTTGAATTTGAGCGTCTGGCTCCTCGGCCAATGGCTTCTTGCTCCCTGGCTTCTGTAAGAACCTCGTTGTAGGAGATTCTCGACTGCGTTGTTGTGTACCTCTGGAGCTCGTGGTTAAGGCCATGGTGGAATCTTTTAGCCTTCTTCAGCTCGTTCGGGATCAGATCAGCACCGAAACGACTTAGTCTGCTAAACTCTGCGTCGTAGGCATCTACCGTCATGTTTCCTTGCTCCAGGTGCAGGAACTGGGAGTATAGGGCATTCTGGACTGTCGCTGGAAAGTACTTGGCGTTGAAATGCTCCAAGAATTGTTGCCAAGTTTGGTCTTTTCCGACGCTGCGCTCTATGGATTCCCACCAGTGATGGGCGTTGCCAAGAAGTTGGCCCCTCACAGCGGTCATCCATAGGTCGGGAGTGAGTTGCGATCCTTCTAGCAGCATTTCGGTGTTGGAGATCCAATCGGAGATCTCTTCAAGAGTCTCGTTGCCTTTGAAATCCCTCGGGCTCATTTGACGGAAGCCTCGAACTGTGCCCGCTGGTTGGACAGGTACTGGTGTCGGAGTAGTAGTTCTCTCCAAAGCCGTCATTAATGTCTGTCGCAGAGCTTCAGTTTGCTGCCACTGAGACTGTCTCAGGGCCTCAGTTTGTTGCCACTGGTTCTGCAACATAGTCTGGAGAAACTGCAACATTTGAGGTTGACCCTCAAGTTGTGGCATCTGGATAGGCAAGGCTGGAGGTGGAGACAAAGGTGTCTCTGCATGTGGAGTTGGTGTCGTCTCCTGGCTAGAATTTTGGTGATTGGACGGAGTTCCTTGGGCACTTGGCGAAGGGTCTGTTGCTTGGTCAGCCCCATTATTCGCAAGTTTTTCGGGTATGTCCATATTTCTGAGGAAAATAGGATAATTAGAAAACACAAAGGAGATAAATAATGATAATCAAGCAAGATGCAATAATAGAAATTTTAAAGATGGTGTCAGTGTGGATGAGACCTAATATTCCTATCCTATTGCAGGCATTGCTGGGCATGTCATCATACCACTAGCAAATAAAACTAGACCTGCATGGGCCACCACTAAAACCATGTCACGCCCCAGTCCCAAAAGGTCAGGAACTAGGCCACGTGTCACTGGCCAGCTGACACGTCACTAAGGGCTTAATCCACTTTGATGGACCCAAAGGGACGTGCTACGCTGTCCTAAAATACTACAAGTATAGAACAGGTAAAACTATCTCATCCACAACAAAATGTCAGAAAAGCAAGTGCTGAAATATATATATAACTGAGTCTGATACAGTACACAACTGGTGAGAATACAAGCCTATTACAAAAACTGATAATAGCGCAGAAAAATCAGATAGACTAAGTAGCGTCTATCTGAGCAAAACATCTCCATCTCCAGGTAGCAGCATCTAGGGTCAAGCCTACTCTGAGGGTGTCTCCTCGAGCTCCTCCTCGGTAACACATCTAGTCTCCTGATCAGGCCCGTACACAGTGGGGTAGAAAGCCTCATCAAGATCTGGCAAGGAACCAGGTCCTCAGTGGGACGTAACAAGATACAGAAAAAATGACATGCCATGTAATGTAAATACTGAATAAAGAAGTAAAATAAATGCAGGGTGCTAACCATACTAAGTAAAAATGCAAGTAAAGATCCAGTAGTACGCATGGGAATGTGTGGCTAGACATACGCTGACGTAATTCACCAATCGTGGCGACTGGCTAGTATAGGTGTCGTATGCCCCCGACTCAGGGAACTCTGCAATCGACCATCTCTGATACGAAGGTATAAAACATTATTGGAGGGGTGTCCCATACGTCTACCAGTTATCTTTTCCATCCCAATAAAATTAAATGTCAAGTTGTATTTTTGTTCTCCTGAATTATTCTAATCCGTGATGCGGGTCACACGTATTGGTAGCTAATCAAATACGCAACTCGCATCCAAATATGCATGACAACCATGTTGCGTGTTCCCGTGATAGGGTCTAGGAGAATATTAGAATACTCTCTCAGTTGTGGGTGAGTCTGTAAATTGTCAATCATAACAGCTGACTGTAGCCAAGGCAGTCTCAGGTAATCATGGTATATGAAATTCAGGAACAAAGCAGATATCAACAATTGAATTTAAACATTAACTTGGCAAGGTATACTTGCCTACTCCTTGATATTGTTGATAACCTGATCTCACAGTCAGGTTTGAAGGTGATGGTGACAGGGGGTCACTGGCTGTGCTGTAGTCGGTTTCTGTTACAACAGATAGTGTTTGTGAATAACTTGGTTGCAAATAATAAGTATACATCTATACTTATATACATATATATGATATAGATATATATATATATATATAGTATGTATATAGATCTAGTATATATATAGTAGTATATATATAGTATTTAAAGAACAGACAAATGCAGGTAAATAGTAGCAGGGTATATCCACTGCGATATAATATAGGTAATTTGAAATGACAGTACAGGAATTAAATACATATATATATATGTACTATAGTATAGATAATAAAAGGAATTGACAGTGCATGAATTTAATACGTATATAAATGCTGTATTATTTAGCAATATAATATAAGTAGTAGCAGGGTCTATATGTGACCACTGTAAATATACATATATAGATAGGCTGTAATATCCAGCACAGTATTATTTATATAGTATATATAATATATAGATAATGACATTGCAGAAATATAAATTTACATATATAGAATAAGCTGTATTATCCAGCTGGATAATAATATATACATATATAGATAATATTTTATATATAGATATATATATATATATATATATATATATATATATATATATATATATATATATATATATAATATAAGTGCAGGAAATAAATGCAGAAAAATAAAATAAAAGAAAAATGCATAGTATATAATATATATACTATAGTAAAAATATAACATATATGAAATATGTTATATATAATATTTATATAAATATATGAATACATATATTTATATATATAGAATTTAACAATTGCATATATATAAATTTTATTATATATAACATATGAATAATATGTTATATATATAACTATTATATATATATATATATAACATATAAATAAATATGTTATACATATGTATATATAACTATTAATTATATATATATATATATATATATATATATATATATATATATATAACATATAAGTAAATATGTTATACTATATACATATGTATATATATACTTATATATAATAATAATAATATATAGTATACATATACTGTATACTGTATTTATACAGTATATTAAATATAATATCTATTATATATTATATATATACATATATATACATATATATATACATATATATATACATATATATACATATACATATACATATAGGATTATATATATACATACATATATATTAGGTATTAGGAGTATACCTACTGACAGGTGGGCCCTAGGGGTTGCCGACGGCGAGTGGACGGCGGCGGAGCTGGCCGGTGGCGGCCGGAGGAGCAGCAACAGTAGCAGTGGCTACTGGCAGCAGCAGCAGCAGCTTGCAGCTTGCGGGGGCTCTGGCCGGCGGGGAAGCGGCGGAGGTGGCCGGGCAGGCAGCGGGTTCGGGAGAGGGGAGGACGGTGGTCAGTTTGGTGGTGGTGGCGGAGCTCCACGACGGTGGTGGTGGCGGCTAGGGGCGTCAGGGGTGAGGGTGGCAGCAGCTCGGGTTAGGAGGGGTGGCTGCTGCGGGGGCTAGGGCGGCCGGAGGCGGTGTCGTGGGAAGGTGAGGTGGTGGTGGTAGGTAGGGGAGGTCGGGGCGAAGAGTTTGGGTAGGGTGGCGGTGGTCGGCGACGGCCGAAGGCGGCGCTGGGGGTGAATGGGAGTGGTGGTGGTGCTGTATAGGTGGTGGTCGGGATGATGCTGTGGAGGCTGGCCACGACGGAGCAGGCGGCCGGAGGTGGGTGGCAGTGGTCGGAGGGAAGGGGAGGGGAGTGGCGACGGGTTCGGCGGTGGTCCGGTGGGCGGAGGGTGGCCGTGGTGGTGGTGGGATGGGTTTGAATGAAGGGGAGGGCTAGGGTTTATATAGGTTTAGGCCTAATGGCAATTCTGTAATTATTGGCAACTTCAGGGGTATTTTGGTAATTCTGGATTTTTTGGATATTTCCAGCAGATTTTTCTGGAAGTTATGGGTGGGTCCCACTCCCCTATGGTCTAGCCAATAGGATTTGGCCACCTAGCATGCAATTTTGCATATAAACCCTAACTTTTCAATAATTGCATAAATGCATAAAATTTGTATTTTGCGTAATTTTGTAATTTACCAAATTTCATATACTGATTTCCCGTAATTCTGAATTGTAAAAAAATGAGAGAAATAGCTGGGGAAAATATTTTGGACAGTGTGGGGTGAGTCTGGGCAGAGGCAGGGTCTGATATTGCAGGTGATACAGTCATCGTATTTATTATTTAATAAATACTGCGCACGGTGTTTACTATTTATTCTGAGGCTGTTAGGGTCATAATTTTTCTACGGTGTCAAAACGATAATTGAAGTATAATTAGAGTAGAATATTATCGTATTTTTGGTTGGGCAACACAGGTGTCTACTGGTCCTCAAATCACTTAGGGTACAGAGGTGGGTAAAAGCAGAAATTAAAATAGGTAATAAATACGTACGTCTGTAACGATATTTGTGCGACTAAAACGAAGCATCAAACGAGGGTTCTGGAAGTTGCACAAAATACAGAAAAAGTAGTCTGACTAGTCTAAAGTAGGAATGTGAAATTTGTTTAGGGTTAACAGCTAGTGTGATGCCCTAATCAATTGTGTAATGAACAGGTGCACAATCAATATAATATATAATAAATAAAATTTTAAAAAGTTGCACTAATTCTAATTAGTCAAAATTAATCCTAAATTACTGAAATCTGGTCGAGGGAGTTTACATCCTCAGTCTCTTTCGGCAGTCCTTCTCGTATTGTCCTCTCTTACCACAGTGGTAGCAAGTCAGAAGCTCCTTTTCCTGGTATGGTGTTGTCCTCTGCTGTGTCTGTGCTCCAGAGAGACGGATCGGTCCTCCTGCTCTGGGCTGGGCTCTGGCTGGTATGGTCGTACTGGAATGTCTTGCTCCTCTGTCGATGGCCTCCCGGATCCTCGCCTCTGAAAGAACCTCCTCATAAGAAATCCTTGCATGTGTGGTGGTATACCCTATAGCTCGAAAGTGAGGCCATGATGGAATCTCTGGGCCTTCTCTAGATCATTGGGTATCAGGACGGCACCAAATCTGCTAAGACGACTAAACTCCACGTCATATGCATCAACAGTCATGTTCCCTTGTTCTAGGTGTAAAAATTGGGAGTACAGGGCATTTCTGACTGTAGCCAAAAAATACTTCACGTTGAAGTACTCTAAGAATTGTTCCCATGTCTGGTTCTTACCTACAGTACGCTCAATAAAATCCCACCAGTGATGGGCGTTGCCTTTCAGTTGGGCCCTCACTACGGTCATCCAAAGGTCTAGATGCAGTTGTGAAGCCTCTAGTAGCATCTCCGTGTTGGTGACCCAATCGGAGATCTCCTCTACAGTTTTGTTGCCTGAAAAAGTATCTGGTCCCATCTATCGGAACTATCGTACAGTGCCACCTGTCTGAGCTGGTTGAGGTACTGGTACTGGTACTGGTGCTATGACAGGTGTCCTCTCTAGTACTGCCATCAAACTCTGTCTCAACATCTCGGTCTGATGCCACTGTGCTTGCATCATAGTCTGGAAGAACTAAAGCATCTGTGGATGTCCATCTGATTGTGGCATCTGAGGTGGATAAGGTGGAGGTGGTGGTAATAGAACCTCTGGCTGTGCGGTATGTGTCTCCTCAGATGTCGGCCTCTCAGTTTGCGGCATCGGCGTAGCCCCTGAAGTCTGGCCCTCAAAATACGGTGTAGAGATCGTCTGTGAAGTCTGTCCCTCGTGCCGTTATGTAGGATCGCCCTGAGAAGTCTCGTGCCAATGTATTAGCGGGGCCTGTAGTGGTGGTTGCTCTCCAGGTATCCCCTGGGGTACCTCATCTCTTTGGGTGGTGTCGTCTAGCACCACGGCACTGGGTGCTCATCGTCCACTGTGCAAGTTTATCTTGCTGCAAGAGATAGGACTTCATTAAAAAGAGTACAGAATTAAGCAAACAGGATGCAGATATTTTAGAAGTAACACGAAGAAAGTTCAAAAGATGTACTCAAAGTGGATAAGACCTAGTAATTTCTATCCTATTGCAGGCTCACTGGGCATGTTACCATATCGCAAGCGAATAAGAGGACCTGCATGGGCCATCACTAAAACCATGTCATGCCCCAGTCCCAAAAATATATGGGACCAGGCCACGTGGAAATAGCCAACTGTCACGTCTCCGAGGATAACCCAATTTAATGGATCCTAGCAAAGAGTGCTACGCTGTCCTAAATACTAACAAGTCCAATATCAATCAACAATAGGTAATATAATCTCATCCACAATATAAAGAGCATAAATGTACTAGAATAAATACTGGAAGATAAACGCCAGTCTCAAAATATTATAGTATAACCAAGAATGTCTGGTGGGGACAAACCCACTACTATGACGAAAATAAAGTACTGAATGACAGATAAAAAGAGTAATGACTAGGGCATCGACTGACTAGATAATGATGCTCCCAATCCTAGGCAGAAGGCCTACCAACTGATCACAAAAACTCTAACGGTAGCACCTTTAGCTCCTCCGCGGTAGCTTACCTCATCTCCTGTCCTGGGCCGTACACTGTAGGGTAATATGCCTCGTCCAAATCTAGAAAGGTACCAGGTCCTCAGAGGGACGTAACAAGATACATAAAAACATGCCATATGTATAGATACTGAATAAAATAAATAAAGGGTGTGCTAACCATCTAAGTGAATGCAATGTGAGGACAACTTTGGTACGTATGGGTAGGCGTAGGCATATAACGTCCAATACTCCGAAGAGAGTGGTAGCAGTATAGTATATCTGTGGCAGCAGTGTAATATATCATCCATATTGCTCCGAAGAACGTGGCAGCAGTGTAATAGAAATTATTAGGTCTGTAGCTCCTCCGGATACTACAGATTCCAATGTGTGTATCCCACACGCCTACTAGTTGTCCTTTCCGCCCAATATAAATATACACATAGAAATACTCGACGTGCATACCACGTATCTACATGCCAAGTCTCTAATAAACTATAATCCTGAAATACGTACTAACTGTGATGCATGTCACATGTACCGATAGCTAGTCGAGTACGCAAACCCGCATCCCAATATAAATTCATCACAGTGATACGTGTAAGAGTGCCAGGCCTCGGAAGATATCAGAGTATCCGCCCAACTGGGGTGAATCTACTAGTGACTAGGTCAAGTACACTACTCATCGATGCATCCGTCGACTGCACCCGAGTCAATCTCAGACGTGCACAGTCATATGAAATAAAGAAACAATATATCATACAACATATGCATAATTTAAATTATACAGTAAATATGGCAAGGTATCTTGCCTGAGTCCTCAAGCTGTGAATGCCAATAGCCTACTCCTGCAGTATCTTCTGGCTGGTCCAGTGACCCTAAACATACAATATAATATAGCAATCTCGTATCAGACACTAAAGTAATATATACACACAACTTACGACACTGCTCTTAGTACTGACGTAAGGGTCACGGTTGGTGGACTGCAGAGTCTCGTGTGCACGTAGCTAGGGTGCACACGTGTCCTGTCCTCAGTTACCGTGTCTCTCGCGACAATAAATTACCGAAGTTATGGGTTACCAAACTATTTATGTTTTATATGAATACATGTCCTTATTTTCCATTTTTAAGTGTACTTGGTTTATGTCTAGGTTTTTAGGTGAATTACTAGTCATTGATAACAGGTCATATATTTAGGGTAATTACTAATGTATTTATTATCATCTAATTTAATTAACATACATGCATACACATCTATATTATTACATTTTAATTGGTTTGTGTCGACACAAGACACGACGACACGATGACTTGATGATTCAAATATATAATAATACTATGCAAGAAGAGATCTAGGGGTCGAGTACCTAGTTGGCCGGACGAGGGGGTCTGCTCGTTGACTGGTCGTCCTCCGGCATGGGGGCGGAGCTCCGGTCGACGGCGGCAAGCAAGGCAGCAACGGCAGTAACTGCAGTAGTTGCAGCAGCGGCAGCAGCGACGGCACGGGCTAGGGACGGCGCTGGGATGGCGGTCAGGTCGTAGGGGAGGTCGGGGTCGGCCTGGCAGTGGTGGTTGGCGGTGGTCCGGTCTGGAGCAGTCGTCTTGGCTAGGGGTCGAGTGATGATGATGAGGGTGTCGGGTTTGAAAATGGGGAGGTTGATGATGGTGAAGGGATAGTGGCCAGGTGGTGGTGCAGGCGGCCTGGGAGGGGTGGTCCGGCATCGACGGTGAAGCAACGGCGGTCAGGTGGCTGTGGTGGTGGTGGCTTGAGGTGGTGGTGGCGTTGGGGAAGTCGGGAAAGGTAGATGCTCGGGTTGGTTGAGGGAAGTTCGGCTAGTATTTTAGGTTTCTCTTTTTAGGGTTTCATTAGTAGAGAATGTGTATTTATATAGGAGAGGGAATTTATGGGCTAACCTCGAAGTTTGGGCCGGCCAGGGCTCTTTGGAGTGGGGCTGGTCCACATGAAGGATACATGGGCTTGGTTAGGTCTCGCTTTGGGTAAAATTGCCTCTAATTTAATTTAATTAAAAATAATGCGCATAGCGTTCTTTAATGAATTTAAGACACATGGAATTCAAATTGGGTGGGACAAGTATCATGGGCGTAGCAGGCTTAGAATAGGTTAATATCCTAATTTGGGTTATATGGAATTGGGTTGTGTTTGTGCCTCAAATTCAAATAGGAATGGCCAATTATGAGAATTTGGGTTTATTGAAATTATTCATGGATGTTTGTAACGAATATGGCGTAGCTAAAATGAAGCACAATATTGAGTATTTAAAAGTTACACAAGGGTCAGATGGGTAGTCTGGCATTTCTAGGAAATGTGTATTTAATTAGTTTGAAGGAAACTACTAGTGTAGCGCTCCAAACATCGAAGCAACGGTAAGGTGCATTAAGACACATAATTGTTGTACATTAATAATAATTGTATCCAAATTAATCCTAGTCTCTCCATTTAAATTAAATAATTCTAAATTTGGTCGAGGGGATTTACTCCTAAAGAAATGAATATAAGATAAATCAAGAATAGGACAATAAATGATCGAGGAATCAATGGTACAGAAGTCAAGCTGAGTTCGAGAAGGCAGATTTAGGATTTCAAGGAAAAATATATTTGATTGAGATTTTCTATAATTAGGCCACCCCACAAGTCTAAAAAATAGACATGTATGGGCCACCACTAAAACCTTATCATACCCTAGATCCAGAATACTGGAGAGCGGAGGAATGACTCAGCCAACCACACCTTGCGGAATACCGAAGCAACCCGCAATGTGTTATGGTTGTCTAGAGACAAGGGGGTGCATACTACAATTATGTCTTCTAGGGTCAAGAACTTCTATATCTCAATCATTCAAAAAATTAGCAATAACATAGAATATTTCAGAATAAGTAATAAGGCGTCTCTATCGCCGCATCAGAATATTCTTGAGATCTAACAAATATAAGTGATATGCCAGATACACAATCAAAAGTATACATGACAGTGAGTCAGCTACAGTCTAATATATTATATATTATATAGGGAACTAGTGTCCAGATTATCCAGCTAACAGGTGCTGGTTGGCTAAACGCCCCAAAGATTATAGTTTACAAAAGATGAGTAGTTAATGAAGGAACCCACTCGTGACCCTCAGCAGCCATTCTTCTGGTGCGTGCCATCAGTGAGGGAGAGATACGCTTAATCCTCCGGTGCTAGCTCTAAACCTGGCTATGCAAAACCGTTGGGGTCAGACCCCAAATAGCAAGTACCACAAAGGAAGCACAGAATGAAGATACAAAACCAGTTCTATAGCATGATATGCTTAAACCAAATATCAATGGCATATATCCCATCCATGATATGACATGATACTCATTCATCAAACAAGAATAAAAAGTGCCACATCACATCAAGATAGGATACATCTCTTGATTATGGTCCAGCTAAAATAACTATGCATTATAGTTTCAGTCTACATGATGTCGTAACACAATAGCGCAACCCAACAATTAAACAAGGACATGAGTTTAACTATCATACCACAAAAGTCTATGTCCCTAATTCCACAAAATAAAAGGTATAATACACAAGCAGGGATACAATATTAAGTAAAATAGCATAGTGATAATAAGTAGCTTTGATCTGTGTCCCGTTGTAACACAACTGTGCAACTCAACAACCAAACAAGGACATGAGTTGAACTTTCATGCTGCAACGATCCACTTCTCTAACTAAAATAGATTTAACGGTCAAACATGTGTTATGGCTTGATAGGTGATCTCCGAGTTATCCCAGTGATGCAATATATAAGTATCCCTATATCGTGCCATAATTGAGCAGGGCTGGCTAAACAAATAATATACAAGCAAGAATATATGATGCACCGGTCCCCTATAAGGGCCCTGAGCTAATTTAATGATCAGTAGAAGTTATAGGCTTTCTATAGGAGAGACACTGGCTCGGTTTGTAAATAAGTCAGATACTACACTCGACTAGTGCGGATGATATATAGTATTCGTGGTGGCCGTCTTTACTCCCCGCTAACTTAGGGTGGTTCGACATGCACGATCTCGAGATACTGTTCCCTCTTAATGCTCTACAAATTAAGTTGTCTAGTTAACCCTAGATAATTTAGAATATCAAGCCGTGGTCACATGAATATTCTTTCCTAAATATTATACTTTAAGTACGGGCACTCTTGATACGAATCCATATTATCTCTTAAAGTTAAATCTGGATTCACCCAAGTATGATGCAATAATCAGTAATATCTAGCCACGGCTAAAGTCACTATCCAACTATTAGATCTGTGCAAGAAAATAATTACATATATCTCGTAGCAAGTGTATGTGGTACGATGGCTCACTATATCAAGTAACACTCTTGGTGTGATCAAGTGTATCAGCACAGATACAATAGTCAGGGCAGGAATAAATTTTAGTATCAAGGTTGTGGACAAGTTATCAAGTAGCAATGAATTCAGGATAGGACAAGCAAATTATGGTCACAATAATTTATCACTTTATTATATCGATAGATAAAATAAGAGTAGTGTGGGAACCCCTCTAAATCAGATCCATAATCCTTAAACTAAACAAGGACCAGGATTGCAGACCCTTCCTCGAGTTGAACTACGCCCCTTATTTTGTCCAACGTATAATAAGGTGATCTAGGAAAAGTAGCATAATCAGCAAATAAGTACATGTAGGGCCATATCTACAGGCTCATGCCAGGTACTTAGTCATTTAGCACGTGGTCACATCTGGGTCAAATAATTCATTTCTAAGTTAACATATAGCATCACAATCATTTATTCAAACAGAAACATTAAAACAAACAAGTGTCAAAGTAGACGCATGAGAACAATTGACGCATGAGTCAGTTGGCAGCATGACCAAATGGGCCGCATGAACCAATAGGCCGCATGAGTTCAAGGCCGCATGAGGTCAAGACCGCATGAGCAGAGCCAAATCCATTATTCTGGAAACGTGTGATATGACAAACAACAAATACAAGTCAAGTCAAGTCAAAAAAGTGACTGATGTGACATGTGATAAAAGTGACAGAAGAAAAGACAAAAGTAGGAAAAGTCATGCCGAGTCATTCAGTAGTTATGCGTCCAGGAGAAGAGGGACACATAACTCCTGGCCGTATCGTCGACTAGGCCGCATGCTCCTCTGAGCTGCATGCACACTTGGTCGCATAAAATCTTTCGGGACTTAGAGAAAATTGCATTCATTCAAGTTTCAAGCATTTGGACAAGGGACGCATGTGCAGAAATCTGTTCCATGCATCCAACAAGATATCCGCATGAAATCTTTTGTGCGAGATGTCCAGGCCACATGCAATCTGCTTGACACATGGAGCTCCTTCGTCCCAATCCAGCAAGTTTGGTCAAGGAAAAGCTACGAAATCCAAATCCAGCAAAGTAAAGTTCTAAACTACTCAAAATCAAGTGCTCATCAACCTAGAATAATAAGTTTCAAAAATATTAAGTTTTAAGAGATCAAAACCCAAGAACATTCAAGAACACATAGAAAACCCTAAAAACTTAAAACTTAGATCTACACTAATCCATCCACCAATTCCAAAAATACCAAGTTCTAAATGCATGAAAAAATATATAAGGAACATAATGGAACAAAAATATAAAGGGTTTCTCTATTTCTTGCAAGATGTACTTGCCTATGGAGGGAGAGAGAAAAACCTAAGAAAGAGAATGGAAGAGAAAAATAAGAGAAGAGAGAGTAAAGTTTGGTTATATATGGAGGGTTAGAGGTTTGGACCATGGGTTCAACTCATGATAAAACCAAACCAAACAAATAAACCAAGAGCCAAGTGAACCAAAGAATGGGTCTAGTCTCTCTACAACATATAACTACGCTTAGTAAGAAAATAATTATGCTCCAAATACGTATATTAGGAATGGGGAGTGACAGCTTCTTTGTCATCTATTGTCGAGATAAGTTTGGCTATATACACTACGATCATGTGGAAAGAAAGCTCTACAGAAGCAGAGACGTGGTATTCTTCGAGGATCAGACCATGACCAACACTCAGAATTCTGAGATGCCTTCTGAGGATGAGGATTTCCGTGAGTTAGAGTCATTTCGCTTTGAGCCATTTCCAGAGGACACTACAGAGGATCCATATACGGGAGAGCCAGTACATGAAGATGCTCCCAAGCTTAATCATCCGCCTGCTGATGGTGGTCAGGGTGACCCTCAAGAGGATAAGCATGCCGATGAGGCAGTTCCTGAAGGGGAGGAGGTTGTTAGGATACATCCAGTACTGGAGCTTCCGTTGAGGAGGAGCGCGAGAGATGGTTGACCATCTAGGTCACTACCACTTTTCTCGAAGAGAGGTATTTTTGTCTTTTTTAAATATTGGTAACATTATGAATATTGGTATTTTAAAAATTATTGTTTGATTGATATCTTATTTTATTATAACCAGTATGGATATTTTTAGCTTATATTATTTTAATATTTGGTATGGTTGCATATGTTTATGTATTGTATTTAGTTAATGGTTAGTTTTTAGCCATTAGTTAGACTAGTTGTTAGAAGGCCTAATTGGACCTAACTAGACTTGTCATGGACCACATTTAAGTTAGACCTATTAAGCCCAATAATTAGACACCCTTGTTTAGTTAGTGAATTAATTAATCCAACCATTAGAAGTAGAAGCTTCCTCCTTAATTAATAATCATCATGACAAGTTCATAGCGATATTTTAGTCTTGGGAGACAAGTTGGGGCCGACCACCATAAGAGGGGAGTCCATTCTCTCTTCTTTTCCCTTTTCACCCAAATTTGAGATCTACTTTAGTTCTTTCCCAAATTTCTTCTTCCCTACTTAACCATTGGAGACTCTTGGAGCAAGGAGGAGGCAAAGATCTACAATGAGGTGAAGGACACAAGTTGAAGGCTCTTGACACTTATCTAGACACTTGCATTGGGAATCCATCTTCCAATAGGTACAATTCAATTTTTTCCTTCTAATTAGACCATAAATCTATAGTTTAATCATTAGGAATCCACCTATGGGCTAGGGCTACCTATAGAAAGAAGATTTGACTACTAGGGACCTTTATTGTGAAAGTTACCATGTATTTTGTGTCAATTATGGGGAAAATCCGAGATTGGTGCACCATATATTTGTCAATAGGTCTAGTAGACCAAATTGACATATGTTTGGTTGCGTGAGACTAGTGTCATGTCCACAATTGGATATGTGTATGCCGTTTCATGATAATTTGGTGGTACGGGTTGATTTGGGAAATTTTCCTTTGACACAGGGGTGTGCACATGTCATACTTTGACATAGACACGTAGGTGAGTAACTAGCACTTGGTATTACTTAGAAATATAATTTTTGTCTTGCTCGTGTCCTTTGTGATATATTAGGAGTGGTGTCGAGGCCGTATCATAAACGTATCATATAGAGAGTGATACGAGTGCGATGCACTCCATGTGTTTGTTATATTGTTACTATTCTAATTTAGTTTTGTTATACATAAGTATTGTATTGTATTGATATATGTGATGTTCACTGTGATATGGGATATTCACGGTGGGGGTTTATTTAGTGTACATTTGGTGCACATGTCCAGGTGTGGGTAGTAGACTGCAACAGTCTGATTTGGGGAAACAGCAACTAGCAAGGTGCCATGCTCAAGTAGTAGGTGATGTGGGTAATGAAGGAGTGGAGTATGGTTTGTGCTTGTATTTTAAATTGCATACAACATGGTGGAAGGAAAGTAGCAGGTAGTTAGTGAGGGGGAGGTAAAGGGAAGCCACTGCAGTAGCAGCAAGGTCGGGGAAGAATGCACAACAATAGTGCATTTGTTTGTGTGTGTGTGTGTGTGGAGTGTGTTGACAGTTGGGGGAAGTCCATTTCAGACATGTGCAAAAGGGTAGTGTCTTTGATGTTAGTTAATAGCTAGTGTGTTATCAGTCATGTCAGTTAGTATCAGTTGTTAAGTTAAGTTATATTTAGTAGTTTTGATATTGATAATAGTTAGTTTAGTTAGTAATACATGATATCAGTTAAGTACATGTTATCAATTAGTTCAGTTAGTAAGTTAGTATATATTTATGTTAGTTAAGTTAGATATTAAGGATTGTGTGGAGTTAAGGTAAGGTTGGGAGAGGTTGAAGGGGATGGCATATGTGTCTGCCATTGCTGTATTGGTAGTAGGAGTTGATGTTGTTGTTGGTATATGGTGCAATATAGTGTCACAGTGAGGTGCTTAAGGAGGGGCTTGAGTTCTTGAGGTATCAAGATACTACTATGAGGAGGACTGCTACTGGATAGTATCATTAGTAATAGTGCACAGTTGCAGTAAGCTCATGAGAGATTGATTGTATGTGTGTGAGGGTGTAATTAGGCTAGTAAAGTAGCAGTAGGTGCAACCACAACAGGTAAGTGAAGGAATTTTCTAGGTCAATCAGTTAGAGGAAGATGAGTTATCCTCATGCCTGATCACTTAGAACAAACTGTAATAGTTGCAGTGGTGCAATAACAATCTTTTGGTGCTGGAATTGAGTGGAGCTCGGGTTATCCAGGTGCACCCTCGTGCACTGAGTTCAGTTCAGTGCACTGGATGCACGGGTATGTGCAATTCAATGAGAAAGGGGATGAGGGGAGTATCAGTAATCATGGGGTGAGTATTATTGCTACAGGTAGCAGTGGTGAGGGTGTATTGATACATGTGTGGGGGAGTGTTTTAAGTATCAGTAGATACAAGTATAGGTGTATTTTTTGGTTGATTTGAGTGTGTATGTGTTAACTGTTAGTGTTTGTGAGGAAGAAGGCAAGTGTGGTAGTTAACAACACCAATAACAGTAGCAGTATAGTAGTATCAACACGCTACTAACATAATTACCAGGTGAATAAGAGGAGCAATAGCAACAATGACAGTTGCAACAACATGAGGTGAGTAGCAGCCGTATCAGGGATTACCAGGTAAGTTAGGTTATTTATGTGATGCCATAGATAAGTATTGAGTATAGGGCTAGGTATTAAGGTATGAGTTAGGTAAGGTAAAGATAAACTAAGGTAATATAAAATATTATTATCTATGAGTCTATATAGTATATATATATATATGATGCTTAGTATCTATATAACTAGTATGATTTAGAAGCTTAGTATTAGTGAGGTATTAACCTAGAAACCTAGAAATGGCTAATAAAGTTATGTAGGTCAACCAAATGGACAACTTGGAACCCAAATTAGGTAATTGACTAGTTTAACCCCAAATAACCTAGTTCTGAACTAGATTGACCTAGTTTGACCAATATGACCTAGTCTTGACCTAGAAAGCTATGTTTAGCCTATTTTAGCATATTTATTACTTTATTACACCCAATAACATGACATTTCATATATAGGTCTGTGTAACACCAGCTCAGATACCGAATTATACCATTTTCTCAGGACCATAACGATTACATTCTCTGATAGTTTCTATTATTTGATTACTACTATAATTCAAGTATTTAGAAATGTTACTTATGATTCTTGACACGATGGATCACGGATTGGTATTGTTATTGGATCATCATTCATAAGATGTTAGCTTGATTTATTGAGATGGTATCGAATACTACTCCTTGTTGGTATTGGATAACATCGAATAATATTGGTTAAATATTGGATACATTGGCTAGTAACGTGTCATGGTTGGACCCATTGTATCAGTCGGGGCAGGAGAAATACTAATTAAATATGTGATCAAGAACTATCGGCAAGTAGTATAATCATTGGCTACTAACTAATCATACACTACACGTATGCTTGATTTAGCTCTCCTTAGTGTAATCATTGAATATCCCAAGCCGATCATATATCTAGTTAGTATCTCAAAATACATGGTATATTGTAGACTCCATATTCAGTTCATAGATAATCTTGTTCTATTCATGACATTATAGTTCCTCTTTTTTATTCTTGTACACATTAATTTATATTTCTATTGCTAGTATTGCATGTTCCTTCATTGTTCTTAATTCATCAGTTTATTCTCATCGTATATAACATTATCTATTTTATTATTTTATAGTTTTTGTTAATTAATTGGAACTGCTATTGGGTTGTACTTTGTTCTATTCCTAACTGAATAATATTTTTAAAATAATTCGGGAGATTGGTGTCTGACGTATTATGGACCTAGGCCTATAGATGGTGCAGACGTTGTCACGCCCCAGTACCAAAATACACGGGACCAAACACGTGGCATTGGCCAGCTGGTACGTATCCGTAGGGCTTTCCAATTTAATGGACCCGACGAAGTGCACTTACGCTATCCACGGTTAAGTGATCCAGTTAAGGATCTAATTCTAACATACAACAACTAAACTAAATCTCAATCCATGGTAAATAATCTCAACAAAGAACGATACGCATCATCAGTCTGCAGCCCAATAATACATCCGTTCGAATAGACCAAAAGAATAATATAGGCCTATAAATACTAGACTGTAAAGCAGAATCAAAAATAAAAAGTAGTACATGACTGTAATAGCTGAAAATATAAAAATACCTGCAACGATGTCCACGCTCCACTAGATCAAGCATCATGCAAACTACAAAAATTACCTGAAAGGGAACCAGGTCCTTAGAGGGACGTAACAAGATACAAAAATATATGCTATAAAGTAAATACTATAAAAACTCGAGAGTGAACTAACCAGCTAAGTGAAATACACTTGAAGACAACCTTGGTACGTATGGGTAGGTGAAAGGTATAAAGCGTAGCATCGAGCCAGAGGCTAAGTACCTGGCATCAGATGTAAACTGGATGCCAGGTGTATATGCTGACTACATCAGCGATCATGATAGCGCGCAGCAAGTAACCTCTGTCGGATGTATCGACAAGCATATACGCCCATAACCGGGTAACATTGAGCCCATAACCGGGTAACACATGGCCCATAACCGGATAACACTGAGGCTCACGACCCCGTAGTTTACTCTGAAACTATGGTAGCCAAATATTTGTCCCATACGCCTACTATTTGTCTTTTTTGCCCAATGCCAATGTACAAGTCGCGAATACGACGTGTATATCTCGTACTATAATGCAAGTCACTAAAAAATATACAACTAAGCTAAATACCGTCACACGTGCTACTCACTCCGATGGCCAGTCAGTCATGAAGCATGCGTCCCTACATGAACTCACTCTGTGACGTGTAATGATTCGTGTCAAGGCCTGGAAAGTCATATTGATAACTCTACAACTTTAGGTGCGCCCACTAGATACTAGGTCAGAAAGAAGTCCTAATGTCAACACCTTCGTTGACTGCACCCGAGCCTTTCTCGGATGCGCACAGTTATATAATATTAAATAAAATATGTAACTAATAATAACTGAATTTAAACAGTATAAAAGGCAATGTATACTTGCCTGGAAGCCAGGCGAAGATTCGAACACGAACTCGCCATGGGAGTAGCAGCGCAGCAATAGAAACTGGAGCTAATATCCCCGAATGCTGTCACAAATATCACTAACAGTCCCAAAATGAGTAAGATACTCAAAAAAGCATATACATACGTCCAATTTGGGCACTGGAGCAAAAATACAATTTTTGGTCAACACGGGGTCCACACGTGGGCCCGTCTTACACCAAAAAATATGCCAGAGATAGAGTTCTCCAAATTCATCAAACTTAGTGTCTACGAGTCCAAAATGATGATACGAACCTAGTAGAATATCTAGAACTGGGTTCCGATGAGTCGATTACGAAATTGCCCTTCATGTGGAACCGTGGGGCCCACGAAATGATATTTCGTCAACATTCTCAGAATCGACCAAACTTAGGTCACAGGACCAGCGTAACTCCGTGAATCTGATGGCGCAAGTTTTTTTACAAAACGGCAGGCACACACGAAATTTGGACGAGTGTCGGAACAGGCCGATATAGTACTTTTCGAAGGATACGCGTTGATTCCGGTGTGCGCGCACATCCAAATCAAGTTCTGTAAAACCCCTAATTGTTAAACAATATAATTTTTAATTAATCATTTATTAAATTTTATTATTTCGTAGTATATTAGAAAATATAAATTTATTGGATTTAATTACTAGGTAAATATTTAGCTAGATATTCATGGAGCAAACTATTATTTTACCTTATTTTATTTTATGTAGGAAGCTTTGTAAAAGGATGATAGAATTTAGAAGGTACTAATAAATTTTTTTCTGAAATTTGTATACCATATATATATATATATATATATATATATATATATATATATATATATATATATATATATATATATTAAATAGTATAAACAAAAAGAATAAGAAAAGAAAAGAAAAGAAAAGAATTGAAAAAAAAGAAAAAAAAGAAAAGAAAACCTTAAACTAGAAAACCTTAAATTAACCTAAAGCTAAAACCAGCAGCTAACTTCCTAAGCCTACCCCTCCTACCCCGCTGCTAGGAAACCCGCTGCCAGCGACCCGCGCGGAATACACCCCCCACTATCTATCTATATACATATATATAACATCATATAAACCCTAACCCTAAATCTCCACGACACCAACCCAGCGCCGCCGACTTCTACGACACCGCTGCCGCCGAAGCCCAGCACCGTCGCTCGCCCCCGTACGAGATCCCGCGCGAGCCGCGACTGAATCAGACAGCAACGTACCCCTGTTCACGCGCTATTTTTTGCTCCATCTTGTGACCAAATTCTGATCCATCTTCACCGGTATATTCATGACCTATCCCTCTTCCAACTCTGTGTATTAGTTTTCTCCGAACAGCGCACAACCCTAGGTGAAAATCGAGACCAAGTTGGAGAAAAACCACAACTTTTATGCTATAGAAAACTGTTGCGATGACCCATCTTTAAGGACTCGTATCTCCCATCATAGAGATCCAAACTTAGATTTTATTTTTGCTATGTGAAGATCATATAACCGAGATGATTTCTTGTTAATTAGATTAATTTATTTGGTGTTATATGCATAAATTAATGGGGTTAAAAATTATGAAAAACTATTTTTGAAACCTTCAAAATTTGTGATACGGAGCATGTCCCACCAAACGGGACCGCCCCATCGTGTACTAATTGCACCGAAAGGTGCATATGGTATGTCCAGATGTGTGGACTTTCGCAAAAATAGATTTGGATGCGTGTGCGCGTCGGAATCAACTTGTATCCATAAAAGGACCCCGTATCGCGACTTTTGCAAAATACCGTACCATTTATGGTACGCTCATCAGAATGAGACAAAACTTATGCCATTGGATTCGTGGTATCACGCTGGTCCTGTGACCCAAGTTTCAGGCGATTCTGAGACAGTTGACCAAGCTGCCAATTGGCGGGCCCCACGATTGACTTTTTAGGCAAATTTGTGTTCAGCTCACCAAAATCCAAAATTGGACGTACCGTTGAGTTCGTATTGATGTTTAGAATTTGTTTGACCTATAGTTTGTCTCATTTAGAGATCTTTACCCCTGGCACGCTTTTCGGTACAAAGTGGGACATATGTGGACCCCGCTTTGACCCAAAATTACCGTTTTGCCCCTGTGTCCAAATTGGACGAAATGGTAGTATTTTCTAGCTATCTCGCTTATTTCAGAAATATTGGTGATATTTATTTCAGCATCCGGAGACGTTTATTCGGAGGCCTTAGTTTCTGATCATGTGTACCTGACATCTGGACGCTTACACTATACAGATTGCTTGCCAGGCAAGTATACCTTGCGATTGTACTGTGATTTACATTTCATATGATGCATGTATTTTATTTCTGTCTATTATTCATATATTTTAACTGCTATATAAACTGCGCGTCCAAGAATGACTTGGGTGCAACAACGGTGGCGTCGTATTTTTATTATTATATATGCATGTTGAAGACCACCCCATTATCATGAGGAATTCTTATTTTTTATTGGCCATGACACTATTATTACACGAGTGTGAGTCACATGTAGGATGCGGACTTGCGTACTCGACTGGTCACTGGTACGTATAGGTCATGCGATGGATAGGGATAACTGCCGATAGAAACTTTGCATGCTAGAAGACCTGGCAGTTATTTAGAGGTATTATCGTGTCATGGATATGACATTCTTAGAGCATGGGGTGGGAAGAACAACAAATAAGGCGTTAGGCTCCTCTGCACTTTTTTTGTGTAACCCGTACGCTCCGTCGGAGATGCACGGTCATGATGACCACTATATATTATATATTATCATGCGACCTCTGGCGTTCAAAAGACGATATGCTTTTTAGGCCCCTGAATCTCCAAGAGAATCATGCCAATCCCATTTTAGCTAGATAGCCTACTAGTTGGAAAGTTGTTCTCAAACTGCATTCACATAGATGGTTAGGCGACCCATTTGATGTTTATTTTCAGTACTTTATTGGCATGCTTCTATGTATCTTGTTATGTCCCTCTGAGGACCTGGTCCCTTTCCAGGTATAGACTTGTAGGAGTATCCATAGGAGTACGGACCCGGACCTGACGCTTTATTCCAGACTGAGGAGGTCTTATCTTCAAAGTACCTTTGATCCATCGCAGTTGATGGATATTCTAGTTGCTATTTCTTTTATAGAATTTATCTTATATTAGAGTTGATCTCTTCTCTCTTTTAGTAGTTTTTAGTATAGTCGATTTGCAGTGAATTTGTTTCCATCCGACTATTATACTTTGAGACTTCCTATTTGATATTCAGTTATTTATTCCCATTTATTTATTTATTTATTTATTTATTTATGTTATGGATGAGATATAGATTGCGTGTGACTTATTGACAGTATAATACCACTAGTGGATTTGATATTTATGTACATCGTACATGTGTGTATGGTTTCCATATATTAGAGTTCGTATACATACGGCTGGCGTGTTACGTATTCCTAGTCCTACGTACTTTGGGACTGGGGCATGACATATTTTTGTGGTGGCCCATGCAGGGCGAGAATATATTGTCTCGGTTAGATTACTGTACCGAACAAGCCTGCATATAGGAATAGAGTATAGGATCCCATCCACGCTTGACTAAAACTCATCTTTCCTTTCAACTATCATATTTTAAATGCTTGCATCCTGTTTGATTCATGTACTCCTTCTAATCGTTTTGTCCACCTCTTGCAGAGAGATGGATTCGCGTAGTGGATGTACTGCCGCTAGAGGCGACACACCTTCAGGAGTCAATGGCCAAACTCGAGGGGATACCTCGACGACTCCTAGACTTCCGGGGTCGGATGGACAGACTCACAATCCAGTTCTATCTAATCCTTCAGCATTACCTAATGGGACTTTTCCAGCTTCAACGACACCACATGATGGCCAGACATAGTTGTTCCAATTCTTTCAAATGATGATACAGGAACAGAGACAGCAGGCGACTGTACTAGCTGCAGAGCAGAGGCAGCAAGAGGCAGAGCAGAGGCAAGAATTTCTGGCAGCACTTGAGAGGATGGCTACACAAGCAACTGTACCAGCTCAGGCACTAGTTTTAATACCTCGAGCTATAGTGGGTTCAGTCAAGGACTTTATACAGATGGGCCCCAAACCGTATAAAGGCACTGATATCCCAGAGGAGACAACAAACTGGATTACACACACCCAGAAGTTATTAGAAGCATCGCAGCTACCTACAGATCTATGGATGACAGGCGTGAGGACGCTGCTAGATGGTAACGCTTATCACTAGTGGGAACAATGGAGCGCTAGTTGAGTACGTATCAGACTTGGGATAATTCTTGGAGTGCTTTGAGAGAAAGTACTTCCCGGACACTGTAAGGGATGCGTTGTACGATCAGTTTCTTTATCTAGAGCAGGAGAACAAGACAGTTAACGAGTATAATGCAGAGTTTAGTCGCCTTAGTAAATATGGCGCTGCCCTGATATCGAATGACTTGGTGAAGGCTAAGAGGTTTCACCGTGGACTGACTCAGGAGCTCCAACACTACACTAGCTCACAGTCCCGGATCTCTTATGTCCAATTACTGACAGAAGCTAGGTTACAAGAGACCATCAACAGAGAAAAAGGAGGTCAACTAAAGACACAACAAGGACCAGCAAGGACACAATAAGGAGGGCCTATCAGACATCCTTTGGCACAGTAACAACAGTATCAGCACAGAGCAGGACCATACCAGAATTCGGAGAAGCCCCACTGTAGTTATTGTGGAAAATACGGGCATATTTCGAGAGACTGTCGGACTCGCTTGGGACAATGTATGAGGTGTGGTTTCGGACAGCATATAGCGAGAGACTGTCCAATACAGCAGACATTGACACTTCTACCGCCAGTACAGAGGCTAGCACTTCCAGCACCGAAGCCAGCTCAGCAGATGATTAGACCAGGAGCACCTCGACCTCCAGCAGCAGGAGGATTTCAGCGAGGACCACCGCTACCTACTCAGGAGGATCAGTACACGAGGGCCAGTCTTGGACTTCCACAGAGTAGTGGACAAGCTTTTGCACTAGAAGTGGATGACTTGGATCAAGAGATTAATGTCATAGCAGGTATTACTCTTGCTTTTACTTTTCTTGCTGTGACATTATTTTATACGGGAGCCACCCACTCGTTCATATCTTCTAGTTTTATTGTCAAACATAATATTGCCACTATACCTTTACCTAGTTGTGTTAGAATTCTCATCGGAGGAGGAGTTGTACCTGTTAGTCAGATTTATAGATCATGTCCTATAGTGATTCATGGCAGAGAGATGAACGTCCGACTCTTAGTCCTTCCTATGCCAATTTTTGATATTGTGCTTAGAATGGACTAGCTAAGCAAGTACCACGCTTTCTTCGACTATTTTGGAGGAAGCATTCTTTTTAAGGTACCAGGCCAGCTGGAACTTGAGTTTGCATGAGGATCCACAGAAGCCTTTGATGGTGTTCAACTTGTAATGAACGACGTTATTTATCACCCAATTATTTCAGAGTTTCAAGACGTCTTTCTAGAAGAATTGCCAGGACTACGCCCGGACAGAGACGTAGAATTCTCAATTGAATTGACACCGGGAGCAGCACCCATAGTGTCGCATGTTTATAGATTGGCAAAGAAGGAGATGGATGAGCTGAAAGCACAGTTAAAAGATTAGATGAGAAAGGTTTCATCCGACCAAGTGTATCACCCTAGGGAGCACCAGTGTTGTTTGTACCAAAGAATGATGGGTCAGTGCGTATGTGCATTGACTATAGAGCCTTAAATACAGTGACCGTGAAGAATAAATATCCATTGCCACGCATTGATGACTTATTTGATCAGCTTAGTGGAGCCAAGGTATTCTCGAAGATAGACTTGAGGTCGGGATATCACCAAGTAAAGGTACGGAAGCAGGATATCCCGAAGACCGCATTCAGGACAAGATATGGACACTACGAGTTTCTGGTCATGCCATTTAGGTTGACCAATGCTCCAGCTATCTTTATGGACTTAATAAATCGAGTATTCCATAGTATTTGGACTAGTTCATGGTCTTCTTCATAGATGATATACTTGTCTATTCGAAGAGCCACGAGGAGCACGAGAAACACCAGCAGATTATTCTAGAGACATTAAGGAGAGAGCAGTTATATGCGAAGCTCAGTAAATATGAGTTTTTCTTAGAGAGAGTCTCGTTTCTTGGGCATGTCGTTACGGGAGATGGTGTCACGCCCCAGTCCCAAAATAGGTAGGACTAGGAACACGTAAGCATGCCAGCCGTATGCATATGTCAACTCCAATATATGGATACCATAATGAACATGTACACTGTAATATGGAGATAAACTCATATGTGGTATAAATATAGTATCACAAGTCACAGGTATACTAATCTCATCCACAAAATAAGTCACAGAAAGTAAATAACTGAACTAGAATAATGAGTCTGAATAATCTAAAATAATAGTCGGGTGAAGATAAATCCACTACCAAAGACTATATCAATACTAAAATAAGGGAGAAGGGTAAATCTTCAATATAAATAAGATGATGATAGAAGTGTATCAGCGAAGCGATCCATCGCTAGAGATAATCAAGGATGCAAAGAAGGTAAGGCCTCCTCGGAAAAGATAAGTGGTAAGTCCTGATCCGTGCTCCTGCGAATAGTCATGAACATCTACACCTGGAAAGGGACCAGGTCCTCAGAGGGACGTAACAAGATACATAGAAGCATGCCAATTTGAATACAGTAAACATGCATAATGTTTGAAAATAAATAAGTACGTTGTACAAGATAATCTATATGAATGCAAATGAGGACAACTTTTTGACGTATGGGCAAGGGTAGGCTACTCGATCTAAGCCTCACAACTCACACTCACGTCTAGAACATAATCAGCCGACATACTTCGGGGGTAGCGACCATCGGCCACGACCACCATAGTGCATGCTAGTTACTAGGATTTACCAGAGTGGTTAAAGCCTATACACCTACTGATTGTCCTCTCATGATACTAAGTGCCATGTGTGTGTCAACATATCTAATATATAGTAATGACTGAAAGAAAACTACACATGCAAGAAATATACATAAATGCAATGACTACAAAAAAAAATAATCATGCAAAAAAACTGTAAGCAATTTGGCAAGGTATCTTGTCTGGTCTGAAAAGGATGAAGTCCCAACTCAAGACGTCGTCCGATCTACCCGTCACATAAATTAAACAAGTTAGGTTACAAAAGTGGGTAAATAGGTTCCTCCATTTAATCTATTTTAATTCTGAATAAAATAACCTAAGATAGTATTTTAATCTTATTATAATCTGATTTTATTGTTAAGCTCTAATTTTGGTCCAAAGAAAGTCAACTTTAAGGATTTGTGATCCGTGGCACGCAAATCGAGGCAATCCGTTGACCAAAAAGTCAATCAACTCAAATCCTAGATTTGTGTGTGGAATTCTATATATTTCAATGCTACATGAACACTAGATTCGATAATTTCATAAAATCATAAGTCGGTAAAGAGTTATGGCCATAAGGGCGCGCAGATGACAGTTTTTAGTGATTTTCTATTTACGTCTATGTTGCACAAATTTTACAGTAGATTAAAATTGCATGTTAAATTCTTAAAAAGTAATTTTATGTAAGTTCATCATGTCAACTTTCTGAAACTTCAAACGGTTCGTAATTCCGAGTTCGGGATCTCCCGTAATCTCAAAAATACCAAAATACGTCTGATTTCGGACAACTGACACTTTTAGAATTTTCTGGGAAAATAGGTTAACAAATTATTAAAATAATTTATATAATCAGAAAATTAACCTTGATATAGTTCTAATAAAAAAACTGCAGCACATTTGGAGTCCGGAGCTAGGAGATATCATCTTTTTAAGTCGTCATAACATACTAGAAAATGAGGCTGAATTTATGACGAATTTTGACTCTTTTTGGACGAAAAAGAGATAAATTTGGGAAAAAAAAATGAAGGATGAGGTATTTATAATGGTGGAGACTAGTTAATTTAATACGACTAGGATTGGCTAATTTGGATATGAATAGGACCGGTTTAAATAAGGATAGGATATGCATGAAGTTGCTTTCCTAGTAGGTTCAGGATTTGAATTAATTTAAAATAGAGTTTGAATTTATCGCAATAATTTATAATCTTAAATATAATTAAAGATAATTCAAATAATTTATATATAATCTTATTAATATCTATTAACACTAAATTATTATCTATCTAATATTAAGACTATATATATTCAAATAAATCCTAAATAATTTCAAAAATCTAAATAAATTTTTTAAAATTCTAAATAAATTACAGAAAAATATAATTAAATATTTTAACCTAAAATAAATATTTGGTAGAAATAATATGCAAGTATGGTCTCATAGTAAATCATGAAAGTCCTAGAAATTTAGGTTCCCTATATTTTAATTACCTAAAAATTCTAGAAAAATCTCCAAAAATCTAAATAGCCTAAAAATGATTCTAAATAAATATTTACATAAGTAAATATACTAAGAAATTTATTTTCTAATTAACTAAAAGAATACTCTAAATTAATTTAATATCTATAATAAATATAATAATATAAAATATATATAAAATATCTATTTTTGGTGAGTGGGTTTACAATCTACCCAACTTAAAAGAATTTTGTCCTCGAAATTAACACTAACCAATATTCGTAATAAATCACAATAGCTATTATCACTTCGTTGCTAGCTTGCAGTGCTTCCTAAAAGGTTATGGTCAGCCACCCTAACACTTTTCTCCCTTATTGTTCATATATTATTCTTTTATCCTCTAACTCATCTACACTACCCAACTTAAAAGAATTTTACTAGTAGTCAAAGTCTTTTGTGGCTATTGTCTTGGTTGTTAGACGAATTTATTTATTGGGTCGAGAATCTTGGGATACCTGTCTGGAATCTCATAACCATAATTTTCCTTTGTAACCGTCAAGTATCGTAGTCTAATACTGCCATGCCACCTGACCAGTATGTCTGTAATTACTTCGACTACTCTACTACAACAGTCTAGCTGCAGTTGTCGCTACTTTGTAGCGATTTGTCATAGTTTTCAGTTCGTAATAAGTGCCTTCAATTCTTTCCTAGGCATAGTCTAAGTTTTCGGGTAACAATTAAGGTCTTGACTAACTTTATAAAACTATTAGAAGTATGAACTATTTCAAACAGTCTAACAAATTTCTATTAGGCTAAATGATGCTACTTAAGGGTTAAATTAATAAAAGAATACAGGTATTGCTATAGTGCATATATATAAGGGTTATCGTTATGAAGTCATCCTTTAGTTATTAATCATTTACTAGACCTTTTATGTTTTAACTAACAAAATAAGGGTGAGATTGAAGTAATTCAAACAGTTCATAATGGCGCAAAATGATACGACTATGATAGAAAGAGTTCAGCACGAGATAAGGAATGGATATGGAAGAAAAGATGAGTCACCCAAGGGGCGAGATGGTGATAGGAGGAGAATACTACTATTGCTACTCGCGTCATCTATTAGCTTCATGGATATGCCATCTAGTTAGGATATCAACACATCCTCATAACTACTAAACTTCCTTATATATAATTCTATGGCTATTATGCACCTAGAATCTCGTGTCACAATGGGGTCATGGGTATGAAATGACACATATAACTAAGGTCATACCTGTATCTACGGCTTCATGTGCCTGCGCTCTCTTGTTTGTCATCATGAGTGCTTGGCCTATAGAGTATATCTGGTACTATCCGTGTATCAACTTATACTAAGCACGAACGTTCGTCTTTCCGAAATAGGGGAAGACAAAAATCAACAATAAAGAATTTCAATGAGGAGATGATAGAATACAAGTACGGGATTCAAAGGGATTAGAGAATTCGAAAGGGAGTTGCCAAGGCAGTTGTAGATTGAAACCTTATTTTGGTAAATTCCTATTCGCATGTTCACATCAGAATAGTTATGTACCTGACACGATATGCTCTGACCAGTCTAGAGGTAAAGTATATCCGTCTAACAAGTTGAGTCGACTATATCTCAACCCACATAAAGTAGTGATAAAAATAGCGAACCAAGTGCACTACGATTGATCAGACCATAATACACCGATTCTGATTTAGACAATGTATTAGTGTGGGCCCCCAATAATACATATGTCATGAATAAGCTCAATAAAAGAAAAAGCTTGCAAAACTAGGCTATAATAGCAGCATAAGTCGAGGTAGTAAAAATATAAGTACGTTTGATTATGATGGAGGAAGGTACAGAATAATCTAAGTTTACCAAAAAGATCGGTGTTGTGCCTCTACAATTGCCATACTAATTTCTTGTCTAAGTCTAAAGTCAACCAAATGGGTGTATGGGCCTCTAAGTTCTACAGTCCAGAATAACACTAAAGTTCTATAGTCTGGATAAACACTATCTTTTTATGCAAGTCTATAGTTGGTGTCATTCATTTATATTTCATTAATTGGTCAGAAGGACCATGTGTTACTAGGTTATAAGGCATACTACCAAACTTACAAAAATTTAAGTAATAGTGTTATTGGATACTAGAGGGTATATACCTAGTATAAGTCATCTTCCTAACTTATCAAGCACGATAGAAGATTGACGTTGAGATGGGATCAAGCAAGATGCAATGCAAGCAATCAAATGAGAATGCAAAATAAAATTAAGGGAGGTGATAAATAAGTGGATGAGATCCTATATTCTAATCATATGCACAGGCTTGCTCGGTACAGTGACGTAACCGAGATAATATGCTCTCGACCTGTATGGGCCACCACAAAAACATGTTATGCCCCAGTCCCAAAATACGTAGGACTAGGAACACGTAAGCATGCCAGCCGTATGTATATGGAAACTCCAATATATGGATACCATAATGCACACGTACGCTGTAATATGGAGATAAACTCACATGTGGTATAAATATAGTGTCACAAGTCACAGGTATACTAATCTCATCTACAAAATAAGTCACAGAAATTAAATAACTGAACTAGAATAATGAGTCTGAATAATCCAAAATAATAGTCGGGTGAAGACAAATCCACTACCAAAGACTATATCAATACTAAAATGAGGGAGAAGGGTAAATCTTTAATATAAATAAGATGATGATAGAAGTGTATCAGCGAAGCGATCCATCGCTAGAGATAATCAAGGATGCAAAGAAGGTAAGGCCTCCTCGGATGAGATAAGTGGTAAGTCCTAATCCGTGCTCCTGCGAATAGTCATGAACATCTACACCTGGAAAGGGACCAGGTCCTCAGAGGGACGTAACAAGATACATAGAAGCATGCCAATTTGAAGACAGTAAACATGTATAATGTTTGAAAATAAATAAGTACGCTGTACAAGACAATCTATATAAATGCAAATGAGGACAACTTTTTGACGTATGGACAATGGTAGGCTACTCGATCTAAGCCTCACAACTCACACACACGTCTAGAATATCATCAGCCGACATACCTCGGGGGTAGCGACCCTCGTGACTCCATCAATCGACATACCTCGGGGGTAGCGACCATCGGACACGACCACCATAGTGCATGCTAGTTACTTGGATTTACCAGAGTGGTTAAAGCCCATACGCCTACTGATTGTCCTCTCATGATACTAAGTGCCATGTGTGTGTCAACATATCTAATATATAGTAATGACTGAAAGAAAACTACACATGCAAGAAATATACATAAATGCAATGAATACACAAAATAAAATAAGCATGCAAAAAAATGTAAGCAATTTGGCAAGGTATCTTGCCTGGTCTGAAAAGGATGAAGTCCCAACTCAAGGCGTCGTCCGATCTACCCGTCACATAAATTAAACAAGTTAGGTTACAAAAGTGGATAAATAGGTTCCTCCATTTAATCTATTTTAATTCTGAATAAAATAACCTAAGATAGTATTTTAATCTTATTATAATCTGATTTTATTGTTAAGCTCTAATTTTGGTCCAAAGAAAGTCAACTTTAAGGATTTGTGATCCGTGCCACGCAAATCGAGGCAATCTGTTGACCAAAAAGTCAACCAACTCAAATCCTGGATTTGTGTGTGGAATTTTATATATTTTAATGCTACATGAACACTGGAATCGATAATTTCATAAAATCACAAGTCGGTAAAGAGTTATGGCCACAAGGGCGCACAAATGACAGTTTTTAGTAGTTTTCTATTTACGTCTATGTTGCCTAAATTTTACAGTAGCTTAAACTTACATGTTAAATTCTATAAAAGTAATTTTATGTAAGTTTATCATGTCAACTTTCTGAAACTTCAAACGGTTCGTAATTCCGAGTTCGGGATCTCCCGTAATCTCAAAAATACCAAAATGCGTCTGATTTCGGACAGCTGACACTTTTAGAATTTTCTGGAAAAATAGGTTCATAAATTATGAAAATAATTTATATAATCAGAAAACTAACCTTGATATAGTTCTAATAAAAAAACTGCAGCGCGTTTGGAGTCCGGAGCTAGGAGATATCATCTTTTTAAGTCGTCATAACATGCTAGAAAATGAGGCTGAATTTATGACGAATTTTGACTCTTTTTGGACGAAAAAGAGGTGAATTTGGGAAAGAAAAATATGAAGGATAAGGTATTTATAATGGTGGAGACTAGTTAATTTAATACGACTAGGATTGGCTAATTTGGATATGAATAGGACCGGTTTAAATAAGGATAGGATATGCGTGAAGTTGCTTTCCTAGTAGGTTCAGGATTTGAATTAATTTAAAATAGAGTTTGAATTTATCTCAATAATTTATAATCTTAAATATAATTAAAGATAATTCAAATAATTTATATATAATCTTATTAATATCTATTAACACTAAATTATTATCTTTCTAATATTAAGACTATATATATTCAAATAAATCCTAAATAATTTCAAAAATCTAAATAAATTTCTTAAAATTCTAAATAAATTACAAAAAAATATAATTAAACATTTTAACCTAAAATAAATATTTGGTAGGAATAATATGCAAGTATGGTCTCATAGTAAATCATAGAAGTCCTAGAAATTTAGGTTCCCTATGTTTTAATTATCTAAAAATTCTAGAAAAATCTCCAAAAATCTAAAATAGCCTAAAAATAATTCTAAATAAATATTTACATAAGTAAATATACTAAGAAATTTATTTTCTAATTAACTAAAAGAATACTCTAAATTAATTTAATATCTATAATAAATATAATAATATAAAATATATACAAAATATCTATTTTTGGTGAGGGGGTTTACAATCTACCCAACTTAAAAGAATTTTGTCCTCGAAATTAACACTAACCAATATTCGTAATAAATCACAATAGCTATTATCACTTCGTTGCTAGCTTGCAGTGCTTCCTAAAAGGTTATGGTTAGCCACCCTAACAATTTTCTCCCTTATTGTTCATATATTATTCTTTTATCCTCTAACTTATCTACACTACCCAACTTAAAAGAATTTTACTAATAGTCAAAGTCTTTTGTGGCTATTGTCTAGGTTGTTAGACGAATTTATTTATTGGGTCGAGAATCTTGGGATACCTGTCTGGAATCTCATAACCATAATTTTTCTTTGTAACCGTCAAGTATCGTAGTCTAATACTGCCATGCCACCTGACCAGTATGTCTGTAACTACTTCGACTACTCTACTACAACGGTCTAGCTGCAGCTGTCGCTACTTTGTAGCGATTTGTCATAGTTGTCAGTTTGTAACAAGTGCCTTCAATTCTTTCCTAGGCATAGTCTAAGTTTTAGGGTAACAATTAAGGTCTTGACTAACTTTATAAAACTATTAGAAGTATGAACTATTTCAAACAGTCTAATAAATTTCTATTAGGCTAAATGATGCTACTTAAGGGTTAAATTAATAAAAGAATACAGGTATTGCTATAATGCATATATATAAGGGTTATCGTTATGAACTCATCCTTTAGTTATTAATCATTTACTAGACATTTTATGTTTTAACTAACAAAATAAGGGTGAGGTTAAAGTAATTCAAACAGTTCGTAATGGCGCAAAAAGATACGACTATGATAGAAAGAGTTCAACACGAGATAAGGAATGGATATGGAAGGGAAGATGAGTCACCCAAGGGGCGAGATGGTGATAGGAGGAGAATACTACTACTGCTACTCGCGTCATCTATTAGCTTCATGGATATGCCATCTAGTTAGGATATCAACACATCCTCATAACTGCTAAACTTCCTTATATATAATTCTACGGCTATTATGCACCTAGAATCTCGTATCACAATGGGGTCATGGGTGTCATGACCCAATTCCGTAGAATCGTTTGAGGCATCCCCCGAATCGTGATCGTCGTGCGGGCCTGGGGTTGCGCCCGCACAAGGCTTTGATGATTTGCATAGCAAGCACATATTCAGAGTACACAGATAAATTAAAATACAGATTTGAAATATGAAAAAATTCTCTTTATTGATAATGAACATCTATTACAAACTCGTGAATGAGTCAGCTAGATTGCCGCACGGGCATACAAAAGTGTTGACTCAAAATAAGATAGCAGTCCTGTACATTACATCCCTTTATAAACTCAAAATGATAAAGACCTCCAGGCTGGAGGACGGCTTTGCCACGAAGCTGCATTTGTGTATGAAGAGTTGCAAGCTTCTGACTTCAAAATGCTTCAAGGGACGCGGTAAAAATGCGCCAACAGCTAGACTGGATCGGGAAGACGACTTCGGCTCCTCGCTCGGTTCGCCTTGGTGCGGAGAACCTGTTTCAACAAGGGTCAGCATGTCAAAACATACTGGTGAAGGCGAGCTAACCGAACTATACTAATCAACACGTTATTTTAATGAAGCATGCATGTTTGGTGGGTTTCTATCTTGCCTTAGTTCATTTACAAGTAAGCAGCATATAGAATTTACTGAAATGAACTTGCCACCGTTCGGTGGATTTTACCTGCCCGTCTGAATTACCTGCACAATACTTACCATGCCTTCCCTGCCACGAAGACAAAAGTTAGTTTGCAATAGGTTTAAATATACAAAGTGGATATAGTCATGGACAAGGATAGGATGTAACGATAAACACATGATGCGTTACAAGCCGTCCAGTCCGCACACGATGACTATGCCACAGGTGATCACTGGCTTGGTAGCCAGAATGGACTAGTCATGGACTAGGATAGCATGCAACGAGAGATCATAATGGATACACGATAAACACACGATGCATTGCAAGCCATCCAGTCCACACACGATGACTACACACGAAGTTCCGCCCAGATCGGATCGGTGCCAGTGCCCCAGCGACCGTCCGCAGAACTTATACCCTTGTGCATAAGTTGTCCATGATCGAACACACGATGTTTAGTTAAGTTATCCATTCACGCAGTTTAGGCAACTCGAGTAATGCATAGATATGATGCATTGATAGCACAATTATAGAAGAAGATACATTCTAACTAAAATTGATGCATATGATGAACATTTCGAACGAACAAGCATGCAAGTAAGTAACCGTTCACAAGTTTATTTGACAAGCAGTATTAACCAAGTCTATTCTCTTTTATCTTGGTTTCTTTTATTATTACTTGGTATCGTCTGATCGGGACCAAGAAGAGTGCACAATTTTTGGGTGTGAAGCATGGAAGCAGGGCTAGCTAATCAGGATGGTAGCCACTCATTTGGTTGGAAGGAAAGGAGAAGGAAAGAGGTGCTTCATGACTCCGCTTGCAAGCCGTCTACTGCTTGTTCACCTGCATTGCACGAACAACTCGATCAATACTCCTTCCACTCTTTCCAATCTTGGAATTGAAGTGCAATTCAATGAACAAAACAATGAAAACTATCGAAACCATTTAAGGAAAACAAGCAAATCCCAAAACTAACTCAAAGCACGAAAGCAATAAGCGACATCGAAAACTGAGGCAAATAAAAGGTAGCAGCGGAGAGGTCCCTCCTGACTCTGCCGCTAAGTCGATCCTTGGGGCGCGGTCCACTGAATATGGGAATCGATTTCAAAGAAAAAAATCTATAACGAGGACGAGTTCTTAATTCAATCTATCCCGATCGAACGATACCGTCTTGTGTTTCTTATCCGCGCTCCCCGTACCGGGGGAACGGGGCACTACAATGGGTATAAAATGACACATATAACTAAGGTCATACCTGTATCTACGGCTTTATGTGCCTGCGCTCTCTTATTTGTCATCATGAGTGCTTGGCCTATGGAGTATATCTGGTACTATCCGTGTATCAACTTATACTAAGCACGAACGTTCGTCTTTCCGAAATAGGGGAAGACAAAAATCAACAATAAAGAATTTCAATGAGGAGATGATAGAATACAAGTACGGGATTCAAAGGGATTAGAGAATTCGAAAGGGAGTTGCCAAGGCAGTTGTAGATTGAAACCTTATTTTGGTAAATTCTTATTCGCATGTTCACATCAGAATAGTTATGTACCTGACACGATATGCTCTGACCAGTCTAGAGGGGAAGTATATCCGTCTAACAAGTTGAGTCAACTATATCTCAACCCACATAAAGTTGTGATACAAATAGCGAACCAAGTGTACTACGGTTGATCAGACCATAATACACTGATTCTGATTTAGACAATGTATTAGTGTGGGCCCCCAATAATACATATGTCATGAACAAGCTCAATAAAAGAATAAGCTTGCAAAATTAGGCTATAATAGCAGCATAAGTCGAGGTAGTAAAAATATAAGTACGTTTGATTATGATGGAGGAAGGTAAAGAATAATCTAAATTCACCAAAAAGATCGATGTTGTGCCTCTACAATTGCCATACTAATTTCTTGTCTAAGTCTAAAGTCAACCAAATGGGTGTATGGGCCTCTAAGTTCTACAGTCCAGAATAACACTAAAGTTTTATAGTCTGGATAAACACTATCTTTTTATGCAAGTCTATAGTTGGTGTCATTCATTTATATTTCATTAATTGGTCAGAAGGACCATGTGTTACTAGGTTATAAGGCATACTACCAAACTTACAAAAATTTAAGTAATAGTGTTATTGGATACTAGAGGGTATATACCTAGTACAAGTCATCTTCCTAACTTATCAAGCACGAGAGAAGATTGACGTTGAGATGGGATCAAGCAAGATGCAATGCAAGCAATCAAATGAGAATGCGAAATAAAATCAAAGGAGGTGATAAATAAGTGGATGAGATCCTATATTCTAATCCTATGCGCAGGCTTGCTCGGTACAGTGACGTAACCGAGATAATATGCTCTCGACCTGTATGGGCCACCACAAAAACATGTCGCACCCCAGTCCCAAAATACGTAGGACTAGGAACACGTAAGCATGCCAGCCGTATGTATATGGCAACTCCAATATATGGATACCATAATGCACACGTACGCTGTAATATGGAGATAAACTCACATGTGGTATAAATATAGTGTCACAAGTCACAGGTATACTAATCTCATCCATAAAATAAGTCACAGAAATTAAATAACTGAACTAGAATAATGAGTCTGAATAATCCAAAATAATAGTCGGGTGAAGATAAATCCACTACCAAAGACTATATCAATACTAAAATGAGGGAGAAGGGTAAATCTTCAATATAAATAAGATAATGATAGAAGTGTATCAGCGAAGCGATCCATCGCTAGAGATAATCAAGGATGCAAAGAAGGTAAGGCCTCCTCGGAAGAGATAAGTGGTAAGTTCTGATCCGTGCTTCTACGAATAGTCATGAATATCTACACCTGGAAAGGGACCAGGTCCTCAGAGGGACGTAACAAGATACATAGAAGCATGCCAATTTGAAGACAGTAAACATGCATAATGTTTGAAAATAAATAAGTACGCTGTACAAGACAATCTATATGAATGCAAATGAGGACAACTTTTTGACGTATAGGCAAGGGTAGGCTACTCGATCTAAGCCTCACAACTCACACACACGTCTAGAACATCATCAGCCGACATACCTCGGGGGTAGCGACCCTCGTGACTCCATAAATCGACATACCTCGGGGGTAGCGACCATCGGACATGACCACCATAGTGCATGCTAGTTACTAGGATTTACCAGAGTGGTTAAAGCCCATACGCCTACTGATTGTCCTCTCATGATACTAAGTGTCATGTGTGTGTCAACATATCTAATATATAGTAATGACTGAAAGAAAACTACACATGCAAGAAATATACATAAATGCAATGAATACACAAAATAAAATAAGCATGCAAAAAAATTGTAATCAATTTGGCAAGGTATCTTGCCTGGTCTGAAAAGGATGAAGTCCCAACTCAAGGCGTCGTCCGATCTACCCGTCACATAAATTAAACAAGTTAGGTTACAAAAGTGGGTAAATAGGTTCCTCCATTTAATCTATTTTAATTCTGAATAAAATAACCTAAGATAGTATTTTAATCTTATTATAATTTAATTTTATTGTTAAGCTCTAATTTTGGTCCAAAGAAAGTCAACTTTAAGGATTTGTGATCCGTGGCACGCAAATCGAGGCAATCCGTTGACCAAAAAGTCAACCAACTCAAATCCTGGATTTGTGTGTGGAATTCTATATATTTCAATGCTACAGGAACACTGGAATCGATAATTTTATAAAATCACAAGTCGGTAAAGAGTTATGGCCACAAGGGCGCACAGATGACAGTTTTTAGTGGTTTCCTATTTACGTCTATGTTGCACAAATTTTACAGTAGCTTAAAATTGCATATTAAATTCTGAAAAATTAATTTTATGTAAGTTCATCGTGTGAACTTTCCGAAACTTCAAACGGTTCGTAATTCCGAGTTCGGGATCTCCCGTAATATCAAAAATACCAAAATGCGTCTGATTTCGGACAGCTGACACTTTTAGAATTTTCTGGAAAAATAGGTTCATAAATTATTAAAATAATTTATATAATCAGAAAACTAACCTTGATATAGTTTTAATAAAAAAACTGCAGCACATTTGGAGTCCGGAGCTAGGAGATATCATCTTTTTAAGTCGTCATAACATACTAGAAAATGAGGCTGAATTTATGACGAATTTTGACTCTTTTTGGACGAAAAAGAGGTGAATTTGGAAAAAAAAATATGAAGGATGAGATATTTATAATGGTGGAGACTAGTTGATTTAATACGACTAGGATTGGCTAATTTGGATATGAATAGGACCGGTTTAAATAAGGATAGGATATGCATGAAGTTGCTTTCCTAGTAGGTTCAGGATTTGAATTAATTTAAAATAGAGTTTGAATTTATCTCAATAATTTATAATCTTAAATATAATTAAAGATAATTCAAATATTTTATATATAATCTTATTAATATCTATTAACACTAAATTATTATCTATCTAATATTAAGACTATATATATTCAAATAAATCCTAAATAATTTCAAAAATCTAAATAAATTTCTTAAAATTCTAAATAAATTACAGAAAAATATAATTAAATATTTTAACCTAAGATAAATATTTGGTAGAAATAATATGCAAGTATGGTCTCATAGTAAATCATGAAAGTCCTAGAAATTTAGGTTCCCTATGTTTTAATTATCTAAAAATTCTAGAAAAATTTCCAAAAATCTAAAATAGCCTAAAAATGATTCTAAATAAATATTTACATAAGAAGAATTATCCAACTCATGAGAAGAATATGCATCGGAGAAAGGCTTGGTATGCGTGTTGATGCAGCATGGCAAGGTGATCGTATATGCATCTAGACAGTTACGAGTACATGAGAAGAATTATCCAACTCATGACTTGGAGCTTGCAGCCGTTGTCTTTGTTCTGAAGCTATGGAGATATTACTTATATGGGGAACGAGTGGAAATTTATACAGACCACAAACACCTCAAGTATATTTTCACATAGAAGGAGCTATATATGAGGCAACATCAGTAGCTTGAGTTGATGAAGGATTTTAAGATAGAGCTATATTATCACCCGGGCAAGGCTAATGTAGTAGTAGATACGTTAAGCCAAAAACTAGCAACTTATTTCTTGATGACATATAGGGAATTATTGGAGGACTTGCAAGAACTTGGCATAGAAGTGGTATTACCTGGAGCAGATAGGACATTAGCCAACTTGCAAGTACAGTCATCACTAGTAGAGAGGATTAAGGCAGCTTTGCCTACAGATGCCAGATTCAGGAGATTGAAAGAAAGGACAGAGGCTGGAGAGCAGACGGGATTGCGCATTCATGATGATGGGACATTACGATGTGGTGATCGTCTATATATTTCCAATAGAGAGATTTGACAGGAGCTGATGGCAGAAGCTCATATTTTGATATATTCTATTCATCCTGGATGCACTAAGATGTACAGTGACTTACGATAGCACTTTTGGTGGCATAGGATAAAAAGAGAGATAGCTCGCTTTGTAGCCAAATGTCTAGTATGTCAGCAGGTAAAGACAGAGCACCAGAGAACAGCAAGGCTACTGCAACTACTTTCGATTCCTGAGTGGAAGTGGGAGCACATCACTATGGATTTTGTCACGGGTTTTTCAAAGAGTCCAAGTGGGAGAGATACAGTATGGGTAATAGTGGATCGACTCACCAAGTCCTCCCATTTCTTGCCTTTTAGAGTTGGCCAGTCTACAGAAGCTTTGGCTGACTTATACATGAGACAAATTGTAAGGTTGCACGGCATTCCGGTCAGCATTGTGTCAGACAGGGATTCGCGCTTTATATCTCACTTTTGGAGAAGCATGCAAGAGAGTATTGGGACTCGTCTGAAGTTCAGTACATCTTATCACCCGCAGACAGATGGACAGTCCCAACGTACTATTCAGATACTGGAAGATATGTTAAGGGCTTGTATGTTAGACTTTGGAGGATCATGGAAGGACCACCTATATCTTGTGGAGTTTTCTTACAACAATAGCTATCAAGCGAGTATCCAGATGGCTCCGTTTGAAGCATTGTATGAAAGAAAGTGTAGGTCTCCTGTATGTTGGAGTGATGTGGGAGAGCGTCAGATTCTGGAACCAGAGTTATTAGTCAACCCCGTTGAGACAGTGAAGAAGATACAGGCACTTGCGAGAAGCGCAAGACATACAGAAACAGTGGGCAGACCTTCATCATTGTCCCTTGGAGTTTAAAGAGGGTGATCATGTCTTCTTGAGGATATCACCTATCAGAGGCACCATTCGATTCGGAGGGCGTGGCAAGTTGAGCCCAAGGTATATTGGACCCTTTGACGTGCTAGAGAGAGTGGGAGAAGTGGCGTATTGACTTGTACTACCACCTTCACTCGAGGGAGTACATGATGTATTCCACGTGTCGCAACTTAGGCGATATATGGCAGATAGCAGTCATGTTCTCGACCACTCTGAGATCACCATCGGGCTGAGCTTGTCATACCAAGAGCAACCCGTGGAAATCCTTGATCGTCGAGAGAAAGTGTTGAGAAACTAGTCGATTCCCTGGGTTCACGTGGCATGGAAGCATGGCGCCAGGAGAATCCACTTGGGAGCGTGAGGATGACATGCGCAAACATTTTCCTTATCTATTCGTAGACCAAGGTATGAATTTGTTTTGTTAATTTCTACCTTATACCATCCTTAACTTTCTATCGTGGCTTAGTTTTAATTTCGAGAACGAAATTTTTTTAAGTTGAAAAGAATGTAAAACCCCTAATTTTTAAACAATATAATTATTTAATTAATTAATTATTGAATTGCATTATTTCGTAGTATATTAGAAAATATAAATTTATTGGATTTAAATACTAGGTAAATATTTAGCTAGATATTCATGGAGCAAACTATTATTTTATCTTATTTTATTTTATGAAGGAAGCTTTGTAAAAGGATGATAGAATTTAGAAGGTACTAATAAAAAAAATTCTAAAATTTTTATACCATAAATATATATATACCTATTTATATATATACTTATATATTAAATAGTATAAACAAAAAGAATAAGAAAAGAAAAGAATTGAAAAAAAAGAAAGAAAACCTTAAACTAGAAAAACTTAAATTAACCTAAAGCTAAAACCAGCAACTAACTTCCTAAGCCTACCACCCCCCTCCCCCGCTGCCAGGAAACCCGCTGCCAGCGACCCGCGCGGAATACACCCCCCGCTATCTATCTATCTATCTATCTATCTATCTATCTATATATATATATATATATATATATATATATATATATATATATATAACATCATATAAACCCTAAACCCTAACCCTCAATCTCTACGACACCAACCTAGCGCCGCCGACTTCCACGACACCGCCGCTGCCGAAACCCAGCACCGTCGCGACCGCCGCTCACCCCTTGCGAGATCCCGTGCACGCTGCGACTGAATCAGAAAACAACGTACCCCTGTTCACGCGCTATTTTTTGCTCCATCTTGCGACCAAATTCTGATCCATCTTTACCGGTATGTTCATGACCTATCCCTCTTCCAACTCTGTGTATTAGTTTCCTCCGAATAGTGCACAACCCTAGGTGAAAATCGAGACCAAGTTAGAGAAAAACCATAACTTTTACGCTACAGAAAACTGTTACGATGACCCATGTTTAAGCACTCGTATCTCCCACCACAGAGATCCAAACTTAGATTTTCTTTTTGCTATGTGAAGACCATGATATATATATATACTGAGTGAGATAGATAGATTGTATTGACAACCTATACAGTGTTCTACTACCGATGCTGCAGCGTAGGATGGATGTATCTACGTTCTCGTGCCCTTCACTGGGTTCGGGTCCTGACATATTTTTATGGTGGTCCATGCAGGTCCAACTTCGTAATTAGTGCAAAGTTATGGTAGTACAAAGGCTTAGTTGTACTATTGCGAGCCTGGGATAAGATTTATGACTTAGGACACTAGGATGAGAGAGGGATACTCAATCACAATTAGGAATTTTAATCTGATTTGAAATCGCTACTCTTGATTCATTTTGAATAGTATGAATATTGTTGTCCTTCCTTGATAATATCTTATCTTGTACCAAATTGATCTCTTTTGTTTTGATCTGTCTTCAGGATGCCCCCGAAGACCAGATCCCATCGATCAGGAGCAGCTTCTGAGAGGTCTGCCACCTCTTAACCTTCCACTCAAACAATAGTGTTTGTACACGTAGGAGTCTCGGCTGCCTTTGGGGGTCCTCCTCTACCTATTCAGAAGGGTATCCTAGTTGCTTCAGAGGAACTTCCACCACCTCCAGTGTCAGAAGATGTCGCGTAGATGGTTGCACTATTTAGAGAGATGATGGAGGTACATAGGGCACAGATAGAGGCCCAGCACATGCAATCAGATAAGATACGAAAGAGTATAGAAAATGCCCATCAGGTAGCTATTGTAGCAGTTCAAAGAGGGGCTCCTCTACAGCCACGTGAAGTTCAACTCAAGCCGGGCAACATTCAAAATTTTAAGAAGTTAGAGCCTCGAGTGTTCAAGCGGACAGAGGGTATCGTCTATGCTGACGATTAGCTCAAGGATATTGAGCGTCTCATGAGGGTGTTCCATCTTACAAAGAATTTGAAGGTTGAGGTGGTAGGACTTCAGCTGTTCGACATCGCCTGCACTTGGTTCAGGAATGAGCCACTTCTTGTTGATACAGGGCAGTCTTGGGAGGTATTCAAGGACCTCGTCAAGAAGAAGTTCTTTGCTCGGACGAACAGATTAGACTTAGGAAGGCAGTTTGATAGCCTTACTCAGGGGAGCATGTCCGTAAAGGAGTACGCTGTAGAGTTCGGGAGGCTAAGATGATTTGCGGAGTACTTGGTGAGGGAGCCAGAGGTTTGGGCTATCCGTTTTCGCGAGGGTCTGAATTGGAAAGTGAAGATCCTCATTCAATCTTTCTATGATACGTATTCTGAGATACTTGCGGAGGCACACAAGGTCGAACGGGAATGGAACTTGAAGTCGAAGGGGAGTCGTGATATGTTTGGGGGTGCCAGTAGCAGTGAGGGTCCGACAAAGAGGTCGTAGTTCCAGCAACAATATCAGAGGGCTTATCAGCTCCAGCAACAGCAGTTTCTCATACAGTTCGGAGCTTATCAGCAACAGTATCAGATGTATAAGCCAATTATTGCCCCAGTACAATCTCCAGTACAGCTAATGCCATAACAGCCTCAGAGACAGATGCAACAGGCTCCTCAATGCACCTATTATAAGAGGACTGGGCACACTTGGGAGATGTATCGGAAGAGACTTGGAGCGTATTTACATTGTGGATCAACAGAGCATATGGTGAAGGATTGTCTTTGGACCCTTCATCATCTAGGCCAGGATGCAGATCAAGGGCAGAGATATGGAGCTAGACCACTTGTGGCATCGCAGATTGCACAGCACCCGCAGAGGGAGTTACCCCGGCAGGGCAAAGCATTTGTGATGACGGTCGAGGAGACCGATGCTACAGGTGATGGGTTAGCAAGTTTTGTTCTTTCTTTCTGTCCCTTCCATCTATTTTGATTGATTGCCTCTTTAGTATAATTTGGATGCTTGTGTTATATAGTTAGTATAACTAATAGAATACTCTAACAGAGATAGCAATAACAAGACAGATGGAGACCATGACCATGAATGTTGTTCTTTGCATATGACTGTTCTTTGTGTAATTTTAGATAGGACCTTCTTAGACCATTATTGCTGGGGGTTTGACCTAGAAGGAGTACGATCACCCTTAAATTTTGAGGACAAATTTTTTTCAAGGGAGGTAGACTTGTCACTACCACTTTTTCGGATAGGGGTATTTTTATCTTTTTTTAAATATTGGTAATATTGTGAATATTAGTATTTTAAAAATTATTGTTTGATTGATATCTTAATTTATTTTAACTAATATGGATATGTTTAGCTTATATTATTTTAATATTTGGTATGGTTGCATATTTTATGTATTGTATTTAGTTAATGATTAGTTGCTAGCCATTAGTTAGACTAGTGGTTAGAAGACATAATTGGACCTAACTAGAATTGTCATGGACCACATTTAAGTTAGACCCATTGAGCCCAATAATTAGACACCCTTGTTTAGTTAGTGATTTAATTAACCCAACCATTGGGAGTAGAAGGTTCCTCCTTAATTAATATTTATCATGACAAGTCTATAGGGACATTTTAGTCTTTACATATTTCTTGGGAGACAAGTTAGGGTCGGACACCATAAGAGGGGAGTCCATTCTCTTTTTTTTTCTCTTTTCACCCAATTTTGAGATCTACATTAGTTCTTTCCCAAAAAATTTATTCCCTACTTCACCATTGGAGACTCTTGGAGCAAGGAGGAGGAAATAATCTACAAGGAGGTGAAGGAAGCATAAGTTGAAGGGTCTTGACACTCATTTGGACACTTGCATTGGGAATCCATCTCCCAATAGGTATAATTCAATTTTTCTCTTCTAATTAGACCCTAAATCTGTAGTTTAATTATTAGGAACCCACCTATGGACTATGGCTACCTATAGGAAGAAGATTTGACTACTAAGGACCTCTATTGTGGAAGTTATCATGTATTTTGTGTCAATTATGGGAGAAATTTGAGATTTGTGCACCATATTTTATCAATAGGTCTATTAGACCAAATTGAAATATGCTTGGATGTGTGAGAGTAGTGTCGTATCGAAAATTGGATACGTGTAGGCCGTATCATGATAATTTGTGATACGAGTTGATTTGGGAGTTTTTTTCGACACGGGGGTGTGCACATGTCATATTTTGACACGGACACGTAGGTGAGTATCTAGCACTTGGTACTGCTTAAAAATATGATTTTAGTCTTGCTCGTATTCTTTGTGATACATTTGGTGTGGTATCAGGGTCGTATCGCAATCGTATCATAGAGAGAGTATGATACGAGTACGATGCACTCCATATGTTTGTTGTATTGTTACTATTCTAATTTAGTGTTGTTATACATACGTATTGTATTATATTGTATTGTATTGTATTGTATTATATTGTATTGTATTGTATTGTATTGTATTGTATTGTATTGTATTGTATTGTAATATATTGTTATATGTGATGTTTACTGTGTTATGGGATATTCACAGTGGAGGTTCATTTAGTGTGCATTTTGTGCACATGTCCAGGTGTGGGTAGTAGACTGCAACAGTCTGATTTGGGGAAACTGCAACTAGCAAGGTGCCATGATCAAGCTGTTGGTGATGTGGGTAATGAAGGAGTGAAGTGAGGTTTGTGATTGTGTTGTAAATTGCATCACAACATGGAGGAAGGGAAGTAGCAGATAGTTAGTGAGGGGGAAGTAAAGGGAAGCCACTGCAGTAGCAGCAAGGTCGGGGAAGAATGCACAACAATAGTGCATTTGTGTGTGTGTGTGTGTGTGTGTGTGTGTGGAGTGTGTTGAATGTTGGAGGAAGTCCATTTTAGACATGTGCAAAGGGGTAGTGACTTTGATGTTAGTTAATAGTTAGTGTGTTATCAGTCATGTCAGTTAGTATCCGTTGTTAAGTTATCATTAGTAGTTTTAATATTGATAACAGTTAGTTCAGTTAGTAATACATGATATCAGTTAAGTACATGATATCAATTATTTCTCAGTTAGTAAGTTAGTATATATTTATGTTAGTTAAGTTAGATATTAAGGATTGTGTGAAGTTAAGGTAAGGTCGGGAGAGGTTGCTGGGGATGGCAGATGTGTCTGCCATTGTTGTATTGCTGGTAGGAGTTGATGTTGCTGTTGGTATAGGGTGCAATATAGTGTCATAATGAGGTACTTGAGGAGGGGCTCGAGTTTTTGGGATGTTAAGATACTACTATGAGGGGGACTGATACTAGATAGTATGACTAGGCATAGTGCATAGTTGCAGTGAGCTCATGAGAGATTGATTGTATGTGTGTGAGGGTGTAATTAGGCCAGTGAAGTAGCAGTAGGTGCAACCACAATTGTAAGGCAAGTGAAGGAATTTTCCAGGTCAATCAGTTGGAGGAAGATGAGTTATCCCCAAGCTTGATCACTTGGGAGGAATTGGAATAGTTGCAGTGGTGCAATAACAATCTTGTGGTACTACAATTGAGGGGTGTCACGACCCGCACCCAGATGAATCGGGCACCGGTTCACGAGTACGTCCAGCCTACGCCGCAGTGTCGGCGGTAGTACGTTGTCTAGATCATATTCACAGGTAATTTAAAATCTAGCTCATTCACAGTGAATAAATATGCAAGGATAATAACAGGAAATAGGAATACTAAGATTTTATAAGACAAATTTGTGACATCCAAATTCACAGTTTAATACAGAACCAGAAGATAAATCGGGGACAAACCCGAGTATTTGCTGAAAGAAAATACTAGCTAACTGGCTAACTACTCCTCAAAAGTAGTCTCCTGAGTAGGAACCGGCTCCTCAATAGTATCATCTGCTACGCCATATGGGCCATAAAAGGTAGGGGCATAGTCCTCATCATCGCCTAAATGTCAACGGATCCAGTCAGGAAAGGAGAAAAGTACCAATACACAACAAAGCTTACACTAAATAATTATGACAAGTAGTAAAAACTGACTAAGTATCACGATAAAATTATACATAATAAGTAGTAAAATTAACTAAGGGTTAATTGCTATAAATCAGGGATATGAGTAGAACAGGATTATAATGAGACAAGAAAATAGAACTGCAACAAGACAAAGAAAATTATGTGTGTGAAATTGTGTATTTAGAATACATAGTTGGCATGTAGGGGGTTATAAGGCTAATCAGGCACGTCATAGATGGCTAGCAGTCAGGAATAATTGAGTATCAGGCTGATGGTACAGTCGCGTACTCAACAGCTAGCAGTCAGGATATGAGGGAAAGGGTAAACTACATGCCTCCTAGTATTCTCCCTCCCGATACGAAAATCGAGACATGAAATCCAAATTCTAACACTAAGTGAAATCATCCAATGGTGCTAGTAGAGCAAGGGACTAATTATCATAATATAAAGAATAAACTTGAAGTACAGGTACTTGTCTGATGTTTGGATTCCAACTACGGTTCTGTCCTCGAGAAATTTCTAAATATGTCTCCGGATGCTGAAATAATCATTACCGCTTTGCACCGAAAAATATGTCAGGGTCAAAGGTCTCCAAATCTGTCCAACTTAGTGTCAACAGGTCAGGAACGATGATACGAACCCAACGGAACTTCCAGAATTGGATTCCGATGAGCCGATCACAAAATTGCCCGTCGAGTGGGGCCTGTGGGGCCCACGACACGCGATTTCGTTAACGTTCTCAGAATCGAACCAAACTTGGGTCACAGGACCAGCGTATCGCTACGAGTCCGATGGCGCAAGTTTTATTTCAATCCGACGTGTGTACACAAAGTTAGGGTACGATTCAGAAAAGTCGGATACGGGACATTGTCCGCGGATATGCACTGATTCCGGTGTGCATGCACATCCGAATCAGCTTCTGCGAAATCTCGCACGTCCGTATCAACGACGCGTACGTATCTGCGAAGACCGCGCGCGACCAAGTCATCCCGTTTGGCGGGGCGTACCCAGTTCCGGGGTGAATCGGGGCATTATTTTTCCTGTTTTGGGATCGCGGTTCGCGATCGCCACAGGACGCGATGCCCCGAGCGGGTTGCACGGGCACCGAGAGGGTCACGCAGGGTTCGCGATGCAAAATACGGAATCGAAAATGGGTAAACGAGCAGGAAGATACGCGTACCTGAACAGGGTCCAAAAAATCTAAAAAACCGTGTCCGACACGAGTCCGACACGAGGAGTCATAGGGTTAGGGTTAGGGTTCTGTGGAGCTCCGGCGGCCGGAGGAGGGCGGCGCTGCGGCGGTGTCATCGGCTCAGGGCTGCGTCGGCGCTGCACGGCAGGGAGGACGGCGGATCGGGTCTCCGGCGAGGCGCTGGGACAGAACGGAGCCGCGGGAAGGATGGGGCTCGGGTCTCCGGCGACTGAGGCGGGGGGAGCGGAGCCGGAGGGGCGGAGGCGGAGGAGGGAGCTGCGGCGGGGGCTGCAGCGGGCGACGGCGGAGCTCTGGCACGGTGGCGGAGGAGGGAGGTGACCGGAGAGCCGGACGGGGGGGGTTATAGGTGGTAGAGGAGGCTGGGGGGCCGAGAGAGGCGGCCAGGTGGCGTCGTGGCCGCGGGGCACGAGGCGTGGGCCGGGCGGAGCGGCGGGCGACGCGACGCCGAACGCGGGGGGCCGATCGGGTCTTGCGGGGAGTGGGCTGGGGAAGAGAGGCGGGTCGCGGGTCGGGCAGGTTCGGTCGGGCGGACCCGACCCGACCCGATAGCTAGGGGGGCCGGTTGGGCCGGGCTCGGATTTGGGTATTGGGCTGGGTTAGGTTTTAGGGTTTAATTAATAATTAATTAAATAAAATAATAGATAAATAATTAATTAAATAGTTTTTTAGGTGTTTTAAATTAGGTCCGGGGCCCAATAAATTCCAGAAAATTTACCCTAAGTCCAGTTTTTTTCATTTTACACCCAAAAATATTATTTTTATAATATTTTAATATTATTTATTATCAATTAAAAATTATTTAATAATTAAAAACCCTGAATTTAGTTACAGAAAATTCTCAGAAAATTCCAGAAAATTGTGAAAAATCTAAATTTAAAATTTTTGAAAAATCAGGGGGTTTACAATCTACCCAACTTATAAAAATTTTGTCCTGGAAATTAAAATATGGTAGGGTTCTCTCTATCCAATCTCACTTGATTACCGTCTAAAAGATTCCTCTCAAGTGAACATTGCGGTCTTTACCCAACTTAGAATTTATCCATCTATCATCTAAGGCTATACATCTAATAAAGCTATGTCCCAACTTATTTAATCATGGTATTGAATCCTTAAGTCTTTAACACCAAACACATCACCTATGGTATTCCCTTAATCATATATAAAAGGGTCATCATCAATTCGACCGGCCTGTAGGGTATATCTAGTACTGTCTATATATCAAACTTATACCAAGCACGAGATTTTGTCTTTCCAAAATAAGGGAAGACAAAGATCAATAATAAAGAGTTCAAGGGTGAGGTGATAGAATAGAAGTATCGGGATCAAGGCGTTTAAAGATTTCAAATGGAAATTGTCAAGCAGTTGTGGATTGAAATCCTATTCGGGTAATCATTTGGTCGTATGCTCGTATTAGTACAGTTATGTAACTGATACGATATGCTCGGACATATCTAGAGGGCAAGTATACTAGCTAACTATATATCTCAATCCACGTAAAGTAGTCATGCGAACCAAAATGTACTAAGGTTGATCAGACCGTAATACACTGATTCTGAATAGACACTTGTATTAGTGGGGTTGATCAGGCCCCAATAACACATATGTCATGAACAAGCCCGATAAAGAGTAAGCTTGCAAAACTAGGCTATAGAATAGCAGCATAAGTCAAGTACAAAAAAATTAAGTGTGCTAGATGATGATGGAAGGAGGTACAAATTATTCAAGTTCATAAAACAACACACAATAAGCACAATAATAAAAGACTCTACAATCTCTACAGTTATCAAATATAAAAGCATACCAGGTTATTAGCAAGTTCAAAATTACTAGGTTGGGGCTGAGGTCACGAACCAATAGGCACGAGCTAAAACAAGACTAGAAATGGCAGCTACAAATCACTTACGCGTATTAGCTACTCCAAGAGTCTGCGCGTTCTCCACGGTCATCGCATAAGCTTGTCCGCGTCCTTGAGGTGGTGCCCTCTGCTGTAGTTGTGGTTGGAATGGGCGTTTGTGGGGTCCCATACTTCCAGTATCTCTTTCCCGCTTTAGTCTAGGTCCCATGTCTCTTTCAACACCTTGTGCCACGCTCAAGATTTCTTCGTATGTACGAGCTCGGCTAGTGGTGACAGCAAGGCGAATATCAGGAGACAACCCCTTCTTAAATCTACGGGCTCTATCTTCAGGGGTACGAACCATAAATTCTGCAAAGTGGCTCAGTCTGCTAAATTCAGCAGTGTACTCATCAACAGAAAGATTACCTTGTTCCAGCCTCTCGAATTGACTTTCGAGAGCTTCTCGAGCCACTTCGGGATAGAACTTCTTCTTAAACAGCCTCTTGAAATCCTTCTAAGTGAGCTCAGGAGCAGATAACTGAGGTTCATCTCTAAACCAAGTCCGAGCTATGTCGAATAGTTGCAGGCTTGCAGATTCCACCTTAAGATCATCAGGGACCCGAGCAGTTTTCAGGAGTCACTCCACATTCTCTATCCATTCATTGGCATAGAGAATACCTTCAGTCCCATAGAATTTCATGGGTCCAAGGTTCTTGAAGTCCTTGGCATTTCCTGGCCTCTTTTGTGGTGCCTCCTGGGATCGAAGAGCATCTGAAGGGCTAGTTCGTAGCAGGGCAGTCTGTTCCCTCTGGGATTCTATAAGTCCCTGGAATACTCCGAGTAGCTGCGCTCCATCCATAGTAACTGTCGAAGTAATTGGAGGCGGAGGGAGCGCAAGGGTTTCAGGCACAGTCTGTTCGACGGGTTCGGATGTGCCTCCTACGGTATTCCTTGTCTGAACCATTCTGAAAGGTTAAGGGATACTAGGATTAGAATAAATTACTTGGAAATCAAGGATGATAGGAAAAATTTACTAAGGAATGATGTCAAGATTTGAAATAAAAGATCCTATTCTGTAAATGAGCTTTTCCTAAAATCCTCCATCTTATTTCATACTCTGTCCTAGGATATCACACCCTGACCCGCATGGGCCACCATAAAAATGTGTCACGACCCACACCCAGATGAATCGGGCACCGGTTTGCGAGTACATTGTAAACTCCCTCACCCAAAATTAGGGCTACTTGGCTTAGATAGTGAAATTAGGGCTAGTTTGAACCCAATTAGAATTAGAACACGGCATTTAATTTAATTACAAAATAATTATGACACGTAGCGCACCTTACTGTCGCATCTATAATTAGAGCATCTCACTAGCCATTGCCTTCCAACAACTTCACAACCTCAACCTAGGCATGCCCGCTTACTATTCTGACCCTTGTACATTGCTCCCTTGTGCTACATTTTAGTCGTACGATAAACGTCGCGGACGTAATTTATTAATTATAAATAAATCCTAATTTTGTACCTTTGTGCGTCCCAATCGAAATTGGAGACACAATCTTGACCATTTTGTGCAACCCAAATTTTATTAATATTCTACACTGTCCTCTCTACGCCCCTGATAATTGTGTCCCGCCTGATTTAATCCCATGTACTCCTAATTAATTCTAGAACACCGTGCGCGTTTCGATTTAATTAATTAGATTCATTTTTTTGCCATTGTGCAATTTTCCAATTGTTGGGGGGCTTTTATGCAAAAATGTCTTTTAGTGCCCCCACCATTGGACAATTCATGAAGAAACTCAATTTTCCCTTCACATGAATTTTTCCTATAATTTTCTGGATGTGCAAACGCGCAACATCGCCCTCCTATTTTAATCCAACCCTTGCAATTAAATAATTGTAATTTCTAGTCCAACACCCTCATGTGAGCCCAAGGCCCAACCCCAAGAATAGTTGACCAAGCCCACAAATACCTAGGTCAACCCAAACCAAAAGTTTCCATGTATAAATATTCCTTTTATTAATTTTTCCTTTCTTCTATTAAACCAAAACCTAAAATCCCCTAGCCGACTTCCTGTTCACCCTCTTCCTCCCTTCTCCAGCCGTCGTCGGAGCCGACCAACCTACTGCCACCTCACCGGAGTACCCCGTTCTCCTTCTCCCTGATGTATCCTTCCCCCACCGACGGGACATCAGCTACCACCACCATTAACGGCTGCTCCCCCGCCTGCTGCCAACACAGCAGCCGCCTCCGGCGCCGCTGTGCGGCCACCGTCCGGCCGACTAACCCCCGGTCAGTTCGAGCAGCCCCGCAACCCCCATCATTTTAGTTAATAGTTATATTGATTTGGTACAGAGTCGTGATGGAGGCACCATCGTTGTTCTCTCTGTGTATAAGACAGTCTCTGTAGCAATTATTCGTGGATGTGATTACTTACAGGACATATTTGATCTACCATCATACGTTTTCGATAGTTTAATTGTCATCCTCCCTCCTTTAGCACTGTAGAATGTACACCAACTATCTATTGATGGTTATAGAAGGAGAGGATTCACAGCATACAGTATTGATAATCAAAGAAAACATGGAAGGTATGATGAATTTGATGTAGCATGGGAGGCGCTATATAAGAAGCGCTGGCCTGAGAATATCGAAAAGATACAAACTACTAGCTCAGTGACATTGAACCATGGTGTTGAAATATGTAAACCTGTGAACCATAGTCCTGACTGGCAGCAGCTTTATTGGGAGGCGCACCTACAAAACTACTTAGATGAAGCTGCCGAGAGAGCGTTGCTCCCTGCTTTTAATGGCCATATTAGTGGAGTAGAAGTCTCAGATAGCATTTTAAATTCAATTGGCTATATCGGGGGCAGAACTCATGACTATTCACGACTATCATATCATTGCAATAAGTTTGGGCAGTATGCCAGATGTCTTAGGCTTCAAAGTGTGCTCTGTGTTGCTGAAACATGTGATGTTGGATTTATTCTGCGCGACTTTTAGAGCAGGTTATTGGTACATCGCAGTCTTCTGGCCAGGCAAGTATACCTTGCCATTGTACTGTTATTTTTATTCTATATGTTGCATGCATCTTTATTTTCTGTCTTTTCATATATTTTAACTGTTATATAAAATGCGCGCGACGGTGTCGTCGTGAAATATTTTTATTTATGTATTTGTATTGACCTGTTTATGAGACTACCCCATTATCATGTAACATCATTAGGTTCATTGGCCGTGACACAGTTGTTACACGAGTTGTGAGTCTCATGTAGATCACGGACTTGCGTGCAGGTTGGCCTCCTGTACGTGTGGGTCGTGCGTTAGGAATAACTGCTGTTAGAAACTTTGCATGATAGTAGACTTGGCAGTTATTAGAGGTATTATCGTGTCATGGATGTGACATGCTTAGAGCATGGGGTGGGAAGAACAACAAGTACCGCATTTGAGCTCCTTTACACTTTTCCTTCTGTAACCCGAAAGCTCCGCTGGAGATACGGGCGGTGATGACCCCTTTACTACTTGGCGGGCCTTTGCCGTTCAAAAGACGACATGCCTTTGAGGCCCCTGGTTCTCCGAGAGAGTCATGCTAATCCCAGTTCTCAGCCAGATAGCTCACTTGTTAGAAAGTTGTTCTCAAACTGCATTCGCATAGATGGTTTAGCGACCCATTGGATATTTATTTCAGTACTTTATTGGCATGTGTTTAAGTATCTTGTTATGTCCCTCTGAGGACCTGGTCTGCTGCCAGGTGTACCTGTTCTTGAGTATTTGCAGGTGCGCAGATTTGGATGGTTATAGATGCTTCGTGGATGTCTTCTCTTCGAGCCGTGATCGATAGCTGGTATACTTATATTGGGCTTGATTGTGTTGTACTTATATTGTATTTACTTTCCATTCGAGTTGGTAGTGGATTTGTTTCCATCCAACTATCATCCTTAGATACTTCTTATTGAGATCTAGTTTTATAGATACTGTTTATTTATTTCTATATGATTTTGGTGGATGAGATTTAGATTTTACCCTGTGACTTGTATTACAGTTATACCACTTATGGATTTGATATTCATATTACAGCGTACGTGTGGATTTGGTTTCCATATATTAGAGTTGTCATATCCATGTGGCTGGCATGCTTACGTGTCCTAGTCCTACGTATTTTTGGGACTGGGGCGTGACATATTTTTGTGGTGGCCCATGCAGGTCGAGAGCATATTGTCTCGGTTACGTTACTGTACCGAACAAGCCTGCACTTAGGACTAGAGTATAGGATCTCATCCACAATTGACTGTGATTCATCTCCTCCTATCTGTTCTATTTTGAACAATTGTATCCTGCTTGATTCATGTGCTTTCCTAATAGTTTCTTGAGTATAGTCTTCTGCTAGAATATAGGAACCCCTGTTATTAGGATGATAATTAAGATATTACACCTATTAAGAATACAACGAGAATATAGATACACCACTAAGCTTAGAATATCTAGTGAATCCTAGAATTTCTTATCTCTAGAATTGGCTTACCATTACCCCAGATGTATTATGAGGACTTGAGAGTAGTATAGACACTACTAGAGTTAGTTAAAAGTTTTACCATAATGTTTGACCCTAGTATTGAGGAACCAATGGAGAACCAATATTGAATATTAGGACTGAACCTAACCTTCATAGTTAGTTAGTATTGGAGAACTACAAACTTAGATCATTGTCTTATTATTAGTAGACATCACCTTAGGAAGCCAAGAGCATTGAATATAGTATTTTCTTGATCCTACCGCAAGCACAGAGAATAGCGTAGCATCTCACCTTAGGAAACCTTGACATTATCTATAGCCTCTCTATTTTATTTCATATATTGTTCCTCTGAAACCCTAGCGCTTGCTATTCATGCGATGACTAATCATGTTTTCTCTTCTTCATCTTTTAACTCGTGCCATTTGCCACCTCTGATCATAGACCAAGTGATCATACTCTACGATAGAATATATAGTTTGCTATAGTCATAATTGTAATCTTGAATTTTGAATTGTGTACCTTGTAGCTAGAACCTGATAGTTGAGTTGTTTAATTAGATTGTGATGATTATCCCTTAGAGTTAAATCACATAATTTATACCCCCACCTCGATACAAGTTAGATCCCTTTCCCTTTAAACGGCTAGTAACTCTCCTATCCCTACCATTGACACATATTCTATGAGCACTGTGACTAAGGCCATGACCTATATAATAGGATACTCTAATAGGCACGAAGACCCCTTCTTGTAAACCTTAATAGGAATTCCTACATTTTCTTTTAAGGCATTAGCGTATTAATTTATTATTCTAAGTTGGGTAGTATGCCTCACAACCTAGTATCACATAGTCCACTTGACCCATCGAGGTAGTGTAACTGAATGACATTAATTATATGCTAGCAAAATATGACAGTGTTTATTCAGACCATAGAATTTAGAGGTCCTTGCCCTATGTGGTCGACTAGCGACTTAGATAAGGAGGTTGTATGATAACTGTAGAGATTGTAGAGTCTTTTGTTATTATTGCTTATGTTATTTTTGTTTTTACAAACTTGAGTTATTTGTAACTTCTCTCATCATAATCCAGCGTTATATTTTCTGTGCTACCTCGAATTATGCTGCTATTATAGCCTAGTTTTTGCAAGCTTATTCTTTATCGAGCTTGATCATGACACATGTATTATTGAAGCGCTACAATAATATATTTCAGAATCAGTGTATTAAGGTCTAGCTAACCTTAGTGCGCTTGGTTCGCCCTTCGCATAACTACTTTACGTGGATTGAGATATGTAATAATTAGTAGACGAATATACTTGCCCTAGACATGTCTAAGCGTATCGTATCGACTACATAATTGTACTAATACGAGCATACGAATACGGATTTACCAAATAGGATTTCAGTCCACAACTGCCTTGACAATTCCCAATTGGATTCCTTGAAACGTCTTGATCCCCATACTTGTATTCTATCACCTCCACTTTGAGCTCTTTATTATTGTTTTCCCGTCTTCCCTTATTACGGAAGGACGAAACTTCGTACTTGGTATAATTTGATATACAGAGAGTACTAGATATACCCCATAGGTCGATCACATACTTGAGGATTATTCTTTCGCAATTAAGGACATATCATACATGATATAATCGGCGTTGAAGTCTTGAGGATTGAATGACATGAGTAAATAAATTAAGGAATATTTTTCTTAAAGTATATAGCCTTCTGTGAAAGATGGGTAAATTCTAAGTTGGGTAGCAGTGCATTGTCAACTTGAGAGAAATTTCTTTTAGATTGTGATCAAGTAAGATTCGATTGGGAGATTCAAGTCATTTAATTTTGAGAAATTTTAAAAGAAGGATTAAGATAATGAGGATTTAACGAATTTTAAAATCTTGATATTGCGGACCAAATATTTATACCTTGAGCATGATTTAAATTTTGAATATTGAAGGATGAATCATCGATTTAAATTTTGAGGATAAATATAGAGTTTTAGACTTGAACAATTGGTGAATTAGATTTAAATTTTATAATTTGATGATTTGAATTAAAAGTTCAATTTTGATTATTGGGTCACCTATTTGAAATATCGAGGATGTAAATTGAGTTTAAATATTTGAAGAATACAAAATTCTTAAGTTGAGAATAGGAATAAGATTTGATTAGAATTGTTATTGTCAAGGTCTAGAGGAGATTATGATAGTTGAAAATTGTGATATAAATTTTAATGTGGGATGTCATATAGACTTGAGTTAGATTTGGATGTTGATTATTTAAAAATCGAGAAGAGATTACGACAGGTTGAATTTTGATTTAAACCGTGGTTATCTTAATTTTGAAGCGATCGCGATAGATTTGAATAGATTTTGTTATTTAAATTTTGGAAGAGATTGCGATTGACGTACCTTATGTACGATTGTAAAGAATTTAACAAATTATGCCTTATTTTAATTTTGAGGATGAAATTATTTTAAGTTGGGTAGATTGTAAACTCCCTCACCCAAAATTAGGGCTACTTGGCTTAGATAGTGAAATTAGGGCTAGTTTGAACCCAATTAGAATTAGAACACGGCATTTAATTTAATTACGAAATAATTATGACACGTAGCGCACCTTACTGTCGCATCTATAATTAGAGCACCTCACTAGCCATTGCCTTCCAACAACTTCACAACCTCAACCTAGGCATGCCCGCCTACTATTCTGACCCTTGTACATTGCTCCCTTGTGCTACATTTTAGTCGCACAATAAACGTCGCGGACGTTATTTATTAATTATAAATAAATCCCAATTTTGTACCTTTGTGCGTCCCAATCGAAATTGGAGACACAACCTTGACCGTTTTTTGCAACCCAGATTTTATTAATATTCTACACTGTCCTCTCTACGCCCCTGATAATTGTGTTCCGCTTGATTTAATCCCATGTACTCCTAATTAATTCTAGAACACCGTACGCGTTTCGATTTAATTAATTAGATTCATTTTTTTGCCTTTGTGCAATTTTCTAATTATTGGGGGGCTTTTATGCAAAAATATCTTTTAGTGCCCCCACCATTGGATAATTCATGAAGAAACTCAATTTTCCCTTCACATGAATTTTTTCTATAATTTTCTGGATGTGCAAACGCGCAACATCGCCCTCCTATTTTAATCCAACCCTTGTAATTAAATAATTGTAATTTCTAGTCCAACACCCTCATGTGAGCCCAAGGCCCAACCCCAAGAATAGTTGACCAAGCCCACAAATACCTAGGTCAACCCAAACCAAAAGTTCCCATGTATAAATATTCCTTTCATTAATTTTTTCTTTCTTCTATTAAACCAAAACCTAAAATCCCCTAGCCGACTTCCTGTTCACCCTCTTCCTCCCTTCTCCATCCATCGCCGGAGCCGACCAACCCACTGCCACCTCGCTGGAGTACCCCGTTCTCCTCCTCCCTGACGTATCCTTCCCCCACCGACGGGACATCAGCTACCACCACCATTAACGGCTGCTCCTCCGCCTGCTGCCAACACAGCAGCCGCCTCCGGCGCCGCTGTGCGGCCACCGTCCGGCCGACTAACCCCCGGTCAGTTCGAGCAGCCCCGCAACCCCCATCATTTCAGTTAATAGTTATATTGATTTGGTACAGAGTCGTGATGGAGGCACCATCGTTGTTCTCTCTGTGTATGAAGACAGTCTCTGTAGCAATTATTCGTGGATGTGATTACTTACAGGACATATTTGATCTACCATCATACGTTTTCGATAGTTTAATTGTCATCCTCCCTCCTTTAGCACTGCAGAATGTACACCAACTATCTATTGATGGTTGTAGAAGGAGAGGATTCACAGCATACAGTATTGATAATCAAAGAAAACGTGGAAGGTATGATGAATTTGATGTAGCATGGGAGGCGCTATATAAGAAGCGCTGGCCTGAGAATATCGAAAAGATACAAACTACTAGCTCAGTGACATTAAACCATGGCGTTGAAATATGTAAACCTGTGAACCATAGTCCTGACTGGCAGCAGCTTTATTGGGAGGCGCACCTACAAAACTGCTTAGATGAAGCTGCCGAGAGAGCGTTGCTCCCTGCTTTTAATGGCCATATTAGTGGAGTAGAAGTCTCAGATAGCATTTTAAATTCAATTGGCTATATCGGGGGCAGAACTCATGACTATTCACGACTATCATATCGTTGCAATAAGTTTGGGCAGTATGCCAGATGTCTTAGGCTTCAAAGTGTGCTCTGTGTTACTGAAACATGTGTTGTTGGATTTATTCTGCGTGACTTTTGGAGCAGGTTATTGGTACATCGCAGTCTTCTGGCCAGGCAAGTATACATTGCCATTGTACTGTTATTTTTATTCCATATGTTGCATGCATCTTTATTTTCTGTCTTTTCATATATTTTAACTATTATATAAAATGCGCGCGACGGTGTCGTCGTGAAATATTTTTATTTATGTATTTGCATTGACCTGTTTATGAGACTACCCCATTATCATGTAGCATCATTAGGTTCATTGGCCGTGACACAGTTGTTACACGAGTTGTGAGTCTCATGTAGATCACGGACTTGTGTGCAGGTTGGCCTCCTGTACGTGTGGGTCGTGCGTTAGGAATAACTGCTGTTAGAAACTTTGCATGATAGTAGACTTGACAGTTATTAGAGGTATTATCGTCTCATGGATGTGACATGCTTAGAGCATGGGGTGGAAAGAACAACAAGTACCGTATTTGAGCTCATTTACACTTTTCCTTCTGTAACCCGGAAGCTCCGCTGGAGATACGGGCGGTGATGACCCCTTTACTACTTGGCGGGCCTCTGCCGTTCAAAAGACGACATCCCTTTGAGGCCCCTGGTTCTCCGAGAGAGTCATGCCAATCCCAGTTCTCAGCCAGATAGCTCACTTGTTAGAAAGTTGTTCTCAAACTGCATTCACATAGATGGTTTGGCGACCCATTGGATATTTATTTCAGTACTTTATTGGCATGTGTTTAAGTATTTTGTTATGTCCCTCTGAGGACCTGGTCTGCTGCCAGGTGTACCTGTTCTTGAGTATTTGCAGGATCGCAGATTTGGATGGTTATAGATGCTTCGTGGATGTCTTCTCTTCGAGCCGTGATCGATAGCTGGTATACTTATATTGGGCTTGATTGTGTTGTACTTATATTGTATTTACTTTCCATTCGAGTTGGTAGTGGATTTATTTCCATCCAACTATCATCCTTAGATACTTCTTATTGAGATCTAGTTTCATAGATACTGTTTATTTATTTCTATATGATTTTAGTGGATGAGATTTAGATTTTACCCTGTGACTTGTATTACAGTTATACCACTTGTGGATTTGATATTCATATTACAGCGTACGTGTGGATTTGGTTTAGGTCCGGGGCCCAATAAATTTCAGAAAATTTACCCTAAGTCCAGTTTTTTTCATTTTACACCCAAAAATATTATTTTCATAATATTTTAATATTATTTATTATCAATTAAAAATTATTTAATAATTAAAAACCCTGAATTTAGTTACAGAAAATTCCTAAAAAATTCTAGAAAATTGTGAAAAATCCAAATTTAAAATTTTTGAAAAATCAGGGGGTTTACAAGGGGAGCTCGGGTTGTCCAGGTGCACCTTCATGCACTTAGTGCAGTTCAGTGCACTAGATGCACAGGTATGCATAAATCAATGAACAAGGGGAGAGTATCAGTAATCGTGGGGTGAGTATTAGTGCTACAGGTAACAGTGGTGAGGGTGTATGGATACATGTATGGGGGAGAGTTTTAAGTATCAGTAGGTACAAGTATAGTTGTATTTTTTGGTTGATTTGAGTGTGTGTGTGTGTGTGTTAACTGTTAGTTTCTGTGAGGAGAAGGAAAGTGTGGTAGTTAACATCACCAATAGCAGTAGCAGTATAGTAGTATCAACACAGTACTAACATGATTGCCAGTGAACATGAGGAGCAACATCAACATCAATAATGACAGTTGCAACAACATAAGGTGAGTAGCAGCTGTATCAGGGATTACCAGGTAAGTTGGGTTATTTATGTGATACCATAGCTAAGTATTGAGTATAGGGCTAGGTATTAAGGTATGAGCTAGGTAAGGTAGAGATAAACTAAGGTAATATAATATATATATATATATATATATATATATATATATATATACATATATATATATATATATATATATGATGCTTAGTATCTGTATAACTAGTATGGTTTAGAAGCTTAGTATTAGTGAAGTATTATCCTAGAAACCTAGAAATGGCTAGAATGGTTATGTACCAAATGCACAACTTGGAACCTAAATTGGGTAATTGACTAGTTTAACCCTAAATAACCTAGTTTTGACCTAGATTGACCTAGTTTTACCAATATAACCTAGTCTTGACCTAGAAAGCTATGTTTAGCCTATTTAACATGTTTATTACTTCATTACCCCCAATAACATGATATTTTATATATAGGTCTGTGTGATACCAGCTCTGATATCGAATTATACCATTTTCTTATGACCACAGGCGCGTACATTATCTGATAGTTTCTATTATTTGATTACTACTATAATTCAAGTATTTAGAAATGTTACTTATGATTCTTGATACGATGGAACACGGATTGGTATTGCTATTGGATCGTCATTCATGAGATATTACCTTGATTTATCGAGATGGTATCGAATACTGCTCTTTGTTGGTATTAGATAACATTGGATAATATTGGTTAAATATTGGATACATTAGCTAGTAACGTGTCATGGTTGGACCCATAGTATTAGTCGGGGCAGAAAATATACTAATTAAATATGTGATTAAGAACTATCGACAAGTAGTGTAATCATTGGATACTAACTAATTATACACTACACGTATGATTGAGTTAGCTCTCCTTAGTGTAATAATTGAATATCCCAAGCCGATCACATATCTAGTTAGTATCTCAAAACATATGGTATATTGTAGACTCCATATTCAGTTCATAGATTACATTGTTATATTCTTGACATTATAGTTCCTCTTTTTTATTCTTGTACGCATTAATTTATATTTCTGTTGCTAGTATTGCATGTTCCTTCATTGTTCTTAATTCATCAGTTTATTCTCATCGTATATAGCATTATCTATTTTACTGTTTTATAGTTTTTGTTAATTAATTAAAACTATTATTGGGTTATACTTCGCTCCAATCCTGACTGGATAATATTTTTTAGAAGATCCGGAAGATTGGTGTCCAACGTATTACGGACCTCGGCCTATAGATAGTGCAGACGTGGACCCACTAGTTCATGAGTGATTGCCGGAAGGCTTATCCGGATCACTAGTCTTTTATAATTAGACTCTATTAGTACATTGGTACCCAATTTATCTCTGGCTCATTTTGATTTTGGATATTGTATTGAGATTTGATGCTATTGATATGAGTTGTAGATGTTTAGAGTTTAAATATTATTTTAGAATTTTTTTATTCCTATCGTGCTTTAGTTATTGTGATTGAGTATCATATTATTATTATTATCTTTTATCCTCCGTTCAGAGTTGAGACCTTGACAGGATATATATATATATATATATATATATATATATATATATATATATATATATATATATATATATATATATATACTGAGTGAGATAGATAGATTGTATTGACAACCTAGACAGCGTTCTACTGTCGATGCTACGGCGTAGGCTGAACGTATCTACGTTCTTGTGCCCTTCACTGGGTGCGGGTCCTGACAATCTACTAGATACTCACCAGATTAGTATGTGCTACTAACTGACAAGGGAGAGCCCAAAAGTTTTATATAGGCTATGGAAGACGAACACATGCAAGAGTGGATGGAGGCCATGCATGAGGAGATGTGTTTCCTATATCCAATTCTACTTATGAGCTGGTGCCGATGCTAAAGGTCAAGAAGGCTTTGAAGAATCGATGGGTATTCAGAGTGAAGCAGACAGATGATGCTACTCGCCCTCGATACAAAGCGAGACAGGTAGTTAAACACTACGGTCAGCGGAAGGGCATGGATTACGATGAGATCTTTTCGTCAGTCATCAAACAGACTTCTATTAGGGTGGTGCTAGTGTTGGCAGCCAATTTTGACTTGGAGGTCGAGCAGATGGATGTGAAGAAGATATTCCTCCACAGTGATTTAGAGGAGCAGTTGTACATGGAGCAGCCAGAGGGATTATGTGAGCAGGGCCAGTCACACCTAGTATGCCATTTGAAGAAGAGTTTGTATGGTCTGAAGCAGGCTCTGAGGCAGTGGTACAGGAAGTTCAAGTTGTTTATGGGGGAGTAGGGTTATGCATAGATGACATTGAACCATGTATTTTTGTGAGGTACTTTGCCGATGATAATTTTATTACACTTTTGCTCTACGTAGATGATATAATATTGGTGGGTTGGAATGCCACAAGGATAGCAGAGTTGAAGCGTCAACTGGATGCAGCCTTCTCTGTAGTGCCCCGCTCTGCGTAGGCACTATGTACAAGTGATATCGTTTTGCTTGCTTGAGCGAAAGTCTTCTCAGAGAGTTTCCGACCAAACCACAAGACGATTAATCAATGTGAGTGGGCATAACTGCATTCTCTGATTCTTGCACACCTTGATAATGAATCTGAGTTTTTGAATGCTTGTTTGCTTAAGAAGATAGTTTCATAAAAAGAATGATAGAACTTGACTCTGCATGCTTAATAATAGAACTCGTATAGCTTGCCATCGAAACGAACCTGCTTGCTTAAGTAGAGAATTTGTATGCTTGTCTGGAAAGAGATAGAACCTTGCTATTAAAAGTCAAGAAGTATAAGAAATGTGCATGCTTAGTTACACCAACACAGCTATCGAACGAACCTCTATCATGCTAAAAATATAACTAAATGAACCGCTTGAATAAGTCCCTTTGTAATATGTTAAGAAAGAGATAGATATTGCATGCTAGATATGAAAATCGAAATTGTGCTTGCCATTATATGTTTCGCTTGTCTGTTTTGCTATATCGAACTGCTATAAGTCTTTGATTCGTATAAGCATAGACTAATAGTGCGCCCTGATATTCCGGTCTTATGGGATCTAGGGGGTGTGCTATTAGATATGTGAAAAAGATATATTTTGCTTGAAAGAACGAAAGAGAAGAGTCTAATAGTCCGTCCTGATATTTCGGTGGGGGTGTGGCTGTTAGATTATTAAATGCTTATTAATGTTGGTGCATCCTTATAGTTTTATTTGATGGAATGTTGCTTGTCATGCATTGGTCTCAGACAACTTGTGCATAAGGTAATAGTCTCTCGAACGATTCCTGGGACACTGAGAATCAGTCGGTCCGGAAGGGATTGTGAGAGCACCCCGATATTCCGGTCCTACGAGATCTAAGGGGTATTGTTGTCCATCAATGGGGTAACTCATGGGCCATCATATAGTTAGGGCGCATGCTAGGCTAGCCTTCTTGCATACCTAACTGTTTGATGCAGAGACGGACAGGAAAAGAGAATCATATGTTTATATATATGCAAATATTGCTAACTTGTATGTCTACTGCAGGGATAACCGTTCGACAAGGGGTAAGAAACATAAAGAGTTTATATATAGCCTACTTGTTCATGAATATGTACATCTTAGAGTTTATCTGATAGTGCTTCATGCATTCACATCAGTCGGACAATGGCTATTGGTGAAGATCTGAACCTTGGTCACGACTGCTACCTAGTTAGTGAAAAGTAACCATGCGTCATAGCTGCTAATAGCATTAGATAAAGGAGTCATTGGTTAGCTAGATTACCGTTACCCATCCTGAGTTTCTCAGGGACCGAAATCATATAGCTAGTTCTTCTTGTGTGCTTGAAAGTATGATAGTCCACTTAATGCTTGTCTTGTTTGGAAATGAATAGTCCCCTATAGAACCTTGTTCACAAGAGTTAGATTATGGTGCACAATACATGCTGCGTACTGCACGATAAAGCACTGTCCCGATTGTATGCTTATTGTTTGAATATGCAAAACTGTTTCCAAGCTATGTTTTCAAAAGAAGTAAACTGACTATAATCCTGAGTTGCATGAAATGAGCATAGGTAAAAGTAGCAAGATCACTAGTAATGTAATATTTTGCCACATGCTTACTTAGTGTGGGTTTCAGGGAGTGTAGCTTATGTTCAGTTGTTTTATACTCACCAGTACTTATAAAAGTGCTGACCCACCAACGGTTTGCTTGTTCTCACGTGCTGGATCGTTCGAGGAAGCGATAGCCGTGCCTCAACCCAAGGAACCAAAAATCTAGAGTTGATGCCTTGAGCCGTATCGAGTTTGAGCTGCTTTTGTATAGAGGGACATAATGTATGGAATGGTGTCATTGTAATCGAGAGAAAAAGTGTTTGAGCGAATTGTAACCTTGGCCAAGCGCCGCTTGTAAAACTTCTGATTATCAATAAAAGAGCATATTTCCATATGCCATTGTGTTCTTTACTTTTCTGCAATATATATGCCGCTGCTTCTGTATTGAATAGATTATTTGCCCTTGTATCAAAGCTTTGGCCTTGTGCAAGCGTATTTTAGGCTTGTACCATATCACGCCCGTGCGAGGGCGATCAATTCTGTAGGGACCAAGCGAGTTCAAACGGGCCCTACGGGACTGGGGCATGACAAAATAGTATCAGAGCGATTTGATTCTTTGCCCATTCCGTTGCTATGACTCTGAGATGTGCTCGATATTGTATTACAATAGAGCGTTCCATACAATAAATCCATATATATTCTCAAAGTTGTGCAAAAGTTTTCTGGATTTAATTTGTTGGTTGAGAGTTGTGCTTTCGTGCTTGTGATTTGCTAGAGTTTTGATTGAGGATGGCGAGGGATGATGACTATCGCTACTCTATAATTTGTGAGTTTCTCCTTGAGTTTCGAGGACAAAACTCTTTATTGGTGGATAAGTATGTAGTGCTCCACTCCGCGTAGGCACTATGTATAAGTGATATCGCTTTGCTTGCTCGAGCGAAAGTCTTCTCGGAGAGTTCCTGACCGAACCATAAGACGAGTGATCAATGTGAGTAGGCAGAACTGCATTCTCTGATTCTTGTACGCCTTAATAATGAACATGAGTTTTTGAATGATTGTTTGCTTAAGAAGATAGTTTCATAAGAAGAATGATAGAACTTGACTTTGCATGCTTAATAAGAGAACTCGTATAGCTTGCCATCGAAATGAACCTACTAGAGAATTTATATGCTTGTCTGGAAAGAGATAGAACCTTGCTATTAAAAGTCAAGAAGTATAAGAAATATGCATGCTTAGTTACATCGACACAGCTATGGAATGAACCTCTGCATGCTAAAAGGATAAGTAAATGAACCGCTTGAATAAATCCCTTTGTAATATGCTAAGAAAGAGATAGATATTGCATACTAAATATGAAATTCAAAATCGTGCTTGCCATCATATGTTTCATTTGTCTGTTTTGCTATATCAAACTGCTATAAGTCTTTGATTCGTATAAGCATAGACTAATCGTGCGTCCTGATGTTCCGGTCCTACGGGATCTAGGGGGGTGTGCTATTTGATATGTAAAAAGACGTGTTTTGCTTGAAAGAACGAAAGAGAAGAGTCTAGTAGTCCGTCCTGATATTCCGGTCCTACGGGATCTAGGGGGTGTGGCTATTAGATTGTTAAATGCTTGTTAATGTTAGTGCATCCTTATAGTATATTTGATGGAATATTTTTTTTCATGCATTGGTCTCGGACAACTTGTGCACAAGGTAATAGTCTCTCGAACGATTTCTGGGACACTCGAAATCGGTCAATCCGGAAGGGATTGTGATAGCACCCCGATGTTCTGGTCCAACGGGATCTAGGGGGTGTTGTTGTCCATCAATGGGATAACTCATGGGCCATCATATAGTTAGGGCGCATGCTAGGCTAGCCTTCTTGCATACCTAACTGTTTAATGCAGAGACGGACAGGGAAAAAGAATCATATGTTTATATATATGCAAATATTGTTAACTTGTATGTTTGCTGCAGGGATAACCGTTCGGCAAGGGGTAAAAAACATAAAGAGTTTACATATATCCTGCTTGTTCATGAACATATGCATCTTAGAGTTTATCTGATAGTGCTTCATGCATTCGCATCGGTCGAACAATGGCTATTGGTGAATAGTTGAACCTTGGTCATGGCTGCTACCTAGTTGGTGAAAAGTAACCATGCGTAACAGCTGCTAATAGCATCAGATAAAGGAGTCATTGGTTAGCTGGATTACCCCTACCGATCCTGAGTTTCTCGGTGACCAAAATTATATAGCTAGTTCTTCTTGTGTGCTTGAAAGTATGATAGTCCACTTAAATGCTTGTCTTGTTTGGAAATGAACAGTCCACTATAGAACCTTGTTCACAAGAGTTAGATTATGGTGCATAATACATGCTGTGCACTGCACGATAAAGCACTGTCCCGATTGTATGCTTATTGTTTGAATATGCAAAACTGTTTCCAAGCTATGTTTTCAAAAGAAGTAAACTTACTATAATCCTGAGCTGCATGAAATAAACATAGGTAAAAGTAGCAAGATCACTAGTAATGTAATATTTTGCCACATGCTTACTTAGTATGGGTTTCAGGGGGTGTAGCTTATGTTCAGTTGTTTTATACTCACCAGTACTTATAAAAGTGCTGACCCACCAACAGTTTGCTTGTTCTCAGGTGTTGGATCATCCGAGGAAGCGATAGCCGTGTCTCATCCCAAGGAACCGGAAATATGGAGTTGATGCCTTGAGCCTTATCGAGTTTGAGCTACTTTTGTATAGAGTAACATAATGTATGGAACGGTATCATTATAATCGAGAGAAAGAGTGCTTGAGCGAATTGTAACCTTGGTCAAGCACCGCTTGTAATACTTCTAATTATCAATAAAAGAGCTTGTTTCCATATGCCATTGTGTTCTTTACTTTTCTGCAATATATATGTTGCTGCTTCTGTATTGAATAACTTACTTGCCCTTGTATCAAAGTTTTGGCCTTGTGCAAGCGCATTTAGGCTTGCACGGCATCACACTTGTGCGAGGACGATCGGTTCCGTAGGGGCCAAGCGAGGACGAACGGACCCTGTGGGACCGGGACGTGACATTCTCTATGAAGGATTTGGGCGCAACAAAGTCTATTTATGGGATGGTGATCAGCCGAGAGAGAGAGAGAGAGAGAGAGAGAGAGAGAGAGAGAGAGAGTCCAAGATGTTTCATTTGTCCCAAAGTAAGTATATTTACTGGATACTTCAGCGTTTCAGGATGGACGAGTCAAAGAAAGTGAGTAATTCCCTTGCGGCTCACTTTAAGCTTACTGAGGAGTAGTGTCCATCGATCGAGGACGGAAAGGAAGATATGGAGCATGTTCTATATGCTTCAGCAATAGGGATTCTCATGTATGCCATCGTGTATACAAGGCCATACATTGCTCACGCAGTTGGCATGGTTAGCAGGTATCTCTCCAATCCTGGGAGGATTCATTGTAGTATGGTCAAGTGGATTCTACGGTATCTTCAAGGCACTGATGGTTGGAGGATTTGTTTTGGTGGTGACAAGCCGAAGCTGGTCGAGTATACTTACGTTGACATGGTTGGAGATGTAGACACGAGGCGATCGACTTCGGAATATATGATGATGTTTGCTGGTGGAGCAGTATCATGGCAGTCGCAATTGCAGAAATGTGTTGCCTTGTCTACGATAGAGGCAGAGTACATTGCGACGACGAAGGCTTGCAAGAAGTTGTTGTGGATGAAGAATCTATTTTAGAAAATTGGGCTAAAGCAAGAGCAGTATGTTTTGCATTGCGATAGCCAGAGTGCGATCCACCTTGTAAAGAACTAAAGATTTTATAGTCGGTCCAAACACATTGAGACTCGATATCACTAGATACGAGATGTGCTAGAGAAGAAGAAAGCGACGATTGAGAAGGTCCACATGGACGATAATGGAGCAGATATGTTCAAGAATGTTCTACCAAGGAGGAAGTTTGAGTACTGCAGACGGATCGTTGGTATGACGGGCTCCTCCACCTAGTTGGGAAGGAAAAGATTTGTTGGAGTGGGTGGGGTCCCAACCTATGTGGAGAATACCCCGGAGTACGACGAGCTCGATCCATGTGTCGAAAAAGCTCGGAGAGTGCATCGAGCGCCATATATTTGAAAATTTATGGTAAACAAATATTCTATTAAATTTTCATCTTTGACTGTGACCATATATTTATGATTGAATTTTTCATATATTAACTTTCCATATAATTAGATTTTTAATTTATGGTAAGCCAATTTATGATTGAATTTTTATATTAAATATATGATTAAATGTAATTAGATTTTCATAAATATTTTGGCTTCCATATATAGATTTTCATTACATGAAAATCCTAATTCATGTAAGGGTTTATAAAAAGGCTCATGGAATACAATAAAAATGTGGCAAGAGTTCTTTGCAACTATTGGAAGGAGAAATGCGAAATCCACGACTATTTCAAAGAGGGGATCGTTTCGGGTAATTCTATTTCTCGTCGTATCAGTTTTTCGCATGTCTGTGATCATTTATATATTCCAAAGAGTTGTGGTGATCCGTATTGGATCGGTGAAGAGTTTGTAGAGGGTGTAATATTATATTTCAATTGTGGAGGATTTTCAGGATTGGATTCCGATTGTCCGGTGATTTTTTTTTTTCGAAAAAAAATTTCACGTAAAAATTGGTCGTGTCTGACGTTTGATTTTGTGCGTTATTATTGCTTGGTTCTCTTGCAGCTTCTTGATTTGGAAAATGATTTTCGCGTTTTATTTATAACATAATGCACATAACATAAACTTAAGGAATAAGGGCTTTGTTAACTTTTGTTCTTACAATTAATGTGTATTTTTTGATGGACAGTTCCACCGTCACATGGAATCTTGGTAGGAATGTATAACAAGGAATCTAGAAACGGAAAAGGCTCAAACTAGCAAACATCCAGCCGGTCGCTTGCGGTTTCCGTAGGTGGACTCGTACCAACGACGCAAACAAACTTCACCAACTTCCTAATCAAGCGTTTGTTAGATAGGAAAGGAAAGGAAAAGAAAATAGTACTACGTGTAGAATATAGAATCGAGTGACGTTTGAAACGCCAAGAGTGCCTCTCTCTCTCTCTCTCTCTCTCTCTCTCTCTCTCTCTCTCTCTACAAGGGTGCATCGATCATATTTACATATATTCAATAACTCTCATCTGATCTTATTCCATTTCATTTCAAGAGGATAGAATTGAAGAATTACTGAGCAGCAAAGTGCGTAGAAATGGAAAACAACAGTACTTCCCCCAAGCCCATCAAATGCAAAGGTACATCTCCGAATCATCACATCTCTATTATCAGGGACATGTAGGAATATGACACTGGACACGAAGGAAGGATACTAACACGACACGAGTCACACGAGCAGTACCTCGCGCAGTCATTTCCATCGCGTGCTTGCTTTCTAGGCCTAATTATTATGTTTTTGTTGCATGGTTTTATGAATGGAAACTGCGCGCAGCCGCAGTGAGCAGGATTGGCGGAGAGCCCCTAGAGATTGAGGAGGTGATTGTGGCTCCTCCGGAGGCCTATGAAGTCCGAGTAAAGATCATCTGCACCTCGCTCTGCCATAGTGACGTCACCTTCTGGCGGACGAAGGTACCTTAGCTCGCTAGCTGCAGACAGTATTCTTAGTTAATATTTTTTGGGGAGATTGCATACTAAATATCAAGCTTCTCTGAAATTGTGTTTTGTACGAAAAATAAAGGGTATTTTTTTGTGATTTTTGTTTTGCATGTCAAAATTTTGTCAGTCCAACCTATTAGATTAGAAGTACTGTCAAATTTTTGATAGTCCTAATAAATATTTGGATTATTCCTGAATAAATTTTTGAGTAAAAAAATTATAAAAAAAATTGGGCCAACCCCGAATTTTTTTTTAGTACCTTTATCGAAATATAACAATGTAACAAATAATTCGTCAGTAAAAATCTAATTTGTCACTAAAAAAAAATCGTCATTTAACCTTCACTCAAGAGTCGAACAATAAATACAAATACAAAATATACCTACAAAAATGGTGCAAAACAAAAAATACACCCTTCTGGAGGGTATTTTGGGACTGAGCATATAACTTTTTTCAAATTTTATGTTTTTTGATGTAATTTAACAGAAATTTGATGGTTAATATGCAATTTTCTGAAATTTTTTTTTTTTTTTCTTCACTTTGGAATGAATTCAGGATCCAGCAGTTTATCCCCGGATTTTCGGACATGAAGCAGTCGGGTACCCTTTACCTAACATCTAATTTCTTTTTCCTTTTTACTAGCTAGTTTCATGTTCTGACTATAGAGCTCATGACTGCATGTCGTGTGTGTGAGTGATTTTAGAGTGGTGGAGAGTGTTGGTGAGCATGTGGTGGAAAAAGAGTTTTCGGTCGGGGACATGGTGGTGCCGACATTCCTGGCGCACTGCAGGGAGTGTGTCGACTGCAAGTCGGAGAAGAGCAACATATGCTCCGTGTTTCCTTTCAGGGTGACGGGGATGCCGCGTGACCAGTACGGGAGCGGTAGTACAGCTAGCAGCAGATTCACGGACGCCGACGGTAACAAAATACTGAACTTCTTGTCCGTGTCGAGCTTCGCCGAGTACACCGTCGTCGACGTCGCCCACCTCACCAAGGTCGACGCCCGCTTGCCCCCGGAGATCGCTTGCTTGCTCAGCTGCGGCGTCTCTACCGGTAAGCCTCACTCACCACTCCTTACTTCTATAGTAATAATGAGATTGATTGATTGATTGATGTAGACGGTGAAAGTTATGTCCGGACAATCAAAATTATTCTTTTAATATACATCCAAGGGGGCAAGAGAGGAGATCTGTAATGGGTTCTCTCCTTTTCCAACGGATATGAATAATGAATAAAGACTTGCACTAACTTTTTATATGTAAAACCGAACGCAACTTGTTATTGTGGTCAGTGAGAAGAGGTATAACCTTTATGACTAGGCGGACGATCTAGGGATCAAACTGCGGAGGAAGTGTGGAACAATGGACCCAAATTAGTGGCATGCAACGCTGCGTGTACAAAAGTTCCGTACGTATCGTCGGACACCTAAAAAAAAATCCTTTTATATGTATAAATACTAGTAACGTATACATGCGTACACAAAATTATTCAAAAAAATAAATAAATTTAATATAAATACTATTGTTTCTAGGAATTGAACTTAGACAACCAAGAAAAATATCTCTCACCTTAACAACTTGAGTTAAGATTGTTTACTAATAAGTATAACATATTTGGATAGTTAAATATTAGTTAATTTTTTTTAAATAATTAATGAAGCATATACAAACGGCTTAGATGGTTCAATTTTGAGCCGTTTCCAAGCGACCTTATATTAGTAGAGATGATTATGGACATGTAATGGGCTAAAGTTAGCATACTCACGTATTCATATAATTCTGGAGTGAGTTGAAAATATCTAAGACAAGAAAATCAAAATTACTCTTGAGCCTAAATCTCATAGGTATATGGTGGAACTTGAACCTAACTCTCATAGATAATGGACTAGTATATTAACTACTTGGTAATGGTGTTTTCATCGGTTTTGGGATATTTTTAAACCCATTGTTTATGAAAATTTTCTGCTTGTTAATTCTTTTGAGTCACTGGTTTCGGTCGGCTCAAAAGTTTTCCAAAACCAGTATAATGTAATTTTGGGTCTTTATAAACACCCCAAATCAGTGGATTTTAAGGAGTTTTATTATTTTATTTCATTTATATTCTCACCAAAAATATATAATTATAACTACTAATACCCTACCATATTTTTTCTTTCTCATTTGTGCTTCTCTTCTACTTCTTCCAAACTACGGCTAGTTTTTTGGGTAAGTTTTTAAAATCATTCTCCTACTTTAATCTAGGTATTTCTATTATTTATTTCAAAAAAATAAATAAATTTAATATAAATACTATTGTTTCTAGGAATTGAACTTAGACAACCAAGAAAAATATCTCTCACCTTAACAACTTGAGTTAAGATTGTTTACTAATAAGTATAACATATTTGGATAGTTAAATATTAGTTAATTTTTTTTTAATAATTAATGAAGCATATACAAACGGCTTAGATGGTTCAATTTTGAGCCGTTTCCAAGCGACCTTATATTAGTAGAGATATGATTATGGACATGTAATGGGCTAAAGTTAGCATACTCACGTATTCATATAATTCTGGAGTTAGTTGAAAGTATCTAAGACAAGAAAATCAAAATTACTCTTGAGCCTAAATCTCATAGGTATATGGTGGAACTTGAACCTAACTCTCATAGATAATGGACTAGTATATTAACTACTTGGTAATGGTGTTTTCATCGGTTTTGGGATATTTTTAAACCGATTGTTTATGAAAATTTTCTGCTTGTTAATTCTTTTGAGTCACTGGTTTCGGTCGGCTCAAAAGTTTTCCAAAACCAGTATAATGTAATTTTGGGTCTTTATAAATACCCCAAATCGGTGGATTTTAAGGAGTTTTATTATTTTATTTCATTTATATTCTCACCAAAAATATATAATTATAACTACTAATACCCTACCATATTTTTTTCTTTCTCATTTGTGCTTCTCTTCTACTTCTTCCAAACTACGGCTAATTTTTTGGGTAAGTTTTTAAAATCATTCTCCTACTTTAATCTAGGTATTTCTATTATTTATTTCAAAAAAATAAATAAATTTAATATAAATACTATTGTTTCTAGGAATTGAACTTAGACAACCAAGAAAAATATCTCTCACCTTAACAACTTGAGTTAAGATTGTTTACTAATAAGTATAACATATTTGGATAGTTAAATATTAGTTAATTTTTTTTAAATAATTAATGAAGCATATACAAACGGCTTACATGGTTCAATTTTGAGCCGTTTCCAAGCGACCTTATATTAGTAGAGATGATTATGGACATGTAATGGGCTAAAGTTAGCATACTCACGTATTCATATAATTCTGGAGTGACTTGAAAGTATCTAAGACAAGAAAATCAAAATTACTCTTGAGCCTAAATCTCATAGGTATATGGTGGAACTTGAACCTAACTCTCGTAGATAATGGACTAGTATATTAACTACTTGGTAATGGTGTTTTCATCGGTTTTGGGATATTTTTAAACCGATTGTTTATGAAAATTTTCTGCTTGTTAATTCTTTTGAGTCACTGGTTTCGGTCGGCTCAAAAGTTTTCCAAAACCAGTATAATGTAATTTTGGTCCTTATAAACACCCCAAATCGGTGGATTTTAAGGAGTTTTATTATTTTATTTCATTTATATTCTCACAAAAAATATATAATTATAACTACTAATACCCTACCATATTTTTTCTTTCTCATTTGTGCTTCTCTTCTACTTCTTCCAAACTACGGCTCCTACTTTAATCTTGGTATTTCTATTATTTTATGTGTTTACATTATTTTGATCAAAGATGGACTTCTACCTCCTGATCGAGGCATGTATTAGGTGGCAGTTCCCGCCCTCGGGTGGCAGTTCTTGCGCTCGAGACCGCTCGCCATGTCTTAGCGGAGCAACAAATTACAGTTGATACTATTCAACAGATCAATAAATTATTGTCTTTTTCTGGCTTTGGGGTTCACATGAGTTGATATTCTTGTGGCTTTTCTGGTTTTGTTCGTGCCATGAGTTAGTTTCATTAGTTTATGATGTTTTATGAGTTGATATTCCTGTGTTGGAGTTCATATGAGTCTTTTTTTGTTTATATATAGGCATATATGTAATTTTATTTTTGTAAAAAACTTTCAGAATCGTCCGTTAATGACTTACCAAGCATATGTTGGTCTGGTTTAAAAGCTGCTACTTAAAACCACCCAAGACCGGACACCTCATAACTGTTCATAACCGGTACTCTAAAAACACCTCATAACCACTACCCCACAATTATCAAGCAGATCCTAAAAGAACTAAATTTCATTGTAGTCTGCATATCAAACTCAACTTAAAATCTCTATTTGGAATAAAAGGTGAAATTAAGACTATAAATCAATTGTGGCGAAATTCTAACAAACCAAATCGATACTAATTAGATTTTGGATTCCTAAACTGAGTTCAAAATTGCTTATTTGAGATTGTTTCAGTTTTTTTTTTTTTTGAAAGCAATCTAAGTCTGTTTGATAACAACTTATCAAAGAAGAAAAAAAAAAATTAAAAATTAATTTGATTTAAAATAACTTTTGTTAGTAACCTTCTATCTGTGGACAAAAACTGCTTTTGTCGTTCGTTTTTTAAAAGGATAAACAATTCCAAATCGTTTTGTCGTAAGTTTTGGTGGAATACAAGTTTTCTTAGAATTGTAATTGACAGTGACTTAGAAAGTCTCATATGGACTTTCTTTAACTAGAGAGGTTAGACGGTTGCATGGGATGTTGTGGTCTAGTTTGAGAAAAACATTTTAGGAACAATACAAGCGAGGGCCCCCAAATCAGTATTCAATATTCGTGTGATTAAATTTAAACATGTGTTGGAATATTTTAGGGATTTTCTATGCCCAAAATTATGTTTTTTTACCTATATATACGTGTTGAGGGTAGTTGGCATGAGAAGCTCAATACGGAAGATTCATGGTGCAAGTTTACAGAAAATCTAAAAAAAATCTGTACTTTACTCTTAAAGCTTACCATTCGAGACAATGGAAGAGGAGATCTATTCGGGGAGTGTCTTCTGCTCGAAGATACATGTTACGGGGTTATTGTCGGACACGAAGGTGGGCAGGTTTAGGAGATTGAATCTCGAGAGAACCTCACCGTCCGCTTGGTTGGGCCAGCTAAGGGTGAAGAAGCTTGACGGAATAGAAACACGTTCCGGTGGAAGACAGAAGTCGGGGACAGGCAACCGAGATTTACGGTGACCTGATTGTCAAGGACTTCGGTCTTGACCGAGTTATTGACGTCGACAGGATCCCAGTTGTACAGGAGGTGCTACGCATGGCAACTAGCTTCAACATGTTGGTCGAGTAGCTGGAGACGAAAGAAGATGTACAATAACTCGGGGGGTCGGAGATCAATGACAAGGGGGAGTAGGAACTCTATCGTGAGGCGACAAGCATGAAGTCCAATTAAGGAGCCATAGAAAAAATACATCTTATCATACTAGAGGGGGAGGTCTGGGCCCCCAAATTAGCATCTAATATTCGTATGATCAAATTTGGACGACCATGATTAGTGCTGGACTATTTTAGAGATTTTTTATGCCCCAAATTAGGTTTTCTCGACCTATATATATGTGTTGAGGGTGGTTGGCATGAGAAGCTCAATATGGAAGATTTATGGTGCAAGTCTAGAAAATCTAAGAGAAAGTCTGTACTTTCTCAGAGCGATTTACGGAAGATTTAAGGCGATAAAGGTGGCTCGATTTGAGCACGTGCCAGAAGCATTAAAAAACTATAGTCAGTATTATCGATATACCTTTGTCATTATACCGTCGGTATATCGATTTTGATGTAATTTGTTCCAGAATAGGTTCTGACTCAAAGCGACATATTTTTGGTACAACTCTGGTATACCGATGTTAGAGCTGAAGTCGAAAATAGGTGTTTAATCAACACCGTTAGATCAAATCAATAATGTAGATGCTTGCGGGTGGCTTTAAATAGGACTTTTTCTAACCCTAATCTAGCTTCATCTACTAGAGAGAAAAAAATGAGAGAGTTCTCAAGTTTATAAATTTCGAAGAAGAGAAAGAAGGAATATTCAAGGCTATTTCGGAGAGAGATTGGTTCGGGGAGATCATCATCGGTGATTGGTTCCCATCATCTTCGTCTTCGGTAACCTTTTGTAATATGTTTTTATTACTCTGAGTAGTTGTGGTGATAAATTTAGATCGAGTAGAAAAGTTTGTAGAGGGTGTAATATTCTACTTCATTAGTGAAGGCTTTTTCAGGGTTGGACTTCGATCGTCCCGTAGTTTTTTTACAAGGATTTTCTAAATCAAAAAATGGTTGTGTTTGCGTTGTACTTTCTTTGTGATTTTGACAATTTAATTTGTGCATTTTTCTTCGGTTCTCTCATAGTCTCTTAGTTTAGGAGAATGATTTCTGCGTTTCGTTTCCAACAGAGTGGTATCAGAGCATTGGTTTTAGACCAGTATTAGGCAGCAATTGCCAGGTGTCTTAACAGTCAAACAAAGTAGAAAAGATGGATACAAAGCCGATGCGCATGGTAAACCTAAACGGTTTCAATTACCACTATTGGCAGAGCAAGATAAAATATTTGCTATTCATCAAGAAGCTAAATCTTTCGGTATTTGCTTCCCAGAAGCCTAGTGATAAATCGGAAAAGGACTACAATGTTGAGAATATACAGGTGTGTGTATATCATGAAGTTTGTAGACGAGAATATTTATAATCACATCGCTAATATTGAACAAATGAACTCGAAGCAAACTTTTTAAAATAGTAAGCCCCCCCAATAAATGGATAGTTACGAACACGAAGCAAACGAACAGACATTTTCGTGCCAACTATATTTCCGTGGGAGCAGCTCCCACACGGAAATTGCAATTTCCCCGAGAGTCCCCGTGCAAAAAATTACATTTCTGCACGAGCAGCCCCTGAACGGAAATCGTGTATCCGCACTACCCCGCTTTCCCAGCTGTGCTCACGCTGAACCAGCGCAGCCCGCGTGTCCTGCGGTGCCCATACGAAAACGAGCGCAGAATGGCGCAATGACACACAAAAGCGCCATCTTGTACCTGATTTGAAGTGCAAAGTGTCATCAATGCGCCATTTTGCACTCTTTGCCCACGCCCTCGTCCGAGTCTCAGTCCGAGTCGCTAGGGGCCTAGCTTTTAAGGGGAATTCCTAAGAAATGAGCGATAAAAATAAATATTTCTTAAAAAAATATTCTACCATATAAGCTACCACTTCTGATGTGCACAAGTCAATAAAAGAAGAATCTTATATTAAAATATATACTTAGGATTGCCACATGAATGTGAGACTATTTTCTAGAGATTAATTTTAAAAAACCCAACATAAGTTTCCATTTGCCATTGTATATTCCAAACCACCTAATCATTCTTTTGCATACTTTGTGGAAGTGATCGAAGAAGAGTACAACAACTAATAAATTGACGAACCAAATATATGGAGTTCACGAGAAGGTTCGGGAGTGACTACATAAGGCTAGTCCAAGATGGTTTAAATTACTACCGAAATTTCTGTACCAATAGCATAAGTGCAAGGTTTTCAAGGTCGGTGGGTATGCCATATTGCGCCTTTGGAAGGAGATATTATCGGTTAGGCATTACAATAAACTTCAATCAAGGAGATTAGGGCCATTCAAAGTGCGGAATAAAATAAAATTTAGTTGGGGGAGTAGGCCTCGATGAGCTTTGCGGTGAGGGACGACGAGACACTTTATCCATACGGTAGCACAAAGAAATCGGGTCAAGTTATCTAGAAGCGGAGGGGTCTTTCTTAATTTAGGATTTCTACCAATCTCCTAGTTTTCTTATTTAGGATTTATATATCTTTTCTAATTTTCTACATGAGGATCAAGGTTTTAACCCTCGTTCTAATTCTTCTTTGGTTAGGATTGAGGTTTCTTGCTTTCAGCCCTCATATCTTAGTTGTTGGTTCAACGATCAACTATTGAAGAAGCTAATGGTCTGTTTGTATAGGTTTTCTGAAATTTTGTTCTGAAAATAGTTTTCTGAAAGTAAGTTATAAAGTTGTTTTCTGAGTATAGAAATTTCAACTTTTGCGTTTGGTTACTTTCATCTGAAAAGTGATTTTAAAAAACAAAAATTGAAAATACTATTTGGTAAAATATGTTTAGAAAGTTGATTTTTTTAACCGTGTCCACATTGTTTGTGTCCAACTGTGTCCCTTCCAAAACTGTTCGTGTCCAACTGTGTCCGAGTTTCCTCCGACTCTAGGGCTGTTCGTGTACAACGAAGGTCGAGTCGAGTCCACCCGTGGTCGAGTCGAATCCACCGTCGTCGTGTCCTCGAGGTTGTCGTGTCGAGGTAGGCATTGTGCTCGGCCGATGGTCTAGAAGGGGGCCCAGAGATCCAGTTTTCGAGGGCATCGGCCACCCACCGGGAGCGTCGGCCACCGCGAGTGGGTTTGGAGAGACACCTCGCCCGACCCTTGGTCGGCGTTTCTCCGACCCCACTCGAGTCCCTCTGCAAAAGTCGCTTGAAACTCCAGTCGTGGTCGAGGGGGGCTGCGGTCGTGGTCGAGAGGGGCTCTGGTCGTGGCCGAGGGAGGTTGGAGTTCCCTCCGGTCGTGGTCGTCGAGAAAACCCTAACCCCTATCTTCGTGTCCTCGTGTCCTCAAGTCCACCGTCGTGGTCGTCGAGTCATTCGTGTCATCGTCGTCGTGTCGAGGTCTTCATGTCGTCTTGGTCGACCTTCGTCGAGGTCGAGTCCGGCCTGTTCGAGTCGAGGGAGAGGGAGAACCATTCCCCAATTTTTTTCCTCTGGAGGGGAGAGAGAGAGAGAGGGGGGGGGGGGGGGGGGTTGGTTTAGGGGGTGGGCCCGCAAAAAGTGCAAAACCCTTATTCAGAAAACATGTTTTTCCTTCTCCCAGAAAACGAAATTTAAACTTCAGTTTGAGATTTTTTCAGAAAGTTGCTTTCTGAGAGGAGGTAGCCAAACAAAGTTTTTGCCGGTTTTTGAGTTTAAACTCAAAATTTTGCTTGATAACTTATAACCAAACAGGCCCTAAATCTTCCGCTCGCAATATTGGAAGGTTTGTAGGCATCACGATCCAAATATTATAGTTCTCTTTAGAGACATTATTCTGGAAATGCCATTCATAGTGTTCACTGAGTCGTGGACGTATTTGGGTGAATATGTTATCCCTTCTGGTGTTCAATCATGGGGTATTATAATTAATTTGGTCATGTAAAGAACTTGGGGAGGTGGAATTCTTTAATGGTAGAGGACAGTTACTACTGTTGTCCTCTCTATCCCTTGGCATGGAGTGCATTAAAGAAAAAGGCTTTGATAAGTTCGTAGTGAGATTTGGAACTTGGTGAGCTTCCAGATATCTACTTGACGACATATTCATCAATGAGGACATTGCACTCGAAATTACTGGTGAAGAAGCCATTTTTGAAATCAAGGTGGTAATTGTTGTGCCTTTAGGATTACCATTAGATTAGATTTAGGTTTTATAGAGAGGGGTAAGCTTGTTATGAACTCATTGTTTAGAAACAGTTATGTTTCAATTCCTTATATTGGTCACTTGTCTTGGTTCGATTGTTTCTTTAAATTTCCATTGTTAAAATTGGGAAGTAAACTATAACACTTAATACTACAGCAAATTACAGTGTTTGGCGTCTTCCATTCGGTAATTCACATCTAGCAACTATTACACAAAATCCTAGTAGCATCTATGGCTTAGGTCACACAATTCTTTTATCCTTATAGGACCCAACTATAGAATACTAAAGATATGAACTCAGCCAATCATATGTCGGGTCTTACTTCTTAAGGTAGACCTTGGGAATTACCCAAAATTTCTACCTTGGAAGAATATGTTCAGAATACATTCAAAGTAGAAGTATGTTGAGTTTTATGGTGACATCCTTTGTTTTTCAAGCGAGCGAATTATACATCAATTATGTTTTACGTCTCTTTCAGGGATAGGTGCTGCTTGGAAGGTTGCTGACGTCGAAGATGGATCTACCATAGCTATCTTTGGACTTGGAGCTGTCGGTCTTGCGGTAACTGCGAATATACGTTTGTTCTTTGAGTACCAAACTTTTAAATATTTTACATGTAAGTAATAGTAATACTATTGATTCTTTATTCTTATAGGCCATAAATTTTTGGATTGTTTAACAAAAAATAAGAGCTCGTTAGTTCGAAAATTTTAACATTTTATCTTAGGCTAGAACCGGTGGTCATTTGAATGTTATATATAGTATATTAAAAGATTTGGCATATTCCTTCTTTTATCTTACTTTTCATGTTTGACCTTCTGAAATGCCAACTGTCCGTCTAGGTTTTATGACATGATCCTCTCATGCTCATATCCATCTTGACTATGAATTGATATCAACATAAAGGGTTGATGTCAGGTCGACAACCGGTAATAAAAACTTTTGTCAAATTTTTATGGACCATTCTTATTCTCCATAGCCAATCCCATTTTGATAGGAGAAAACTTGGCTGACGATGATGATGGACCATATGAGTAATTGACAATACAAACAGGCTTACTAGTTTCGTGTTTAATATTGTAAATTTTGTGACACTCTATCCCCTCATATTATCTTAGCAAAGATTTGTTTTCTATCTCTATCAAAAATCGTTGTCTCGACTTTGTACGTCTTCCTTTTTCTAAATTAAAATGCATAGTATGTGGTTAGTGTGCAACATCAGAATACTTTCTGTTGAGAGTATTAGTGGATGTTTAGTCCCACATCTAGTAGAATAGTAGAGAGAGGGGTTAGCCTCTCCTATATATATGTAGTCCCACCCATCAATAAAATTAAGCCAAGTATTAAACCAAGTTTCTATTTGGTATCAGAACCAAATCCCCCTACCCTTCTCCAAACCCTAACCCTAACCCTCTCACAGCCGCCCCCTCCTCCCTTCTTTCCCCGCCGGCCCCGGCGACAGCCTGGCCACGTGCCGCTGGCCTGCCTCGCTGCTGCGGCTACTGTTGTTGTTGATGTTGTCGCTGTTGTTGCTGTTGTCGCTACTGTTGCTATTGCCACTGTGATCCCGGCGACCCCCGACCCCGACGATCTTCTTCTTCGTCTTCTCTCTTGCAAGTTGTAACTCGGTTCTGTCCATATGCAACTGCGATTGCACGGAAGACCGATAAATTTAATTTTCTGATTATTATTTTATAGCAATAAGTTGTAATCGGGACATTAATTATATAGTTGCTTGTTAGATCAAGATATATCAGTGAGGGAACTCTTGTGTGAACTTCTGATCGTGACTACAACTGTCGGTTCCTCCTTGTCAGGTCATGCGACCTCGGGTCGAAGTCGTGCACGGGACGTAAGCAGCGACTCTCAGAGACACCACTGTCGCTGAAGGAGGAACAGTAGACGTGGAGAATACGGCTATCAAAGGTGGAGACAATCTAGATCTGCCACCGTCTTGCTGATCTTGCTGATGGAAGAGGACAAGAAGAAGACGATGGATACGATCTACGGCAAGCTGACGGCCCAAGAGATGAAGGCTTTGATGGACGGTCTCTTCTCCAAGAGGCTGACCTAGACTAGCTCCCGTTGTGCACACGCAGATGTGGATCCTTCACCATACAAAATATGAAAGTTGGAGAAATTGGAGATAAAGTTGGAGGGTACTTCCAACTACTTGAAGTGGTCGCGTCAGGCGATGCAGACTCTGAAGGCAAGAGGCTTGGTGGGCTATGTGAATGGCCAAACCAAGGCACCTGAAGATCACTCCTCACAGGAATTTGCTGTGTGAGAGATCGTCAATAATGTTGTTGATGGATGGTTGACAGTCTCATTGACCGACCAAGTGTCGGGCAACGTGGAAGCAATGGAGGGTGATGGTGACATTTGGATGACGTTGAGAGATATGTACTCAGGGTCAGGCAACCCTATGAGAGTTTTCCAACTCAAGATGAACTTGATAAGGTAGTCCAAGAAGATCACACCATCTCTGAGTATGCGGCTCTGCTGAAGAAGTATTGGTCATATCTCGACCACTATGACCCTATTGGCGTGGAAGATGAGCAAGTAGAACCGGCATTTGCGAAACATTATAAGAAGTTCATGGAATATGTTTCACGACAGAGGATGATGAAGTTCCTGAAGGGGCTTAACCCAGCATTCGAGCAGAGGAGGAATATCATATTTGCTCAACTCAGGCTGCCATCACTGGAGGAGGCCATAGCTGCTATGGCACAAGAAGCACGACTGAAGCTGATGCCTAGCAACACTAGCTCTCTGGAGAAAAAATCAGCTCTAGCAGCTTTTAACCTAAACCCTTCCGGAGGGGGAGGGTGCTACAACTGTGGAGACCCTAGACACTTCATCAGATTCTGTACGAAATCCCTGAGAGGCAAGTCCGGAGGGCGTAAGAGTGTCCGTGGAGGGCATATGGGTGGCAGAGGAGGCTACACTGGTGGCAGAAGTAATCATTTCGGAGGACACAAGGCAAACCTAGCAGAAGAGGGAAGTGAGAATCAGTCATCCGATATGACCCCTAGTGAGAGAAAAATGCTAGAGATATAGAGAAGCATGAAACTTGGAACCAGCGACAGTCGAGGCAACACCTCTGGGGCATCAAATCCAACCACCTCCGGGGGTAACATCACCCACTATGCCAATACAAGCACAGGTATACCTGCTCCTGCCCTGGCATCTATCCACAGACCAGATTGGATAATTGATTCTGGGACATTCCGCTATGTCACGGGTGCCCATAATGAGTTCCAAGTTTACACTTACTTGACGGCGCATAAAAGCATTAAGACTGCTGATGGTACGGCTAGACCCATTATGGATAAAGGTACAGTTGAATGCACCCCTTATATAGCCCTTACTGATGTCAAGATTGTGTCTCCAATTTTGATTGGAACGCACAAGGGTACAAAGTCGTATTTTATTTAGAATTAAGAAATAACGTCCGCGACGTTTATTGTGCGACTAAAATGTAGCACAAGAGAGCATAATTATAAGTTACATCGAGGTCAGAATAGAAGGCGGTCATGTCTAGGGCAAGAGTGTGAAATTTGTAGGAAGGCAATGGCTAGTGTAGTGCTCCAATTATCGAAGCAACGGTAAGGTGCACTATGTGACATGATTATTGCATAATTAAATAAAATATCGTGTTCTAATTCTAATTGGGTTCAACCAGCCATAGTTTCAATATCTAAGCCAAGTAGGCCTAATTTTGGGTGAGAGGGTTTACACCCACCGTTTGGACTCGCTCATCCTCTGGAATGCGGTGGAGTTAGCAGAACCGCTCGCAATGACGCACCCAAAGTAAATGATCGCCGGTATCGTCGTAAGGTTGCAAGTCGAGACGTGGAAATCGCGGTAGCCAGTGTTCCTCGCCGACGTCCCCTCGGTCTCCACGATGCTCGGCCCCTCCGTAGAAGTGGAGAGGGTTGGGTGGGCGGCGGTATCTGTCGTTGTCGCGGAAGGGGTAGCGGTAGTCATCGCGAGGGGGGTCGTGGCGAGGTGGGTCGCGGTAGTAGTCGTTACGGAAAGGAGTCCCGCGCAGGGGTTTGCCATAATGAACTCCTCCTCGGAGGGAGGACCCGGGAGGGTCTGTCGAAGCGGGGGAGGACTCACGGGGGGCTGTCGGAGCGGTGGAGGGCCCGCGGGGGATTGTCATGCCCGCGGTGGGGCCGGTCGTTGTGGTGCAGTCCTCGCCGGGGGCTGTCAGGCCCACGGGGTGGGGGCTGTCGTCGGCGTGCGGGTGTCCCCGCTGTGGGCTGCCGCTGCTGTGTGGGCCCCCAAGGGGGGCTGGTACTGCGAGGGGGTGAGGTGTCGTTGCCAGTTGTGGTGGTTGTCGAGTTTGCGAGCAACGCGTTAATTTTTGCGGCGAGGTCGACGATGGAGGTGTTGATGGAGGCGTGGGTGACATCGGTTCTCTTGGCCTGGGCATCGAGACGATTGCGGATGTCGTCGACTGTGGCCTCGAGTCGAAGGAGGCGTTCGTCGTTGGATGGTGGTGTAGGTGCCATGAGGTCGGGAGGATCGAACTGCTCTGATACCAACTTGTTACACGCTTCTTCTCGCTTGGCGAATGCACGCGTAACTGGCCGATAGAACGAAGATGATGAAGAAGCCGTCGGATCTTGTGACCGGACGGCCTTGGTATTGCGCCTTGTCGCAGGCTCGGACGCTTCTCAGATCGGGAGAAGTACCGCATATTTCTTTGATTAAACTTTTCTTTGATACCCTTCTCAAGAGAATTCCCATCTCTATATATATAGATAGAGGGTGGTTACAATTGCGAACTATAATTTGTTGGAAATGATAAGATAAACTAAAGAAAATATAAGATAACTAGCAACTAACGAAAAGATAAAGTAAACTAAAGAAAAGATAAGATAATTGTCCGATTGACTTGGTTGCCAAGTAATGCCGCCAGCTAGGTATGAGCAACCCTAGCCGGGTTTTGTGTCTTTCCCTTTGGCCGGTCCATGTGAGTAACAGATATAGGTTCGTCCGAACCGACCCGTAACAATATTTTTTTATTGAGAAAGGGGGTTGACAATTCTTGATCATAGTCTCTCTAAGAAGCATTTATACGAAAATGATACTAGATTCTCTTTTGACTTCGAAGGAAAAAGGACTATCTTCTTCAGGGCAAACTGTTAAGAAATTGCATGAAGAAGAACATCGCTGCTTTGGCTAGGAGAGAAGTAACTTTGTCCAACTTAAACAGTGAATGTCTCCACTTAAATAATTTAGGATTAAGGTTAGAAACTAAGTTGAGCTAAAACATTGCATGTTTTAAATTTGCATTATTTGAAATATTCATATGACTTAAGTTATATGATTCAGGATTATTAAACCAACATGCCCCACATGTTGTTTGTGTAAGTATATTGGTACTTAACTTTATCTTTGCTTAACAAGAAATTTTCCTTTGATTTTAGGTGGCCAAAGGGGCCAAGTTTCGTGGAGCAGCCAAAATTATAGGAGTGGACATGAACCCTGACAAGTTTGAGATTGGTACTCTCTTCCTCTAACTAGTATTCTTGATAATAGTAGTCGCTAATTTTTCTTCCTCAATGGGCATGAACAACACTTAAGTTTTCTTAGGTAAATCATATTTGTTGGATTATATACTTAACAACAGAAAAAGGTTAGATTCTTAAAACAACTTTACAATTTATTTGTTGCGACCTAAAACTTTATAATGGCAGCATCTTATTGTCTTCAGATCCACATCGACTTAATCAACTAACACCAAGTTCTATGAAAACTTTATAATTTATTGTTGTAATCTAAAACTTTTAAGGGCAACATTCTTGCAATGTCTTTCACAGCCACATCGACTTCATCAGACACATGTCAAGGAAAAAAGTACATAAGCTAAGAGTTTGGTTTTTGAATATAAAAAAGAAACCACATGTCACTCCCCTATGCCTTTGAACCCTTGTACCCCAACAATACCTTGAGCATCACCTTATCACCTATAATCAACACTACACCTAGTAAAGTTTGGTTTTTGAGTAATGATTGACCACTTCACCACTTCGTTCTTTCTTTAGACTTGTCCGTTCATAAGATGCATAACTATTGTCAATGACTCTAATGAGATGCTTGAATTGGATGCTTTCTTTTTTCAACATACTTCATGTTGGGAACGCAAGCGCAGAAAACGTTCCCCAAAACCAAGAAGTCCTGCGAGAGAACCGAGCAAAAGTACACAAACTAAAAACGCCAAACACAAATCGCAAACACATAAATTTTTGACGTGGAAAACCCTTGTGGGAAAAACCACGGGACGATCGGAGTCCACCCTGAAAAGCCTCCACTAATGGAATAATAAATATACCGACTGCTTACAAACTTCTTACAGGTCCAAACGGATCACCACAACTCTTTGGAATAGAAAATAGATCAAAAACACACAAAAAACGGAGACGACGAGAAAAGAATTACCCCCAAACCGATCTCCACTTCGAAATAGCATTCAATCTCTTCCTCTCTCTCCTTCCAATATTATAAAAGCACTCTTGCCTCCTTTTGCAATATTTTTTGAGATATATTTTAGAGTTAGGAAACACCTAATATATATAGCCTCAAACCCACAACTAGTATTCCTATTAAATATAGGAATACCCAATCCAAATCCAAATTCATTGACATATTCCTATTATATGTAGGAATACCCAATCCAAATCTATTGAGGTATTTCTATTATATGTTGGAATACTCAATCAAAATCTGGGGTATTTTCAACATAGGTTGGGAACCCCACCCACTCCAACAAATCTCCCCCTTCACAACTATGTGGAGGAGGTCATCCCGACGATCTGCCTGCATTACTCAAACATTCTCCATTGTCATCTGTATGATCATTATCAAGCGTCGCTTTCTTCTTGTCAACTACATCCCGTATCCAATGATACTCGGTTTCAACATGCTTGGACTGGCTATGAAATGTATGGTTCTTCACAAGGTGAATTGCACTCTGGATATCGCAAAGCAAAGTGTACTGTTCTTGCTTTAGCCCCATTTCCTGCAACAACTTCTTTATCCACAACAACTCCTTGTAAGCCTCCGTCGCTGTAATGTACTCTGCCTCTATCGTCGACAAGACAACACACTTCTGCAACGGCGACTGCCATGATGCCGCTCCACCAGCAAACATCATCACATAGCCCGAAGTCGATCGCCTCGTGTCTACATCTCCAGCTATATCAACGTCGGTATAGCCAACCAACTTCGACTCGTCACCACCAAAAGAAAGTCTCCTACTGTTTTATAGTCTTTATGAATCAGTCGATTTCAACAATCGCCTAAAGATAGGGGACAATTTCAACAAGATATATATTTGAGTTTCATAACTTAAAACTCAAATAGGTTGGCATACAAGTTACTTAATTCTGGATAATATTTTAGATAAGTCCCCTAAATCTTGTTAATTGGTCAGAAGTTCCCCAAATCACTTGATGGGTCCTCTGGTTCTCATTTTGAAAAGGGAGCATTTTGTCAACTTTAACAGAATTATGATCTATAGACTCTTTTACCCTCATCTTTCCCCTCCGCCCTCTATGTCATGCCTGAAGTCGCAACTGCCTTGTCACCCCCTCCGCCTCCTTTGACCTCTCCCGTTTCTCTCTCTGAATTATATTTGATTGTTGGTATAGTAATTGTAGAATATCTTGGAGTAATTGTTATATTTTTTTTGATAATCTCTTGGCTATTTATAGCCTACAACCCTTTATCTTACATTAATACCCCATTAAACCCCCTTAACAATATTCTAATATCCCAACAAATATACCAAGAATATTCTAATATACCAAAACTTCTCCTCAAGATGGGCGAAAGATATTCACTAAGCCTATCTTGTCACATCCTCTAATCATATCTACAGAGCTAAGTCCCTTGGTCATACTGTCTGCTACCTGCTCCTTGGTTGGAACATAACCTAGCTCCAGTAGTCCACGGTCCAACTTCTCCTTGATGAAGAACCTATCGATCTCGATGTGTTTGGTCCTGTCATGTTGTACTGGATTGTTGGCGATACTGATGACTGACTGGTTGTTACACTACAGCTTCATCTTGGCTCCTTGATCCAGCTTTAGCTCCACCAGCATACTCTTCAGCTATAACAGTTCTGCAACTCCCTAGGCCATAGCTCTGTACTCTGCTTCAACTGTCGATCTGGCCACCACCGACTGCTTCTTACTCCTCCAAGAGACCAAGTTGCCTTCTACAAATATGCAATAGTCCGAGGTAGACCTCCTGTCATCAGTACAACTAGCTCAGCCAGAGTCACAGTAGCCCTCGATGCTCAAGTGATCATTCTTCCTGAATATCAACCCCTTTCCGGGGGCACCCTTCAAGTATCTCAGAATCTGGTACACTGCGTCCATATGACATTTTCTTGGGTCATGCATGTAGCGGCTCACCGCACTCACTGCAAAGCAGATATCAGGACGTGTGTGGCTCAAATAGATCAACTTGCCCACTAGTCTCTGTAATCTGTCTTGGCCAACTGGTTCTCCAGCCTCAGCACACAGCTTGAATGCATGGTTGATCGGCGTCGCTGCAGGTCTACATCCCAACGTCCCTGTGAGAAGGTCCAGCGCATACTTCCTCTGAGAAAGATCAGAACAATCCCCTCTGCTTCTCAAGCAATCTCAATCCCAAGGAAGTACCGAAGAAGTCCAAGGTCCTTCACCTCGAACTCCTTGCCAAGCTTCCCCTTAAGTCGCGCAATCTCCTACTCATCATCTCCTGTGATAATCATATCGTCCACATATACCGCAAGCATGGTGATGTGGCCTCCACTCCGACGGAAGAACACAGTATGATCAACATTGATCTGCTGATATTCTATTACTATCATCGCCCTCCTGAATCTGTCAAACCACGCTCGAGGAGACTACTTCAGTCCATAGAGGGACTTCTTCAACCTGCAGACCTTGCCCACTGTCTTATCGATGCAGAATCCTGGTGGTATCTCCATGTACACTTCCTCCACTAGATCCCCATGAAAAAACACATTCTTTACATCCAGTTGGTGTAGCTTCCATCCACCCTTCGCTGCCAAAGAAATCAGGGTCCTGACGGTGCTCATCTTCGTCACTGGTGTAAAGGTCTCATCATAGTCAATGTCGTACGTCTGAATGTATCCTTTTGCCACCAGTCGAGCCTTGTAGCGCTCTACTTTTCCATCTGGGTTTTGCTTCACAGTAAAGACCCACTTGCATCCGACTGCCCTTTTCCCCTCTGGCAGTTTTACCAGTTCCCAAGTGTGGTTCTTCTCAAGAGCGCCTAACTCCTCGTGCATCGTCGCTTTTCACTTTGGATCGTTCTTGGCAACCTGCCAATTGTTAGGTACAGTAATACTATCCAAAGATGCAATGAATGCTACATGAGAAGAGATGCTATTATATGAAACAAACTGAGTAAGGTCCCAATCATATCTATCAGGAGGATTTTTCGTATTGCTGCTAGTGATCCTCCATACTGATAATGGTGTAGGAGTAGGAAGAATGATATCACTTGAAGGAGAATCTGGTTAGTGGTGGTGTAGGTGTCTCAGGAGTTGAGACGGACGCAGGCAAGAGACTTGCACTGGCACTATAGGTACTGGTCTTGCACTTTGCTTCTCTTTCCTGCTGTAGGTAAGTAACCCCCCTGAGCCATGGGCCTAACACCTCTCATCGCCTCCCCCTGTTCCTCTTCACTCTCCTGCTCCTCCTCAAACGTTCCTCCATGCCATACTCCTAAATCGGTCACCACACTCTCACCAATCTCCCTCTCTCGCCTCATACTCTCAGTATCAGATGAGTTGCTCTTGGATAAGGTTACCTCCCGACAGTAGTATGGCTCAAACTCCCTGAAGTGAACATTCATGCTCACAAAATTCTTTCTCTACTGGGCTCCAGCACACGTACCCCTTCTGAGTCGCCGAATAGCCCACAAATACATATTTGACTGCTATGGGGTCAAGTTATTCAGCAGACGGTCTGTTGTCCTTCACAAAACATATGCAGCCAAACACCTTTAGTGGGAGTATCCCACTATTATTTCCTTACAATATCTCACATGGAGACTTCCATCCCAGTACCTTCGAGGGCATCCTGTTGATCAATCGAGCTGTTGTCAAAGCTGCATGCCCCCACAGACTGTGGGACATTCATGACGATCATCATGTCCCTTGCCACCTCTAGAAGGTGTTTGTTCTTCCTTTCTGTCACTCCATTTTGTGCTGGTGTGTATGCACAGGTGGTCTGATGCTATTTCCCTTGGGCTGACGGGTATTCCTCAAGTGCTTTGTTGGTATACTATGTTCCATTGTCAGACCTTAGTACCTTCACCACTGCTCCGTATTGAGTCTGGACATGTTTATAAAAGTCCAGAAAACAGGCAAAGACCTCACTCATATTCTTCATCAAATATAGCCAGGTTACACGAGAGGAACAATCAATAAAAGAGACAAATACTTGTAACCATTCATAGTAGTTGTGGCACACGGCCTACAGACATCAGAATGTATAATATCAAAAACAAAAGAGCTCCTATGGCCCGTACCAACATATGAGCTCCTAGTAAGTTTGCCTAAATCACATGCATCACATACAGTTTCTCCTTACACTTCGGGTTCTCGCAGCTCGTCTGATCTGAGAAGTGATCATAATCCAACCACAGACGCTCCAACTTCGTGGCATCCTCTTGTATCGTCTTCTCTCCCTGTACGGTGTCGTCGATCTCCCCCTTGATATGGAAAACCCTCAAGTTATTTTCCACACCATCGTAGGTTCTCCTCAACTTCTCCCACACGTCTTTCACCATCTCAAGGCCATCCACTGTGGCGGCGATCGACTGGACTAAAGAATTGAGGAGCCAAATGTATACCACATATGAGTGGACTTTCACTCGTCGCGTCCTGCCGAGCCCTCATCCGACTCTGTCTTCTCTCCTGACAATAAATCATGCAGGTTCTTCCCTGCGAGGGTTCTCGTCACCCGTCGTGACCAACTCAGGTAGGTGGCCGGTCCATCAAGCTTCAGATCGATGAATGGAAGCTCCAACTTCGCCGATGTTCGTGTCGCGCTTTCACCAGCCGACAGTTTCATCAGCTTCATCAACGTTGCGACCTCCGCAGAGTCCAACTTCTTGATGATCTTCTCCGTCGATCCTCTTCTCCGATCACCTCACACCCGTCCCACGATTAACGTTCGCCCTCTTCGTCCTTTCCTAGACCCGATCATGTCTCTCCCCCATCAGATCTAGGCCTTCAATGTCAACGTCTAAAATGACCCACGGGAGATGCCAGGAACTGCGGCAGAAGGCTCCGCGGGAGTCGCGGCTTCGCGGTGATGGTGGCGGGCAAGCGGCGAAGGTGGTGGCGGGCGAGCGGTGCGGCAGCGGTGGTGGCGGGCGGCGCGACAGCGGTGGTGGCGGATGGTGTAGCAGCGGTGGCGTTGGTGGCGGCTAGGGTTTGGGAGGTGGTGGCTAGGTTTGGGTTCTGATACCATGTAGAATATTTTGGAGTAATTTTTATATTTTTTATTGATAATCTCTTGGCTATTTATAGCCTTACAACCCTTAAACTTACATTAATACCCTATTAAAACCTCCTGTAAAATATTCTAATATCCCAACAAATATACCAAGAATATTCTAATATACCAACAAATATACCAAGAATATTCTATAATTCATGATGTATCCTGAATGCAATTATATAGTTAGAAAATAGATCCATGCTCATGCTCTAAAACAAAGTTTGAGACTCTTACTTCAATTCAAGATACTATAGTTCCAGCCTTCCCACATGAACCAGTAGAAATGATAGGAAAAACTATACTAATTATTGGGTGGATAAACCCATAACTAATCACAGCCATGTAACCATTCCATCTGGTGATTACTGTTGATTATTAAAGGGAGATGGACATGTAAACTAGTCCTTACACACCATAGTGAAATTGCCCAGTATGAAGAAGATGTTCAAACCAATGTCAAGAAAAATTGCGTAGTTTTGGGGGAAGATATATAGATAGTATCTTTTGTTATTATCTTTTACTAAAAGAATAAAATTGATATTTTCTTGACCATAGGTCAGAAAGGCCAGCTTTCCTTAGAATTATATATATTTGACTTAGGAACTTTTATCAAATCGGCATAGGACCTTAAGACATTTTGACGCAATTAAACTGAAGCGGATAGAGGAGAATGGTGAGAGGAAGGGTCAACATTTGTGTGGGAGATTCATTTTGGAGGTGGCACCAAATTTTTTGGATCAAAGAGAAAAAGAGTGAAGAAGATGAGGACAATATGGTCTTTTCACATAACTAAACCAAACTTTAGGTTAATTTTTAGCTGATGAAAACATTGTGGACTCACAAGTCCATTTTCTGGTGGTTTAGGGTCTGTTTGGCAATTGTAGGGGTAGCGGTTATAAAGTATTTTTATAGTACCGGTTATGAGCGGTTATGAGGTGTCCGATTTTGGGAGGTTTTAGTAGCAGCTTTTAAACCAGTCTGATTCATGCTTGGTAATTCATTAACGAGCGGTTTTAAAAGTTTTTTACACGAATACAATTATCTATATGCCTATATATAAACATAATAGTCTCGAACGCAGGAACTGCCATCCAGTCCATGCCTCGATCAGGATGAATTCCATATTTGATCAAAATAATAGAAATATATGAAATAATAGAAACGTTTGGATAAAAATAGGAGAGAATTTAAAAACTTACCGAAAAATAGCCATAGTTTGGAATGAGTAGAAGAGAAACACAAATGAGAAAGAAAATATAGTGTAGGATATTAATAGTTATAATTATATATTTTTTGTGAGGATATAAATGGAATAAAATAATAAAACCGCTAAAAACCCACCGACTTGGGGTGTTTATAAAACCACCCAAAATTACATTACACCGGTTTTAGGAGGTTTTTGAGCCGACCAAAACCGGTGCGTCAGAAAAATTAAAAAGCAGGGGTTTTCATATACGATCGGTTAAAAAGTACCCCAAAATCGGTGAAAATACCGTTACCAAGCAGACCCTTAGGGGACTTTTATGCAATTAACAAGATTTAAGGGACTATTTAAAGATACAGGAGATTTAGGGGACTTAAATGCAAAAAACCCAATAGGTTATATCACTCACCGTGGCCATTCTTTGTGTATTCATGGAAGAACAGATTTTTTTAAGAAAATGTGATATATCATCAATCATTCCTTGCAAATCAGCAATTAGGAACTAGCTTAAATGATCTTTTATTGCTGCTACTGGATGAACCATTGTAGCAAAATTTAGATTTAAAATAAATTGTATCTTAAGAATATTATATGATCTGGAATTAATTAGTAATGTATAATTTACAATTTATGGTTGACGACTTCAGAATTTCCATCAGTCACATGTGAAGCAAGTTGAATATAGCAACACTGCAGCAACACTGCTCGAACTTTCCCAGATAATCTTCCAAAAGAATTAATATAGTTCACATGGAAACATAATATGGAGAATTCCATGGATCAGGCTGTATATTTCAAGAAAAAACTTGTCACATAGCTTATACTTGATTCCTTACAATTGGGTCTTCCAAAACCCTTAACATGTATATGAAGTATAAGAGAAGAGGACAAGATTAACTTTACTCTAAAAGAAAGTTGAGTATTGGTTATGTGTTATGTTATTTAGTCCTACATCGGACAGAGAATAAGGAGGCTAGTCCTCTCATATATATATATATATAAGGCTAGTCCTCTCATATATATATATATATATATATATATATATATATATATATATATATATATGAGGAGGGATCCGCATATCCGATTTTTTGCATCCCCAAGAATCCTCATGTTATCAACCGTTGGATGTTTGTTTAAGTCATCTAATCTTAACCGTTGGTTTGAATGGTTCAAACCAACGGTTAAAATTATATGACTTAAACAAGATCCAACGGTTGTAAACATGGGGATGCTTGATGGGAATGAAAGTGCGGAAACCGTTCCCCAAACCAGAGAGTACCTGCGAGAGAACCGAGCAAAACTCACAAACCAAAAATGCCAAACACAAACCGCAGACAGAGATTTTTGACGTGGAAAACCCTTGCGGGAAAAATCACGAGACGATCGGAGTCCAACCCTGAAAAGCCTCCACTAATGGAATAAGAAATATACCGACTCCTTACAAACTTCTCACCGATCCAAACGGATCACCACAACTCTTTTGGAACAGAAAATAGATTATAACCACGAAGAAGAAACACAACGAGAAATACCCGAAACTGATCTCCTTCTTCGAAACGGCCTCCAATCATTCTTTCTCCTCTCCAATGTTGCAATGACACTCTTGCCTCATTTTCTCTCCTTGTTGCTATGTCTTTTTTTTTTAGAGAGATATTTTAGGGCCAGGAGACACCTATATATAGCCTCACCCACAACTAGCATTCCTATTATAGATAGGAATATCCAATCCAAATCCAAATCCAAATCCAAATCCATTGACATATTCCTATTATATGTAGGAATATTCAATTCAAATCCTTTGAGATATTCCTATTATATTTAGGAATATCCAATTCAAATAAATTGAGGTATTCCTATTATATGTAGAAATACTCAATCCTACTCCGGGATATTTTTCACATAGGTTGGGAATCCCACCCACTCCAACAAATCTCCCCCTTCACAACTATGTGGAGGGGTCGTCATCCCGACGATCCGCCTGCAGTACTCAAACTTTTTCCTTGGTAGAACCTTTGTGAACATATCTACTCCGTTGCCATCTGTATGAACCTTCTCAAGCGCCGCTTCTTTCTTGGCAACCACATCTCGTATCCAATGATATCGGGTATCAATGTGCTTGGACCGGCTATGAAATGTCTGGTTCTTCACAAGGTGAATAACACTCTGACTATCGCAAAGCAAATGATACTGCTCCTGCTTTAGCCTAATTTCCTGCAGCAGCTTCTTCATCCACAATAACTCCTTGCAAGTCTCCGTCGCCGTAATGTATTATGTCTCTGTCGTCGACAAGGCAACACACTTCTGTAAACGCGACTGCCACGATACTGCTCCACCAGCAAACATCATCACATAGCCCAAAGTTGATCTCCTCGTCTCTACATCTCCAGCCATATCAGCGTCGGTATATCCAACCAGCTTCGGCTCGTCACCACCAAATGAAAGTCTCCAATCGGCAGTACCCTGAAGATATCGTAGAATCCACTTAACCCACTCCAATGTACCCTTCCAAGATTGAAAGTGTACCTGCTAACTGTGTCGACTGCGTAAGCAATATCTGGCCTCGTACATACCATAGCATACATAAGACTCCCCACGGCTGAGGCATATGGAACTCGCTACATATCTTTCTTCTCGTCCTCGGTAGATGGACACTGCTCCTCAGTGAACTTAAAGTGAGCCGCAAGGGGGTTACTCACTTTCTTCGACCCGTCCATCCCGAACCTCTGAAGTACCCCGTAAATGTACTTCTTTTGGGATAAGTGTAGCAGCTTGGACTCTCTCTCACGGCTGATCTCCATCCCAATAATAGTCTTCGCTGCGCCCAAATCCTTCATAGAGAAGGTCGTGCCCAGTTGGCGCTTCATCTCTGCTATCCTGGTGGCATTCTGACCCACCAACAGCATGTCATCAACATAAAGAAACAAAATGATGAAATCATCCTCTGCGAAGTACCTTACAAAAACACAATGATCCGACGTTGTCCGTGCATAGCCATGCTCCCCCATAAACGACTCGAACTACCTGTACCACTGCCTCGGAGCCTGTTTCAGACCATACAAGCTCTTCCTCAACTAGCAGACCAAATGTGACTTGCCCTTCTCACAGAATCCCTCTGGTTGCTCCATGTACAACTCCTTCTCAAGATCACCGTGGAGGAATGTCGTCTTCACGTCCATTTGCTCGACCTCCAAGTCGAAACTGGCTGCCAATGCTAGCACCACCTGTATAGATGACTGCTTGACGACTGGCGAAAAGATCTCATCATAATCTACACCTTTTCGCTGACCGTAGCCTTTAACTACCAGCCTCGCTTTGTATCGAGGGCGAGTAGCATCATCTGTCTGCTTCACTCTGAACACCCATCGATTCTTCAAAGCCTTCTTGTCCTTTGGCAACCGCACCAGATCATAAGTAGAGTTGGCCTCCAAGGAACTCATCTCCTCCTATATGGCCTCCATCCACTCTTGCATGTGTTCGTCTTCCATAGCCTCTGCGAAACTTTCGGGTTCTCCCCCGTCACTCAGTAGCACATACTCATCCAGTGAGTATCTCGTAGATGGTCGACGCTCTCTATCGCTCCTCCTCAACGGAACCACTGGTGCTGGCTGTATATCTAGAGTCTCCTCCCCTCCGGGAACTGCCTCATCGGCATGCTCGTCCTCCTGAGGGTCACCCTGACCACCATCAGCAGGCTGATGATCAAGGTTGGAAACTGCTCGAAGCGAACTGCCTCATCTACTGGCTCCCCCCTAACTGGATCCTCTGTGATGTCCTCTGGAAACTGCTCGAAGCGAAATGACTCTAACTCAGGCAATTCCTCAGCCTCAGAAGGCATCTCGGAATCCTGAGTGTTGGTCATGGTCTGATCCTCGGCGAATACCACGTCCCTGCTTCTGTAGAGCTTTTCTCCCATGGAATCGTAGAGTCTATAGCCATACTCATCCCGACCGTAGCCAACAAAGACGCACCGCCTCGTCTTTGGCTCAAGTTTGGATCTCTCGTCCTTCGGTACATGCACGAAGGCCTTACAACCAAACACTCGCAGGTGATTGTATGACGACTCTTTGACGTACCATATTTTGTCAGGCACATTACCCTGCAAAGGAGCACTAGGGGATAAATTAATAACATAAGCAGCTGTGTAAAGTGCCTCAACCCAATAGCTGTCTGGCAAGTTTGCTTCTGACAACAAACACCGTACCCTCTCCATTAGCGTCCTGTTCATCCGCTCCGCTACACCGTTGAGCTGCGGTATATTTGGTGGAGTCTTCTGGTGTCGTATCTCTTGCTCTCTACAATAAGCATCAAAGGGACCGATATACTCGCCGTCATTGTCCGACCGAACACAAAGCAGCTTCTTGCCCGTCTCCCTTTCAACAGAGGCCTGAAACTCCTTGAAAGTGGGCAACACCTGATCCTTGGTCTTTAAGGTATAGACCCAAACCTTCTTGAAACAGTCATCAATAAATGTTACAAAATAAGCACCACCAATGGATTTTACCTTCATAGGACCGCAGACATCCGAGTGAATCAACTCGAGCAACGTCGGCTTCCTTGAACTTCGGTGACTTTGGAAAGATACAATATTTTGCTTTCCCGCCAAACAGTGCGTGCACTTCTCCAACTTTGTAGACTTTAGCCCTGGAATCACCTTCATGTTCACCAAGTAGCTTATCCCCTTCTTGCTGATATAGCTGAGCCGCTTGTGCCACAACTCAGTAGACGCATCAGTAGCTGCATTAACCTCCTGTGCCCCCAATGCGCTCCCTTCCATATAGTAGAGTCCGGACCCCTTGCTTCCTCTGGCAATCACCATCGAACCTCTGGAAAGCTTCCACTGATTGTTCCCGAAGAAATTGAAGAAACCCTCGTCATCCAACCTTCCAACCGACACCAGGTTAAAACGGATACCAAGGAAATGAGGGACATCTTTGAGAACAAGAACTGCACCTGTCTTTGTCCTCAAATGCACATCTCCAATGCTAACCGCCTTCGACACATCTCCATTGCCCATCTTCAACACTCTACAGTCGCCTGTTGTGTATATAGCAAATAGTGCCCTGTTGTGAGATACGTGTGCTGAAGCACCTGAGTCCACTAGCTAAGAGTTGTCATCGCAGGTGAGGTTCATAACTACCTCATCACCTACAATGATCACGTCGCCTCCATGTGTCGAGGCCGCCGCTGTAGTGTTCTCACTTTGCTTCCCCTTCTTGCCCTTCTTCTCTCTCTTCCAAACGAAACAGTTCCGCTTGATGTGGACCTTCTTGCCACAATGGTAACACTCCGAGTCCTCGTACCGACCCTTAGACCTTCCCCTGATTTTGTCTCTTGCCACCGCCTGGACCCCTGCTTTTACCCCTTCTGCGGCTCTCTGAAACAAGCGCCTCTGAGTGGGATGTGGATGAAGTGCCTTGAGAACATCTCCGTATCTCTTCATTCAGTATCCCGCTCTTGGAAAACTTTGGACTTACCACGCCTTCCGGAGCAGAAGCGATCATAGACACTTGTACGGTCTCCCACGAGTCTGGCAATGTACACAGCAGCCATAGTCCCTGAACCTCGTCGTCGAACTTGACTCTCATCGAGGATAGTTGGTAAACCACGCCCTAGAACTCACTCAAGTGATCCATAATAGACGCCCGATCTTTGTACCGCAGATCCATCATCATCCGTATAAGGAATAATTTATTTACTACGGTTTTCTTCGCATACAAAGATTCCAGCTTATCCCACAGTGTCCTCGGGTGCTCAATACTGGCAACGTGGTTGTACACGTTCTCGTCAACAAACTACCTGGTATACCCATACACCTGTACATACTCGAAATTTCAGTCCTCTTCGGATTTGTCACTGGGCCTCTTGGAAGCAAATACCGGCAGATGCAGCTTCTTGATAAATAGCAGATCCTTCATCTTGCTCCTCCAGTAATGATAGTTGGTACAGTTCAGGTTTACCATGCGCACAGGCTTCGCGTCCATCTCTCCTCCCGGGCTTGCCTGTCAACTCCTGACACCCTTCTGAAATTCCAGAACATGGCTCTGATACCACTTTGTTGGGAACGAAAGTGCGGAAACCGTTCCCTAAACCAGAGAGTACCTGCGAGAGAACCGAGCAAAATACACAAACCAAAAACGCCAAACATAAATCGCAGACAGAGATTTTTGACGTGGAAAACCCTTGAGGAAAAAACCACGGGACGAATGGAATCCAACCCTGAAAAGCCTCCACTAATGCAATAAGAAATACACCGACTCCTTACAAACTTCTCACCGATCCAAACGGATCACCACAACTCTTTTGGAACAGAAAATAGATTATAACCACGAAGAAGAAACACAACGAGAAATACCCGAAACTGATCTCTTTCTTTGAAACGGCCTCAAATCCTTCTTTCTCCTCTCCAATGTTGCAATGACACTCTTGTCTCATTTTCTCTCCTTGCTATTTTTTTTGTAAACATGGGGATGCATTGGGATGCACAATAGGTAGGGATGTGGATCCTTCCCCTCTCTCTCTCTCTCTCTCTCTCTATATATATATATATATATATATATATATATATATATATATATATATAATCCCTCTCTATTAATAAATCATCCAATTATTTCATTCTATATGGTATCAGAGTCATACCATCATCTCTCTCCCAAAGGTTTAAAAAACAAAAAAAAGGGAAAGAGAATCTCAATAAGAAGCATTCCTCTGCTCGAGTGGCAACCCCCCCTTCCGGCCCCTGTAAGGGATTAGTTGAAATTTTCCCTACCCGAGAGGCAACGCCCCTCACCCTGCCCCGCCCTAGTGGTACCCCTTGCTTGAGCAGTACCCCCTGCTCGAGCGGCAGTCCCCCTTTCCTGAGCGGCAGTCCCCCCTTGCCCCCCCCTGGGGGAGGGGGCAGCACCCCCTTCCCGAGGGGGGGCAGCACCCCTCTGCACGAGCGGAAGCCCCCCCTACGTTGGGTTTTCAGAGGGTAGACAATGATTTGTTTGCATGAATCTCTGAATCTCGACGAAGGTGTCATGAATTAACAGATAACAGACCTGGGTTTTCGTGGATCTCTGTTCCTGATCCGGTATCCACATCAGGATTTAACATAAAGTGACATGGGTTGCTTCTCTGTCCTGGCTTGTGTGATCCACCTTCAATTTCTGCTTTTCTTGTGCAAGTCGGTTCTGGGTACGTTGATCGCGCATTAGCAGAGTTGATGTGATTATCGGGTCGGGACGAACAAACGACAGTCGAATCGAGAACATTGAAAGATGACGAACACTGAGGTGAATATCAGTGCTACTAGTGCCGAAAATACAGTAGCGGGGACATCGGACACTGGCACTGGCACGATGGTTTCGTCGGTTCGACTTGTTGATAGACGGTTGGATGGAGCAGATGGTTACTCGACATGGCGCAAGAAGGTTGAGAAGACGCTTCGGAGAATGCGGTTGTCCAAACATCTGACTAACAATCCCCCAGCAATGAGTGATCCCACATACAAGCAGTGGGAGAATGATGACAGTCGATTGTTCACACAGTTGATGAATTCGATAGAACCATCAGTGGAGGACATGGTTCAGAACACGGATTCGGTGAAGGAGCTATGGGAAGTCCTAGCAACTACGTTTGATGGCAAACACGATCTATCTCGCATCTTTGACTCGGTTGTTGGCGTCTACCGAGCTAATCAAGGAGAAAAATCACGTAAGGACCACTTTCGGGCCTTCAATGCACTGACTGATGAGATTGATCATGGATATCAATAAGTCGAGAACTCAACGTCAGCAACTCTATGTCATGGCGTATCTTGCCTCTCTCCATCCTGATACAGATTCTGCACGGTCTCAGTTCTTTGCTGGGGCCGAGGTTTTGTCTTTGATGGAAGCCTACTTTCTTGTCCTATGGATAGCGAAAGTTGGGTGCGGCTCGTGGTGGATTTCATGGAGGTCGTGGTGGGCGACGTGGTGGCCGAAATGCTAGTCGCGATGGTGGACGGGGTAATTGTCACGACCCGCACCCGGAAATTCGGGCACGAGTGCGTGGGTACGTCCAGCCTACGCCGCAGTGTCGGCGGTAGTACGCTGTCTAGGGCATCTCCACAGTTAAATTAACACTAGCTCATTCACAGTAATTAAACAGACAAGGAAATGAAAGGAAATGCTGAGATTTTATAACCAGAAAGTGACAATCAGATCCAGAGTTATTACAAAACCAGAAGTTAAATCGGGGACAAACCCGATTACTAAGATGAAAGGAAAACAAATAACTAATGCTAACTACTCTGCAGGAGTAGTCTCCTGCGTGGGAACCGGCTCTGCAACTGTATCACCTGCTGCCTCATAGGGGCCATAATAGGTGGGGGCAAGGTTCTCATCATCGCCTAAAGCAACGGATCCAGTCAGGAAAGGAGCAAAGTACACAGTGCACAACAAGATTAAACTAAACATTTATGACAATTGGAAACAGAAACTGATTATGTAACATATTGAGAATATGCATAAAAGAAACAACAATAACTAAGAGTTAATGCTATAAACAGGAATATGAGAAAGCAGGAGTAATATGAGACAGGAAATAAAACTACAACAGCCAACAAGAACTATAACAAGACAAGAAGCTATGTGTGTGAACTTGTGTATTTAGAATACATAGTTGGCATGTAGGGGTTTTTAAGGCTAATAAGGCCGTCATAGACGACTAGCACACAATGACAAGGGGAATAATCAAGTATAAGGCTGATGGTACAGTCGCGTACCAACAGCTAGCACACAATGACAAGGGGAAGGGTAAACCACATGCCTCCTAGTATTCTCCCACCCAACATGAAAAGCAAGACATGAAATACAATACTCAAGACATGAAATCCAGTGTTCTAATACTACGTGTAATCATCAATGGTACTGGTAGAGCAAGGAAATTAATCATCACAATATAAAGATTAAACTTGAAGTGCAGGTACTTGCCTGTTGTTCGGATCCAATTATAGTTTGTATCTCGGAGAAATTTTCAGAGATGAGTCCAAAAGCTGAAATAGACAATACCATCATGCTCAGAAGATGTCAAATAGCTAAAAACGCCTGTCCTTGGGTCCAATTTGGAGACAAGGGCAAAACGGCAGTTTCGGGTCAAAACGGTGTCCGCCGGTGGGCCCGCTTTGCACCGAAAAACGTGTCCGGGTCAACGGTCTCCAAATTCACCGAACTTAGTGTCAACAGGTCAAGAACGATGATACGAACCCAACGGAACTTCCAGATTTGGATTCCGATGAGCCGATCACAAAATCGCCCGTCGAGCGGGGCCTGTGGGGCCCACGACACGTGATTTCGTCGACGTTCTCAGAATCGAACCAAACTTGACCCACAGGACCAGCGTATCGCTACGAGTCCGATGGCGCAAGTTTCGTCTCGATCCGACGAGTGTACAAGAAGTTAGGGCAAATTGCAGAAAAGTCGGATACGGGACGATGTCCGCGGATACGCATTGATTCCGGTGTGCACGCACGCCCGAATCAGCTTCCGCGAAATCTCACACGTCCGTATCGACGGTGCGCACGTATCTGTGAAGACCGCACACGACCAAGTCGTCCCGTTTGGCGGGGCGTACTCAGTTCCGGGGTAAAACAGGGTCTGGTTTTTCCTGTTTTTGGATCGCGGTGTGCGATCATCAAAGGACGCGATGCCCCGAACGGTTTGTCCGGGCACCGAGAGGGTCATACAGGCTTCACAACGCAATTTACGGAATTGAAATCGGAGATACAGGGTGCAAGATACGAGTACCTGAACGAGGTTCGAGAAACAGGGAATTTTCGTGTCCGTGTCGTGTCCGACACGACACGACGAATTGGGGATTAGGGCTAGGGTTTTGGGTTTTGCTCCGGCGACGGCGGCTCGGCCGGCGGAGGAGGCCAAGGCGGCCGGGGACAGCGCGGGGGGGCACGGCGAGGCGGCTGGGGACCGTCGGCGGTGGCGGAGGGGTCTGCCGGAGCTGCTGCCGCTGTTCCTCGGTGTTGCGGCTGCCGTCGTCGAACGAGGAGGAGGAGAAAAGGGAGGGGCTGCAGCGGCGAGGTCGGGGGAGCAAGGCGGCGGGGTCGGTCGGCGTCGAGGCGGCTCGGGCGGTCGACGGTGGTGGGGGTCGTGGCTGACTGTGGCGAGGGTGGGGGCTGCGGGGGTTTTAAAGGGGATGCGCGGGGGGGTCGGCCGAGGGAAACGGCGGCTAGCGCGGGGGCGGGGCGTGTGGCCGCGGCAGCGCGGAGGGCGGCCGGCGGGTCCGGCGGGAGACGCGGGGCTGGGCGAGGGACGCGGGGGAGTGGGTCAGGCGGGCTAGTGGGTCCGGGTCGGGTCGGGCGGCGGGTGGACCCGACCCGACCCGCTAGGGCGGGTCGCGGGCTGGGCCGGAGGTTGTGGGCCGTGGGCTAGGCCAGGAAAACGGGCCGGGCTGAAATAATAATAATAATAATAATAATAATAATAATAATAATAATAATTAAATAAATAAATAGTTTTTGGGTAATTAAAAATAGGTCCGGGGTCCAATAAATTCCAGAAAAATTACCCTAAGTCCAGTTTTCCATTTTACACCCAAAAATATTATTTTCACTATATTTTAATGTTGTTTATTATCAATTAAAAATCATGTAATAATTCAAAATCCTGATTTTATTTACAGAAAATTCCCAGAAAATTCCAGAAAATTGTGAAAATCCTAATTTTAATATTTTGAAAAATCAGGGGCTTACAGTAATTGCCGTCATGATGGAGAAAGACCGCGTATATGCTTCAACTGTGGACAACAAGACCACTTTTCAGTATTAGTGTCCCAAAGCACCTGCCGCCAAAGCTGTATTAGATACTCATGATAATGACGGGCTATCAGTGCAGATGACACAGAAACCTATGCCGATTTATCAACTTCCAAACTCATCGTTGTGGTGAAGCTTCTACTTATGGATCCACAGTCGGGTACTCAACGGCGTGTGTGGTAAAGTGGAAGCAGTAGGTCATTGACTCTGGTGCGTCTGCTCATATGACAGACGACACAAGTATGTTGCATAATTATGTATCGGTGGGTCGTGTGACTGATATTATTGTGGCGAATGGTGGTTCACTGACTGTCCATGTAAAAGGAAGTGCCCGTCTTTCTTCCGGACTTCCACTAGCTTCAGTATTACATACACCTAGAAATCTATTCTTGCAATGTTCGGTAACATTTTTTTCCTGATGATTGTGTTTTTCAGGACATGAAGACTGGGAAGACTATTAGTAGGGGGCATGTGGCTGGAGGCTTATACCTGTATGACATGAATTCTTTCGTTGCATGTCTCGGCGTGAAATTCGATCATTTTGAGTTGCATTGTCGGTTAGCTCACCCATCTATCCAAGCTCTCCAGAAAATGTGTCCATCTTTAGATGTTCAAGTTTTTTTCCATTGTGAGTCGTGTTGTTTGGCCAAGCATCACTGGATTCCCTATCTGGTGAGTCTAAATAAAACTGCATCAGCTTCTTTTGAGTTGGTGCATTATGATATATGAGAACCTTGTCCTATTGAATCTATGATGGATTTCAAGTACTTTGTTTCCTTTGTTGATGACTACTCACAGGTCACATTTGTTTACTTAATGACTAGCTCTGACGCGGTTATAATTTTTCTTTGATACCATGTAGAATGAAATAATTGGATTAGTAACAATATGGATAGCAGACTGGTTATCACACTACATAGGTGTTGTTTTATATCATGCTTCTTCTTCCAGCTCCTGTAGAAGATGTTGCAGATATAACCTCTGTTGTGCCATGAGCAATAGCTCGGTATTCCACTTCTGAATTCGATCGTGAGACCAAATCCTGCTTCTTGCTCTTCTACAATACCAAGTTCCCGCCAATAAAAACCGAATAGCCAGAGGTAGACCTTCTATCCGTAAGACTAGCACCCCAGTCGGCATCTATAAAGCACTCAAGATTAGTATGTCTCTGATTCTCCATCCGAATTCTTTTTCCCGGATTCTGGGCTAGATAGCGAAGGATTTTGAGAACTACATGTCAATGTGGAACTAGTAGAGAAGCCATAAATCTATTTGCGATACTTACGACAAAGGAAATGTCTGGACGAGTCATGATTGTAAAGTAGTTGAGTTTTCCAACTACCCGACGATACTTATCAGGATTGGTTATCATCATTCCTTCATCGGGAAGTAACTTCACCCCTGGGTCCATGGATGAGGTTGCTCCCTTAGCTTGTATCATTCCGGCATCAGTTAGGATGTCCAGCACATATTTTCTCTGAGATATTACAATGTTCTTCTTATCTTGTGTGACTTCAATGCCCAAGAAGTAATTCAATGCTCCCATATCTTTAGTCTAAAATTGCTCACCCAGATACTTTTTCAGTCCTACAATTCCCTGACCGTCATCCCCCGTGATCACGATATCATCAACATAGACACAAAGTAGTATCTGTCCAGCTGATGTCTGTCGGTAAAAGATCAAATGATCTTCTTTGATTGGTATAGTCTAAACTGTGTAACAACATGGGTAAATCGTCCAAAACAAGCACGAGGTGACTGTTTGAGACTGTATAGTGCTTTACATAGATAACACACTTTATCCATCCTTGCAACAAACCCAGGAGGTTGCATCACATAAACTTGCTCTTCCAGATTCCATATAGAAATGCATTCTTCACATCCACCTGAAGTAATGGTCAGTCATAGTGGACTGCTATGGCCAAAAGCACGCACACAGAGGTTTTTCTGGCAACATGGGAGAAGGTCTCAAAATAAAATTTACCGTAAGTTTGAGAATATCCTTTCACCATAAGATAAGTTTTCAGACGATCAAGAGTGCCATCCGGTTTCACCTTTATTGTGAACACCCACTTGTAAACTACTGCCTTCCGCCTTCTAACCTGACGAAAATCTACGAAGTCTCATGTAAGGTTCTTCCGAAGCGCTTTCATCTCCTCTTCCATTGCAATACGCCAATCAGGATGTTTGAGTCATTCCTCTGCTGAATTGGGGATTTGAATCCCATAAATAGTTGCCATCAAGGATTGAGTTTGACTCGCGAGCCCTTTGTAGTGCCAACAACTCAAAGGATAGTCGCGACATGCATGACGGAGGCGAGCCGGTATATTAGGCGGTGGTGAATCAATGAAGCTGGAGGAGGACGATGGCTCGACGGCCGTAGGCACCATCGATGATGTTTGTTCTGTCGGGGCTGGTGAATCAGTGGAGCTGGAGGAGTACGATGGCTCGACGGCCATGGGCACCATCTGTGATGCTTGTTCTGTCAGAGCTGGTGAGATGGCGATGCCGGTTCTGCCTGAGCTGATGTTTGCGGACCATCGGACCGGGAGAATGTATCAGCAGGGGAGGGCATCCTTACGGGGGGCTAGTGTGTTTGAACTGGAAACACCAAAAAATCATCTTCTGGATAAACTTTGGGAACAAAAACTGTAGTTGATGGTAGTGGAGGAAACTCGGTTTCAACAATGGTAACATCCCGAGTCATAAAATACCTCTTTAAAGTTGGCAAAAAATAACGATACCCTTTTTGATCTTCTGGATACCCAAGAAAAGTATATTTGATTGCCTTTGGAGTTGGATCCAACTTGGACAGAGTCGGTCGAGTATCCTGAACACAACACAAGCAGCCAAAAAAATTGAGAGGTAGAGGAAACGGCTCTCATTTGGGATATAATCGAGAAAATGGAGTATTGCCATTGAAAACCGAAGATGACATGTGATTGATCAGATACCAGGCTGTAAATACCGCATTCGACTAAAATCTCCTGGGAGTATGTGCTTGAAACATAAGAGCATGTGTTATTTCCAAAAGATGTCGATTCTTGCGTTTGGCCACACCATTCTGCTGTGTTGTATAAGGACAGAAAGTTTGGTGGATGATGCCATGTTTAGATAGATGAAAATTGAGCACGAGACAAATATTCACGACCATTATCACTCCGCAAACATTTAATATGAACACCAAATTGTGTTTTGATTTCTGCATAAAAATTGCACCAAATATTGAATATTTCGGAGCGATTTTTCATTAAGTAGACAAATGTGACTCGTGAATAGTCATCAACAAAGGAAACAAAGTACTTGAAATCCATCATAGATTCAACAAGACAAGGTCCCCATATATCAAAATGCACCAACTCAAAAGGAGCTTATGTAGTTTTATTTAGACTCACCGGATAGGGTTCCGGTGATGCTTGGCCAAATGACACAACTCACAATAAAAAGGAACTTGAACATCTAACGATGGACACATTTTCTAGAGAGCTTGGATAGATGGGTGACCTAACCGATAGTGCAACTCAAAAGTATCGAGTATCACGCCGACACGGGCAACTGAAGATTCATGTCAAACAGGTACAAGCCTACAACCATATGCCCCTACCAACAGTCTTCAAGTCCTGAAAAACACATCCATCAGGAAAAAATGTTACCGAGCATTGAAAATAGCGAATAATCAGACTAATTGATAATAAACTGAATGGATTTCTAGGTGTATGCAATACTAAAGCTAGTGACAGTCCGGAAGAAAGACTGACACTTCCTTTTACACGAACTGTCAGTGAACCACCATTTGTCACAGTAATATCGATCACACGACCCACCGATACATAATTACGCAACATACCTGTGTCGCTTGTCATATGATCAGATGCAACAGAGTCAATCACCTACTGCTTTGACTTAACACATATGCTGCTAAGTACCCGGCTGTGGATTCAGAAGTAGAAGCTTCACCACGACGCTGAATTTGGAAGTTGATGAAATCGGCATAGGTTTCTGCCATCATCTACACTGATAGTCAGTCATTATCATGAGTATCTGATGCAGTGTTGGCGTCGGGTGCTTTGGGATACTGCCACTGAAAGTGGCCTTGTTGTCCACGGGGACTTAAGTTTAACTAATCCAATACCAAAATTAGGGTTTGTAGAAGATTTAACTAGTGAGCAATTTATTTGTAATGATTAAACATGAAATGGTAGAAGGAGACTTAGTTATTGTTATTGGTTTGAAATAACTTGCACGACTTACCCGGAAGAGTGTGATTCTGTCGCAAGCCTTCAAGAAAGGCACAAACTTCGTCTACGAGGGATAGGTCGTCAACACGTACTTGGACTTCTTAGGATATGGTGCACAACTCCTTGTCGAGGAAGAAGACCGCACGCGCCACTCGCGAACAGAATACTCGATCCGGATTTGACTTGTGTTTCGGGGAATTCGATTCGATGTCGCCCCCGATTTCTCGTCTTCGGAGAGTCGTAAGTTGAGGAAGATTGTTCGAATGTTCCTCCAAGCAGGGCAGTGGATCCTTCGGCGAAGATCAACAAGAATTTAATAGAATATAAGAGAAGAAAACTAACTTAACTCATAGGTTTTATACCGAAGTTTAATAGTGTATTTTATTCTTATTTATTCTAACTCTTATACAAGTCTTTGGTGAGCCATGCATTCAACCATAAGATAACACAAAATAATCCTAAGAAAAATAAGCTTTTTATCCAAACTAACCTCCTAATAACAAACAAATAACAATAAAGATAAAAGAATCTCAACTCCACAACTAAAATATCATCCAAACTAACCTCCCAATAACAAACAAAAGTCAACAAAGATAAAAGAATCTAAACTTCTTAACCAAAATATCTTTTTAGATTTTTTTTCTAAGCTAGCTAGTCAAAAACTCGGACTCTGTCTCTGTCTCGTGCCGCGTCTTAGTCGAATCTGGTCCACATCAACTCTCCCGAAAAGAAGATTCACCACATGGTGAATGACGATGAAGATACTCTGTCAATACATCTGGGTCTAGCTCCTGGAGTTCATCCATAGTAAGCCACGAGCAATCAGACTCTGGTCATCCACGCCAACGCACTAAGAAGCGGTTGTAGCCTCTGTCTGTAGCGGAGACTATCTCGTCATTAATATTATCCTCAATCTTAAGTCGCGTGTGCCTCCAATGTGGTAACGGTGGTGGGGGCGGTGTTACTGGTCTAGACACGGTATTAGAATGTCCACCTGTCGATGGTAAACCTGGAGAACCTACAAAGACCAGAATTATAGAAAGAATATACCATAGGCTCATCAAACAATGTTAGGTCCTCCATATTGAACACGGAACTGATTCCCATATCCTGTGGAATGTCCAACTCATATGCGTTCGAACCAATCCTCTGAAGTACTCGATAAGGACCTGTCCGTTTGGTATGCAACTTCTTCACAGTTCCACGAGGGCTCTTCGGTCTCACTCGCACAAGTACTTCATCACCAATAGCAAATTCCTACAATCTCCTGTGACCACCAGCTACAAATTTATACAAATTATTGCTCACAGCTAATCTTCTACGAACCCTAATTTTGATATTAGATTAAGTTGAACTTAGGTCCTCCTCCCGCATCAGTTTGGTATCGCACCATAGAAACTCAAATTTCAATTTAAAACAAAATTCAATTTTGATATTTATATATCATCCCTAGAAGAATTAAATAGGTCGGATCATTCTAGTGAATTTAAAGAACCTATTGAGTCTTTCAAATATTTTGAACGTGTCCCAATAATCAATCCTGTGAACAATTACATCGAATTTTTTTATTACAAATAATTGTAATAGTTTGCAAAAAATAGTAATTGATGGTAGGGATGATCATTTTGCTTCTTTGGCATATTAACACAACCACCAGTTATTGTGGAGCTTCATGATAGATCATTGTTGGATATGCTACTTCTTCCCCCTCTACAACTGCCAGTGCCACAGTCGAATTTCGTCGTCTTGTTAGAATCCTCGATATTGAATACCTTGTTGAATCAGATGCCTCCGCCATGGTTAATTTGGAGGACATCAAATACTTCTCGAATTTCACACTTGATTCAACATGAGGTAAAATTTTCAAACCCGAGGGGAATGATGGAGAACAGCTTGAATTTTCGGTTATTTTGGATTTATTTAGTTTGTTCGTTAGGATAAACTAAAATAAAGAGAATTTTATTTCTTGAGTTGGTTAGGAATTGACTCATCTTATGTATAAGTACTTAGAGATTTAGTTTATCTTTATTTGATTGTTTTGTAGCTTATAAATAGATTTTTTATTTCGAATTCTTCAATTCCATAACTTATGAAATTACAAACTATTTATAAGCTACAAAACAATCAAAATAAGATAAACTAAATCTATAACTACTTATCTATAAGATGAGTCAATTCCTAACCAACCCTAACCAACTTAAGAGATACAATTATCTTTCTTTTAGTTTATCCTAACAAACAAACTAAAGAAAATCCAAGTTGTTCTCCATTATTCTCCTTGGATTTGAAAATTTTACCTCCTGATGAATTAAGTGTGAACTCCGAGAATTATGCTCCTGATGATGTCCTCCAAATCGACCATAACAGAGGCCTCTGCTTCGACAAGGTAGTCAATATTGAGGCTTCTGATAAGACGACGGAATTCCACGGTGGCACTGGCGGTTGTGGAGGCGGAAGAAGTAGAATGTCCAACAATAACCTATCATGAAGCTCCTCAATAACTTGTGGCTGTGTCGATACGTCCAAAGAAGCAAAATGATCGTCCCTACCATCAATTACTATTTTCTGCAAACTATTACAATTATTTGTAATAAAAAAATAATAGTAATTGTTCACCGGATTGATTATTAGGACACGTTCAAAATATTTGGAAGACTCAATAGGTTCTTTAAATTCACTGGAATGATCAGATTTATTTAATGCTTCCAGTGATGATATATAAATATCAAAATTGAATTATGTTTTAAATCTAGATCTAGTTTCAATCCTATACCTAATGTGTGCCTTAACTATGGTAGGTTCCTTGGATTCAACTAATGGGTACCCTAACAACGTGACTTGAGTCCCGGTGGAACTCTACTTGTGTAGATAAGTCAACCGTTTTTGGTTCGTAGGTTCAACTAATGAATTTTGTAAGGACATATGATCACCTTTAGCAATAGTTTCTACTTTATTATGATTGCAAAATTCTTCAAACAACTTTTTCATTTTGGCAAGCATCTTATCATATATAGCATCGATTGTCGCACAAAATTGTTGCGAGAAATTTTGTGTAGACATTTTGTTTAGGTCTTACCTACGTATAAAAATGTTTCTAAATGAGGGTTTCGCTCTGATACCAATTTGACGGAGAACGATGACTAAGAGGAAATATTATTTTTATAAAATTGGAAATTTATAAAATTTTGGACGCAGAAGCTTTAAACGAAATGTGAACAATCAACTATTATCGATTTATGACAAATAATTATAATAAAAATATGAAAATAAAAATTAAGAATACCGTTGGAAGCGGAGAAGAAAATACCGTTGGAGACGTCAACGTCGAAAGCAGAGAAGGAAACAAGATCGAGAGATCCAGTTTAGGGTTTTGGCATCACACCGTAGAAACTCAAAAATAGATTTCTCATTCTTAATTCTTCGTTTCCATAACTTATAAAATTACAAACTATTTATAAGCTACAAAACAATCAAAATAAGATAAATTAAATCTCTAAGTACTTATCGATAAGATAAGTCAATCCCTAACCAACTTAAGAGACAAAATTCTCTTTATTTTAAACAAACACTAAAGAAATCCAAAATAACCGAAAATCTAAACTGTTCTCCATCATTCTCCTCGGCTTTGAAAAATTCACCTCCTGGTGAATCAAGTGTAAATTCCGAGAATTATGCTCATGGTGATGTCCTCCAAATCTGTCATGACGGAGGTCTCTGCTTCGACAAAGTAGTCAATATTGAGGCTTTTGACAAGGCGACGAAATTTTACGGTGGCACTGGTGGTTGTAGAGGCAGAAGAAGCAGAATGTCCAACAATGACCTATCATGAAGCTCCTCAATAAATGATAGTTGCGGATAGAGAAGAGAAGAGAAAGAACCCGTGTCCACCCGATATATCATAATAAACTAATTCAAAAATAGTACTGAATTTAGATAAGCTCTTAGAAAAAGATAGGGTTAAGTGTTTTGCCAACTTACAATTCTTACATGTGGATAGAGAAGAGAAAGAACCACGTTCAAGAGCTCCACTATGGAATAAAGTTTTTAGACGGGGTTCTAAAATATGACCTAAGCATCAGCAAACGTGACGATAACAACATGGTTAGAACTCAAAGGTTAAGTTAACCTATGTTACCCGAACTCTCCACTTTAGGGAGAAGTACCCGTGTCCACCCGATAGGACATGGATTTGGGTATGAAATCCGTATCCGATCCTCCATGGTGACAATCAGAAGACTAGTAGTAAAATAGATAGTTTATTTTAATGTGGTAGTGAAATTTATTTTAATATATGGTAGACTGGTAGTAAATTTATGAAATCTTACAAATTTAATTACATTATGTCTTTTTATGAAACCATGCAAATTTAATTATAAGCTTAAATATATGAAATCGTGAAAAAATTTTACAACCGTCTTTTTATGAAATCATGCAAATTTAATTAGAGAGTATGTCTTTTTATGAAACCGTACAAATTTAATTACATGTCTTTTATGAAGTCATGCAAATTTAATTACATGATGTGTCTTTTTATGAAACCATGTTCAAATATATTTATTTTAATAGTCACATCTCCATACCCGTATCTAAAATTTGGATCATTTTTAGCCGAGTCCGTGTGTCCTTCAATTATGAGTTTGAAGGAGATATGTACCCGTACCCGACACCCATACCCGAGTCTAGGTTACATAGGAGTTAACGGGAGATGAAGAAACTCTAAGTGGTACAAACGTCCCTTCCAACGAGCACGACTAATCATCTGGCCCGTACGAGGATCCTTCATAGAACATGTAGAGGAATCAAAAGAAACAATAAATTTACTCTCACAAATGCTACTAACTGATATGAGATATAAAGTAAGATGAGGAACATGTAAAACAAAAGGAAGACTCAAAGTGTCGAAAATAATAGAGCCAAATTTAGTTATGACCAACTAAGAACCATCAGCTGTATAAAGAGGAAAAGTGAGATGGTAAAGATGTAATACTAGATAAGCGACTAAGTTTAGAAGTCATATGATGAGAAGCACCAGAGTCTAATATCTAAGAATTAGATCTACCAGTAGAGGAGCCAGCAAAGACAGGCTGGCGCTGGAGCCGGAGCTCTAACTGAGTAAGCCGGTACTGAATATCTACCGATGTCTGTGTACTATCAACAATGTGAGCATGGGATACTCGAAGAGCGAGTCGAGGAGGAATTCTTTGTCTGTATCCGCTTAAAAATTTGAGTTTTTAAATGTGGATGAAGCAGAAAACAAATATTCACTGAGGGTTCAGGCTTGTGGCAATGAGAACAAATCAGATTAGACCGCCTACGAGTATAGCAGGTGGTAACATAATGACCAAACTTCCATAATAAGTACATAGAGGACAATTTTGTTTTGTTTTTGATTTTTTTGATTTTTTTGATTTTTTTTGGGATCAAAATCAGGAATGGCTTATAGAAACTAAAAAACAAATTCTCCTAGAAGAAGCAAAAGAGGGAGAATGAACTGAAGCATTATAAATTTGGAATTTTGACTTATAATCAAGGCTGCTACATGGCGAGCAACACATATTGATCCGGACTGATGTAGATGAAGGTATGATGTGACAAGAAAACAAAATTGCTGAGGAAGGAGACTTCGTCAGCGCTTCTTCTTTTCGCAATTGACGAAGACTGACGTCACAACGGTGGTGGCTCATGCCATTGAAGAGATCAACACGGCCTTCTTGTGCGTGCGGATGAAGGGAATTCAGACTCGGAGTTTGCAATAAAAATAGTCGCTCATGCCATTGAAGAGATCGACACACGGCCTTCTCTTGCGCGTGGATGAAGGGAATTCAGACTCGGAGGTCGCAATAAAAATAAAATAAAATTCTAACTAGGCTCTGATACCGTATGATGAATAAATAATATTTATTTTATTAATGGATGGTATAAAAAACCATACAACTATGAATATATATAGAGAGAAAATGTATCCATATCTGGATAGAAAAGGAATCTGAATCCGAATATGGGAATCTAATATAAATTCTAAACGAATTATATCTTAACAATGCCAATAGCTCCACGCTCTTTAGTTACTTCACACTCTTTAGTTACTTGAGTTAACTGCCATGTATTTCATATTCACTTGCTTCTCTCTCCAAGTTCATGGCTTGTTTCCACTTTGCTTCTTTCATAGCATCTTCAATTTTGATAAGTTCACAATCGTTGAACAAAATTTGGTGAAATCTATTGGGAATCGGACATGCCTTGCAAGCGTTCCGACATGTGTCTGAGAGTGCCCGCAGCGGAAACTTTAAGCCAACTCACTTGAGATAACCAACCACTGTCTAACGAACACCAAGCACAGATAAAGACAAGTATATGGCGGTGACTACGTCACCTGGACAAATCCCAACCTTTACAACTCAGGTGAAATTACAAGATTGACAAAATCAATGTTGAATCCTATGCCCTAATAGATTCAACCCCCTCACCACACTCAAGAAGAAAAGAAATAGATTACAATTGAAATCACTCACCAAACCCGTAACAATCTCCCTGAGCGAAGGCGATCACTCCTCGATCATATCTATTTCTTCCTTCTGACATGGATGGCGAAGTCCTAAGAGCAAAGCACGGAATTTCTCTTAGATTTTCTGTGGACGAGCACCCCAAAACTCCAACTTGTGCTCTCCTTTGTGCCTCCACCCTCCTATATTTATAGGATAAGAAATCCTATTTTAGGTTATAATATGATTTCCTAAATAGAAAACCTTAAAATAAGAATCATAATTCCACCTAAAATAGTCCAACACCAATTATGGACGTCCAAATATGGTCAAATTAAACATTTGATACAAATTTAAAATCTAATGAAATCTTATATTTAATATAGATTTTCAAATTATATCAAATCAAATATTTGACCATATTTGGGCTCCAAAATTTATCAAATCCAGACTGGGCCCCAACAATCTCCCCCTTTAGTCTGATGAGAGGGTGTTGACCCCATGGCTTCTCAACTGGACTCTATGCCTGTCGTCCCGCGACAGAGTTCTTGTTCTCCGATGCCACCGATCTCCGATCCCCCGACTTGTTTTGCATCTTCCTTCGTCTTCAGCTGCTCGATCGTCCTGTCGCGCTAGCTGTCATGCGTAGCACCTTCTGTACCACTGGGATCCTGCCGACATCAATGACACTGCTGATACCAAAGTCCCTGACGATCAGCCTCACCGTGAGTCTTGGCTGCCCGTCCCCGATTCCGTCTTCCACCGAAACGTGTTAACATTCCGACGAGCTTCTTCACCCTTTGCTGGCCCAACCAAGCGGACTGTGCGATTCTTCCGAAATTCGAACTCCTGAATCTGCCCACCTTCGTGTCCGAACTTGAAGCTCCACTATATACATGAGTCCTCGAGCAGAACATCACGCATTGTGCATGTCGTCGATGACCCACTTCTCCCCCGGAACTATGTGAATGGTGATGCTCCCATCTCAAATTGAGTTTGCTGTAAACCTTGATCTCCTCCCTGGCCTCGAACTGCTGAAACCAATTTCGCTCCGTCAAGCTTTGACAAACCACTCGTCGCGAAAACCGGATCCGTGAAGCAACCCCCACCTGGAGACCGACCAGCTGTTATGGGACCGATATACTGACCCTCAATCTTTGGCTCATCATCATTAGTCGCTTTGTCTCGACGAACCGAATCCTCCGTAATCCTCAAAGTATGTCGAAGCCCCTCCTCAGCAAGTTTTCAACGATCCAACTCCTGTCTAATACCCTCGAGCCTCTATCCGATGTCTGTACTACTCAGCGGCTTGTGCATGTATATGCTTCAATATAGATCTCCTTGAGCCAGCTGTTGGGAACCCTTCGTAAGCATCCAATCTTTGTCCCCAAACAAACTGCGACAACCATCATCCACCAGTCTCCCTACTGAAACCAAGTTGTAGCGCAAACTCGGTACATGTCGCACATTCTTGAGAACGAGCTTCTCATCAAGCTCTGTTGTCAAGTGCACATCACCGATGCCTACAACTGCAGCCATCCCCTTGTTTCCCATCTTCACATGTCCAAACTGCCGCAGTGGTATGACGTGAAGATCCTCCTATATGGAGTGGCATGATACGACGTTCCCGTGTCCATGACCCAATTGCCATCATGATACATGCTACAAGGTTCCTCTCCGTCGGTTGCTGCAGTAATAAGATCTCCCATAGCCATAAGAACCTCCTGATCATCTTTGCCTTTGGCCTTCTCAGCTTTGAGCTTTATGTTGTTCCTCTTGATATGACCCCTTTCGCCACAGTGATAAAAGCCTTTCTTACGGTCCACAGTCGCAAGATCCCAAGAACTTCTCCCTGTCCTCGCCTGTGACTTGGGTCTTCCCTTCCTGTAGGAAGCCACCAGAGCGGACTCATGAGACGATTCCACTTGTTTATGCCGGATTTCCTCGTTCAACAAGCTGCTTTTGACTTCCACTATCGTGACAACTCCACCAGGCGCGGAGTTGCTCACCGACACCACCGTCTCCTAGCTTTTTGGCAGAGAACTCAAAAGCAAAAGGGCTTGAAGCTCATCATCAATCACCATCTTCATTGCAGATAGCTGATTGATAATATCCTGAACCTCGTTCAGATGTTGTGCCACTGGGGCACCCTCCGTGTACTTCACGTTGACGAGTTGACAAATCAGAAATGCCTTGTTGCCAGCCGTCTTCCTTTCGTACAGCGAATGCAGCTTCTCCCACAATGCTTTTGCCGAATTCTCCATGGACACGTGGTGAAACACCGAGTCGTCCAGCCATTAGCGGATGAATCCAACGGTCTTCCGATTCCAGTCGTTTCCAGCCTTCAGCAGCTTTGTCCGATGGCTTAGCGTTGTCGCCCTCCAACGGACCATGCAAGTCCTTGCACTAGGGTAGATCCTCCATCCTTGGCTTCCAAATCGTCCAATTCCTCCCTGCAAGGGTGATCATACGAGTGTTCATATGCTCCGTAGACATAGTTGTCAGAACCAAAACCAGTAGCTCTGATACCAGATGTTGGGAATAGGACACGCCCTGCGAGCGTTCCGACACCATGTCTGAGAGTGCCCGCAACAAAAACTTTAGGCCAACCCACCTGAGATAACCAATCCCTGTCTAACGAACACCAAACACAGATAAAGACAAGTATATGGCGGTGACTATGTCACGTAGACAAATTACATCATTTATAACTCAGGTGAAATTACAAGATTGACAAAATCAATGTTGAACCATTTGCCCTAATAGATTCAACCCCCTCACCACACTCAAGAAGAAAAGAAAGAGATTACAATTGAAATCACTCACCAAACCCGTAGCAATCTTGCTGAGCGAAGACGACGACTCCTCGATCAGATCTATTTCTTCCTTCTGTCTTGGATGGCGAAGTCCTAAGAGCAAAGCACGGACTTTCTTTTAGATTTTCTGTGGACGAGCATCCCAATTCTCCAACTTGTGCTCTCCTTTGTGCCTATACCCTCCTCCTATATTTATAGGATGAGAAATCATATTTTAGGTCATAATAGGATTTCCTAAATAGAAAACCTTAAAATAAGAATATATTCCACCTAAAATAGCCCAACACCAATCATGGACGTCCAAATATGGTCAAATTAAATATTTGATACAAATTTGAAATCTAATCAATTCTTACATTTAATGTAGATTTCCAAATTATATCAAATCAAATCTTTGACCATATTTGGACTCCAAAATTCATCAAATCCAGACTGGACTCAAACAAAATCATGATCAACCTCGTCATCACGAGTAAATACATAATCATCAGAACATGATGTAATTGAATTGTTCTAGGTGGATTGCTCATAACTTCTAAAATGACCATACAATGGGTGTAATGACTGGTGAGTGATGTGGAGTGCTAGGATGATTTGCAACATGATGCTCCTCTTGGTCTTGTTTTTCGAATTCAACTCCAATACATTCTTTTTTGCTTCTAGTGTCATGCACTTAATTCACCATATTTCACATCTCTGCTATTTATGACTGAAAATAGATTATAGAGTTTGTAGGTTTTCAAGATGATGTTCCTCTTTGTCTCGTTTTTCAAATTCAACTCCAATGCTTTTTTTTATTCTTCTCCTTTTTGGTCCTATTGCCATGCACATCTCTGCTATCTATGACTTTGTTTGAAATTGGATCATAGAGTTTGTAGGCTTTCATCTGCTCGATGTATCAATGGAAATACATTTTGTAGCTTTCCAATCTAGCTTCTTCCTTGTTGCTTCAATACGTAGATATATGCAATAGATAGATCCACATACGAAGAATCCTACTATTGACTTCTATTGACTTCCACCCACTCCAAGCTTCTTCTGGAGTCTACTTCGGAGAACTTTTTGTAGGACGCCTATTCAACACACAGGTAACATAATAAACTACTTCCTACAAAACTAATTTGACATTCTCTTTTTGATATGCTGCGGATCATCCCTACTTCTATTATGTTCTTCCTTTCAGCTATACACCGTTCTGCTATTGCTAGTAACTAGTGCATTGATACTCGATTACTTGATCCTTGCAAAACTGTTGAATTCTATAAAAAAAAAACTATTCTTCTCCACCATCATATGTTAGCACTTCCAAGTAATATCTGCAATGTTTCTCCACAAATTTCATAAATTGACGGAAAGCATTAAAATCATCTGATTTTTTAAAGAAATTAGATCATAATTATCTCGTATAATCGTTAATGAAGGTGATAATTCGATTGATAAGAAACCGATATCGCATATATCTGTGTACTAGCTCCATAGGCTTTTTGAGATTTTCCACTAGGAAAAGGATCTATATGCCATTTTCCAAATAGACAACCTCCTAAAATTGGTTAGGGTGATCAATCCGACCCTATAAGCGAATAAAGAAGTAAAAATGTCTTGTCCTCCTCCTCTAACTTGACTTCGAGACACGTAAGATTACTGACAATCTTTTTTTTTTTTTTTGCAAATGACTGACAATCTTGTTGAAGTTGTTCAGATGACTAAGAATCTGGGTCCTTCTTTCATGGGCAGCCTGTAGAGTTGCTGCTTGAGATACTTGTTAACAACGACTTTCTCATATACAAGCTCTCGAGTTTCAACCATAAACCAGCAGCATGAGTTTCTTCCATTAGTGTTTTACATGACCTCATCCGCCAAACAAAGCTCAATCGTGCTCTGTGCCCTCTGATCTATGTCATCTCATGGAATCTCTGTCATTCCGAAGGCTTTTTCTCCTTCCCTGTGACGGCTTTAAAGACTCTCTCTTTGACAATTGTCACGCCCCAGATCCAGAATAGTAGAGAGCGGGGGCAGACAACGGCCAGCTATGTATACTTAGGGCACACCAGTACCCCGAATATATGGTGAAGCTGTAAGAAAATGGAGGGTTTAACACTACAATCCATCAGTCAATCCTAGGTCAAGCAGTCCTAGGTGTCTCAATCACAAGCAAATAACAATATACAAGAAATATGATCATCAGGAACAAAATAGTAAACGTCACAAACCAAATATACATAGATGATCATGAAGCTAGTAATACAAAATAAAGAAATAACAGAGTATAAGTAATACATGATCAAGTCATAGTATAGAATAAGCTAACAATGTCATTGCCAGTAGGCAAGAAGTCAAGTCCAAAACACGAGCTAAATACGTGCTCGGTGGCTAACGCCTCAAAAAAAATACAGCACAGGATCTAGTAGGGATAGAAGGAAACCCACTCTGGTCGTTTGGCGTTCCGGGTAGTCACCATTCGCAGAAAGGAACGTAAGATTCTCGGGCTCTGCTACAGGTCTGGCCAAGCAAAACCAGTGGGATCAGACCCCCAAATAGCAAGTACCACAAAGGATGACAAATCTATGAACTAAAAACCAGAATCTAATATAGTTCTACAATACTGAGTAACATGAATAAATAAATGTGGATCGATACTCGTGCGCTACCACTGCACTAATCTCGAGCAGTGGGATCAGACCCCCAAACTAAATAACATATAACCACTAGGAATATAAGGAGCACCATGTAAACACGAAAAATAAATGAAAATATGAAACACAAAAATAACTGGACATGCCAAGGAGCCGAGAACATGTAAATAACAATAGCCAGGGAAAAGAAAAGAAACATGAAAAGAAAACGATAAATAGGCAAAGCAACGAGAAGATTCGGGAACTTCTCGAAATATGAACCATAACTCTTGAACCAAACAAGGCCCAGGCTTATGATTCTTTTTCCGAGTCGAACCTAGTTTCAAGTCACTTACCGATAAACATAACTATAAAAGGAAAGTAAAGACATATGCATCATAAGTAAACATCACAACTTCAAAATCACAGGACAAACAACAACGACTTCACTGGTATCACAAAACTAAGGCGCACAACAACAAACCACAACAACAATTGCTACAAAACAAGGAACATAAGTACGCTACTACTAGCCACTATCTACTATACACTGGTCAAAAGTACATAGGGTGTAATCGTCCCCTACTAATATAATTGCCTGGGTCGAGTCAATTGTTCATAGAGTGTAAATCATCCTCTACTAATACAAATGTCTGGTTGTATCAAATGTACATAGAGTGTAAATCATCCTCTATTAATATAAATGCTTGGTCATATCAATTGTACATAGAGTGTAAATTATCCTCTACTATTACAAATGCCTGGTCTTATCAAATGTACATAGAGTGTAAATCATCTTCTACTAATACAAGAGACTGGTCGTAAATCACGGTACACCAAGGTCGTCTAAGCACTACTAGCCACCATTAATCATACTAAAATTATATGTACCTAAGTGCCACGTAGAAAACCAAAGAAAGCACGAAGAAAAACGAAGCACATGAAAAAGAGTATAACACCGGTATATCGTCGGTATACACCAGTATACCGCTGGTATACTGGTCCAGAGATAGGAAAACACAGCAGTTAAAAATTCTAACTAATCGGTATACTGTCGGTATACTCCAGTATACCGTCGGTATGCCGGTCCAGGGATAACAAAAACACAAGTTTTCGATTCCAACAAATCGGTATACCGTCGGTATACCGGTTTGCAACATAGCAGCTTTCTAGGATTCCAAGTCGGACCAATATCGATATACCATCGGTATGCCGGTCTACATAGGCAAATCTAGGGAAAGTCTAAATAAAGAATGGGTGTTCCGGAACCGAAATCACGTCCTGAAACTCAGCAAATATTAGTCCAACAAGTTAACAAGTCTAGAGGTGAGTCTCACATAGCATGTACACTAAGTCTCATGGCAAACACTTCGGTTATCGTTTCCGACACCGAGTTTCCTAACCAGAAAATATCAAGGTTCACAAGAAAAGTCATAACTAAGATTAAAACAATTTCTGAAAGATGCACAAGTTTGAAAAACACGAGAGAAACATTATTAACAAAGTGAGTACCATGAAATTCTATGCATAATAAGCTAAGAAAATAAAACTGCAATAAAGTAAAATTGTTTCTAGATTTTGGCAAGATGTACTTGCCTAAGGTCGAGCTCCCAGCGTAACTCTTCAACTCAACCACCAAGAGGAATTCAGAAACCACACTCATAGGCCTCAAGACCAAGCTCCAAGCTTCCGCGAGAAATATGGAGAGGAAATGATGAAGGAAGAGTGAAAGAAAAGAGAGGAGAGAGAAACTCAAGTTGTATATATAAAGGGTGGAAATTAATCGTGACAGTTGGATCTGTCTCGTCAGCGATCCACGTAACGATTCAAATCAATCTCGACCGTACAAAACAAAATCAAGTATCCATTGGGTAATAGGGTGAGTCAACACTATTCGCGGAAATATCTAAACACTATTCATGAAAATATCTCACAAAAATATATCGAAAATATCTTAAAAACAAATGTAATTTCTGTCGATCGGTATATCGTTTGTATATCGTAGTATACCGTCGGTATGCCGGTCAATAAGAAAATTTTCAAAATGCCAAGTTTTTAAAATCCCACGAAATTCAAAAAAAACAAAACATGCAGTATAAAATACGTATCCATATATCAATATAGACACTGTGAGGCAGTCTCACAATTCTCCTCTCCTTAGAAAAATTTTGTCGTCCTCGGAATTTCACTAAGGCACCAAAACCAAAAAGCTCTAAAAACACAACTATCTCAATATAACAAAGCATGACATATAGACAGGAAATGAAAGCAGTCAGCAACATAATATAAATGCACAAGCAGTTATACTACCAGAAAGAAGAGCTGGAGGCACATGAATAAATATCTCCTGAATCAGCTAAGTAGGAATCCGTCCTCGCTGGCCTACGCTGATTCCAAAAAATAGATAACGGTCAAATCTCAAGATAAGTCGGTACCAACGACTCAGTCAAAAAAATATGACTCTGCCAAGGCCATACCTTCGTAGTCAAAGACGTGTTAGATATCATGTATCCCGACTTACATAGGCAAAAGAGTGACTCAAGATTCACTCTCAGAATATATGCAAATCCAAGAAAATAGATAAGAACAAAAGGATGCTCAGGACATTACCTGCAATCTGACCACCCTCGGTCGACACCTGCTCCGAGATGCCAAACTCTCCATTCACATGCCTCGGTACTTCTGCCTTGAATTGCTGTTGACCCTGCGCTCTGGGTTATAGTCCCCTCTGTTGCTGGCCTCCATGCCTAGCCTGAACCTGGTCCTGAGCATACTGCTGCGGCCTCTGCTGCTGCAATGTCTAGGTCGGTGTTGGTGTACTCCTCGGGGCCTGATGCTGCTGGACCGGTGCTGGTGCCCTGAACTCCGGTACTGTTGGCTGGACTGATAAGGATTCAGCTGGAGCCCTCCGGGGACAAGTCCTCATTATGTGGTCCGCTCCACCACACACCAGACATAAGTGTTGCACCCTGCGGCACTCCGAAAGAACATGTCCTAGCTTTCTATAGTGGGAATACCCTACTGAAGAAGACGACCTCTGCTGTTGAGGATATGTCTGTGCTGACTGCTGGAATAAAGACACCGGTGCCGGTCTCCCTGAGGATCCAATCTCTAATGCCCTGACTGCTGATGCTGGTGCCAAAGACTGGGTGGAAGAGTCCCTCAGGGTAGAATGGGACCTCTTTTGGCTCCAAATCCTATTGACTATCCTCTGAGAGGTGTACTCGTGCCTCCTCGCCGTTCTCATCACAGTGTCGAAAGTCTGGAACTCATGTTGCTCCACCGCCAGTATGATCTCCAGATGAAGTCCCGCAGGAACCTCCTAGCTCGGTCTAACTCTGTCGCCACCAAGGTGGGAGCAAACTGATTCAGCCTACAGAACTCTGCCGCATAGCCGTCCGCGGTCCTCCCCATCCGCCTGAGGTTGTTAAACCTCTGTTGCAAGTAATAAGGTGAAACTGCGTCGTAGTACCGAGTCTAAAACCACTCACTGAAGTCCGCCCATAGCACTGGCAACACCATGGTACTCTCCTGTGCTCCCCACTAATCTCTAGCCAAGTCCAGCAACTACAACTTGACCACTGCTACTCGCTCCTGAGCTGGAATCCCTGCCGCCTGAAGAATAGCCTCAGTGTCCTGAAGCCAAGCATCGGACGTAATCGCATCCTCTGTACCATAGAAGTACGAGGGACAGAGACGCCTGAAGTCCCTCCCATAATTAGGCATCTGAGAACAACCTCGCTCCATGGCCGTCTGAATTGACTGAGTGAGAACGTCACTCTGTCGCTGATGAGTCGCCATAAACCCTGTCAGTACATCTATCAGTACTCGAACAACATCTGGTTGCTCTAGCTGATCTGGCTAGACTGGTACTGCTAGCGGATTGGGCTGAACATACTGCTGTCTCGGGATCAATACTCGACTCTGCTCCTGAAGGCTGGGGTTGATCCCCAGGAATCTGATGCCCTACAGAATGCTGCTCTTCCATCGCCTGAACGTGAACAATCTGATCAGAAGGATCAGGAACAGTGCCCCTGAAAGTTAAAGGACACAAGAATCAAATCGAAGGGACAAGATAATCAACAATGAAATCAGATGAGCGGTCAAGGATCAGAGATATAGAATAATACGAAAGATATCAAGGAGAAACAAATTAGGATTGAGATATCTAAACAAAAATAGCCCCCACACGTCTGAAAACCAGACCTGCATGAGCCACCACAAAAACCCTATCACGCCCCAGATCCAGAATACTAGAATTCAGGGGCAAACAACGGCCAGCTACATATACTTATGGCACACCAGTACCCCGAAGATACGGTGAAGCTGTAAGGCAAGGGAGGTTTAACACTACAATCCATCAGTCAATCCTAGGTCAATCAGTCATAGGTGTCTCAATCACAAGCAAACAACAATATACAAGGAATATGATCATCAGAAACAAAATAGTAAAGCGTCTCAAACCAAATAATATAGAAGATCATGAAGTTAATAATACGAAATGAAAAACTAGCAGAGTATAAGTAATACATGATCAACTCATAATGTAGAATAAGTTAACCATATCATTGCCCGTAGACTAGAAGTCAAGTCTAAAACACGAACTAAACACGTGCTCGGTGGCTAAACGCCTAAAAAAACACGGGATCTAGTGGGGATAAAAGGAAACCTACTCAGGTCGTCTGGTGCTCCGGGTAGTCACTATCCGCATAAAGGTACGTAAGATCCTCGGGCTCTGCTACAGGATATATGGCCAAGCAAAACTAGTGGGATCAGACCCCCAAATAGCAAGTACCACAAAGGAAGGCCAAAAGCTATGAACTAAAAACCAGCATCTAATACAGTTCTATAATACTGAGTAACATGATTAAAAAAATGCGGATCAAGACTCATGTACTACTGCTACACTTATCTCGAGGAAAGAAAGACAATAAACTAAATAACATATAACCACTAGGAATATAAGGAGCACCATGTAAAAACGAAAAATAACTGGAAACATGAAACACGAAAATAACTGGGACATTCCAAGGACCCGAGAACATGTAAATAACAATAGCCAGGAAAAAGAAAAGAAATATGAAAAGAAAAAGATAAATCGACAAAGCAACGAGAAGATTCGAGAACTTCTCGAAATAGGAACCACAACTCTTAAACCAAACAAGGACCAGGCTTATGATTATTTTTTCGAGTCAAACCTAGTCTCAAGTTACTTATCGATAAACATAATTATAAGAGGAAAGTAAAAACACATCTAGCATAAGTAAATATCACAACTTCACAAGCACAAGACGGAACAACTACGACTTCACTGGTATCACAGAATTAAGGCACACAACAACAAACCACAACAGCAATTGCTACAAAACAAGGAACATAAGTACGCTACTTCTAGCCACTATCTACTATACACTGGTCAAATGTACGTAGAGTGTAAATCATCCTCGACTAATACAAATGCCTGGTCGTATCAAATGTACTTAGAGTGTAAATCATGATCTACTAATACAAAAGCCTGATCGTATCAAATGTATATAGAGTGTAAATCATCCTCTACTAATACAAGAGACTGGTCGTAAATCACGATACACCAAGGTCAAGTCTAAGTACTACTAGCCACCAGTAATCATACTAAAAGTTTATGCACCTAAGTGCCACGTAGAAAACCAAAGAAAGCACGAAGAAAAACGAAGCACATGAAAAAGAGTATAGCACCGGTATACCGTCAGTATACACCAGTATACCGCTGGTATGCCGGTCCATATATAGGAAAAACACATAAGCTAAAAATTCTAACAAATCGGTATATCGTCGGTATACTCTAGTATACCGTCGGTATGCCGGTCCAGGGATAACAAAAATACAGCATGTTTTCGATTCCAACAAATCGGTATACCGTCAGTATACACTAGTATACCGTTGGTATGCCGGTTTGCAACACAGCAGCTTTCTAGGATTCCAAGTCAGGCCAATATCTGTATACCGTTGGTATGCACTAGTATATCATCAATATGCCGGCTAGGGAAGGTCTAAATAAAGAACAGGTGTTCCGGAACCGAAATTACGTCCCAAAACTCAACAAATATTAGTCTAACAAGTTAACAAGTCTAGAGGTAAGTCTCACATAGCATGTACACTAAGTCTCATGGCAAACACTCCGGTTATCGTTTCCGACACCGAATTTCCTAACCAGAAAATATCAAGATGTACAGGAAAAGTCATAACTAAGCTCAAACCAATTTCTGAAAGATGCACAAGTTTGAAAAACACGAGAAAAATATTATTAACAAAAAGAGTACCATGAAATTCTAAGCATAATGAGCTAAGAAAATAAAATTGCAATAAAGTAAAATCATTACTAGATTTTGGCAAGATGTACTTGTCTAAGGTCGAGCTCCCACCCTAACTCTTCAACTCCACCACCAAAAGGGGTTTAGAAACCACACTGCTAGACCTCATGGCCAAGCTCCAAGCTTCCGCAGGAAATATGGAGAGGAAATGAAGAAGAAAGAGTGAAAGAAAAGAGAGAGGACAGAGAAACTCAAGTTGTATATATAGAGGGTGGTAATTAATAGTGACCGTTAGATCTGCCTCGTCAGCGATCCATGTAACGATTCAAATCAATCTCAGTCGTACAAAACAAAACCAAGTATCCATTAGGTAATAGGGTGAGTCAACACTATTTACAAAAATTTCTAAAACACGATTCCCGAAAATATCTCGAAAATATCTCAAAAGCAAAAGTAATATTTGTCGATCGGTACACCATAGGTATGCCGGTCAAGAAGAAAATTTTCAAAATGTCAAGTTTTTAAAATCCCAAAAAATCCAGAAAAAGAAAACATGCAGTATAAAATACGTATCCATATACCAATATAGACATTGTGAGACAGAGTCTCACAACGATAAAGCCTTAACCCTTCTCCGCCACAACGAGAAGTTTCCTTTTCTATTAAAATTTTCCAACTTGAACTTTATGCTATTTACTTTGTTACCCACTATTCTGAAGTTTTCCTAGGACCTTAATGAACCAATGATTTCAAGAGTCCTAATCTAGGAAGATATGGAGCGGACCAATATCGTCAGCTACCGTTAGCCTAGATCAAAGAGATTGAAATCACAATGTTTCTCTTAACTCTGATACCAATTGTTGTGCAACACATGGAAGCGAGAACACGAAAATACCTGTATCAATGACGAGATAAAATAAAAAAAGCACAAATTTGAACAATAACAAAAATCACATAATAGTTTAACGTGGTTCAGTCAATATCAACATACTCTACTGGACAAGAGGAGAAATACTTTATTAAATCAAATAAGAGAGCCTTACAAATATTAAACCACATAATGCAAAAGTAACCTTATCCTTCATATATCTCCATCGAGTTCTCTTCTCCACTCCCTAAAAAATTCCTTCAATGTCCTCTAGCTAAACCCTAGAAACCCTAGCTCTTAGCCATCCTGTGGCCACAACCAACCGACCCCAAAAGAGCTGATAGAGGATATTAAATCCCTCTCTAAGCTTGACCTAAGTTATAGAGTTATCTGAATCGTTGAAAACATTAACTTTATATCTGAATCGTTAATAAAATTAAGCCATCCCCAAGTCGATGGCATGTCGATAGTATGCCGATGGTATACCCCCAGAAATACTGTTGTATACAAAACATACTGGGTTTTTTATGCACTTTTAAGCATGCTGGTGGCATACTGTCGCCAGGCTGATACTGCTTTATATTTGACTATTTCAACTCATTTGCTGACATCTCCAACTCCTTGGACAACGTCCCAACACAAACTTATTAACAATAAGATAAACAATAGTATTTTCCTTCTATTCGGAATCTTTCAAATGTAATTTATACTGATATCTTCTAAAGGACATATAGGAGATGATAAAGGCATATATACTCTAGCCTTAGTGACTGATCATTTTTTCATCATATGGACAAGTCTTCAGTGATGTTGCTACTCTTTCTCAAAATCCGGCTAACATGATAATTTTTTCGTCAAAACCTATCGTCCTGTCTTGCCCAAAATATCCTAATCCCTTTGTTTGTAATTTCCATATGCTATATCTCAATTAGAGTTATAAGTTATTGAAAAGTGATTAATAGATAACCATCTTGAAGTAAATATTGGGGGATTTAAGGTTGTTTGATAATAAGCTGCAGTAATCCATATAATATGTCTTGGCCTCCGACAATTCGTTGTTGAACAGATCAATGCACTGTTTTAACATTACGTCTTCTAGTCAGACAACCATCAACTGGGGTGAGCAGCGACAAATATAAAGGCTAGCTTAGGAAAGGAGTACACCTATCTGGTCCAATTCCATATTTGACAGGCTTAGGTCGAGTTTCTTCTCCTTGTCAGTCATGGATACTATTTCCAAGAATTTAATATTTTCACACAAATAGAATCACTTAAAATGCCAACTACTTCATAGACATCCTTACTTAAGTGCCTTTAGTTAAGTCCCTGGCCTAGGCTGAGGGTTGGAGACTACCGCCCCAACAATTTCACACGAAAATGATCTATATGGTCCCTTCAAATTTTTTGTCTCTCCAATATTTGCAATTTTATTTAAATTTAGCATGACCTTGTGTGTCTCTCTTATTATTTATATTTTTTTTGCAGGGAAAAGTTTTGGGCTCACTGATTTCATTAACCCAAGGGAAATTGGAGAAAGAACTGTTAGCCAGGTCATACACCTTCAATTTCACTTAAGAAAACCTTTTCTTTTATTAGAGTAGTCTATCCTTATTAGTACATCTATAGATCATTTTTTAGATAGTCGAAAACTATATACACAGAATTCTGATTGGCTATTTACTTACGATATAAAATACCATTCACAGGTGATTATTGAGATGACCAATGGCGGTGCAGATTATTGCTTTGAGTGCATTGGCTTGGCATCATTGATGAAAGAAGCATTTCAAAGCTCAAGAAAGGTCTGTCTGTGTGTGTGTGTGATAAAAAGTGCCTGCCTTGCCAAATTAAAGGAGATAATCTTAATATAGATGCTTATTTTAAATAAGATAAAACAATCTTGATTTTGGATATAATATTCGTACATCTTTGTTTTAGCTGATCTATTAGGAGGATTTAACTTGACGTACAAAAGATTTTATAAAAGGAATAGTTTATGTACTGTAAACTCTTAGTCTAGGAAAATAGATGAAATGTTACCTCAATCCCTTCATTCATCTTGATGCAATAAAAGAATATATTTGAATTCTTCATACTGAATGTATCTAAATTAACCACCTTCAACAATGACTAGTGAAGAAATAAATTTAAAAATGACAGTGATGGAGAGGCAGGGATTTCAGGTGTTGTATCCACCAAAATTTGAGATGCAGTTGTTCCCTAGCAAGCCTACCATCTTTAATGTAGTTCCTGAGTATTGCTCCAACGTCCCATCCAATGATACAACATCTTACCAACAAGTGCAAGGAGAAGGGAGGCTCTTGTTTAGCATACAACAAGTATCGTTGTCTAAGGAATGTGTTGGGAATCAGATTCCAGAGCAAGATGCTCTGATACAAGACGGGATCAGACACGCCTTACATGCGCTCTGATACCGTGTCTGAAACTGGCCGTAGCAGAAACTTAGGCCAACCCACCTGAGATAACCATCCCTCGTCTAACGAACACCAAGCACAGATAAAGACAACGTATATGGTCGGTGACTACGTCACCTGGACAAATCCCAATCTATATAACTCAGGTGAAATTACAAGATTGAATAAGACCAATGTTGAACCCTTTTCCCTAATAGGTTCAACTCCCTCACCACACTCAAGAAGAAAAGACAGAGATTACAATGAAATCACTCAACCTACCTACCTGTAGCGATCTCCTTGAACGAAGGCAGCAACTCCTCGATCAGATATCTTCTTCCTTCTATCTTGGATGGTGAGCCCTAAGAGCAAAGTATGACTTTCTCTTAGATTTTATGTAGACAAGCATCATGAATTTCCACCTTGTGCTCTTCTTTGTGTCTCCACCCTCAACCCATATAAATAGAATAAAAAACCTAATTTTAGGGTTTATGAAACCCTAAAAGTAACCTACCAACAGATTTGGCCGTCCATCAGCATCCAACAGTATATATTATAACCCAAAACTAGTCAGCCCCGACGACACCGAACTAGGGCTGAGTTCGGACTAACAGTTCCGGAACAAAAATATCGAACTCGGTCAGAGTTTGGCCAGTGTCACGACCCGCACCCGGGTGTTTAGGTACGAGTGCGTGGGTACGCCCAGCCTACGCCGCAGTGTCGGCGGTAGAATGCTGTCTGGAACTAGTACTGTATAACTAACACTTCATAATATAAAGAAAACAAATATTATACTCAATCACAAAACTAAGGTAGGTGAAAACATGCTGTATATATATGTGTATAAAGGTTACAGTATAAAATCTTGTATTCATAACTCATACAACTATAGTAAGTCTGCAAACTCTAACTATTGCCATAACTGGGTTTCCTGCTTGCGGCCTTTCTCGATCCTTCAGGAGGTAAAATCATGCTCGAAGCTATTTTCCAAAATCCATAATAGATGGGACACAGGTCCTTCTAAGTGCTACCTGAAATATTATCCAGTCAGGATTGAACGAGTACAATTCTAATAGCAGTTTCAATACATGATAAGGACTATAAAACAGTGATAGAAAAGTAGTACATGATGGATAAATAAACTGATATCAAGGCATATTAAGAAATGAACAGAGAAAATGAATAAACAGAGAATATGTCATGTATCAACAAGAAAATCTATAGTCACTAAGTATTTTGAAATACTAGATTGATTATGTGATCGGCTTAGGATTGCACAATGGGAGCCGGTTAATCAGACGTGAAGTGTATGGTTAGCCTTTGCACAGGAATTATATTTGCACAGGATTAGGGTATGATCACATATAAACATGCATTTTTTCACCCCGACTAGCATAATAAATCACACGAATATCAGGTATTATACAAGATCAAAGTCTAAAACACAAGATATGCTAGTCCGTGTTTCTTTGTGTCAGGAATCAAATACAACAATACTACATGTGTTATAGAAATTATCAGTAAGAAAACCATCAGAGACTGTACTCGCCGGAGGTCCAAAGCGGGTGAAACAAGTCAGAGTGTGACGGAATCCAGATAACCTATATTATTAACAATTCACATTAATTGGTGAAATATAATTAAATAGATTTAACCTACTAGATTTTTAGGTTAATTTTATACTATTTTTGGTTTATAGATGGAACAAATATCTATATAAAAACTTAAGTATAAAAATAATGTATATATAAGATATATTTATATATATATATATATATATATATATATATACATACATATATAGTAAATATATATATAGATACACATATAAGTAGATACATATATATAGATACATATATAAATACATAGATACACATATATATAAGATATATAGATACGTATATAGATACAATATAGTATACATATATAGATAATATAAGGTATACGTATATACATAGATACATATATAGTATACATATATAGATAATATATAGTATACATATATACATATATAGATACATATATATGTATATGATATATATAGATACAATATATTATATGTAGATACCTAGATATATAGTATACATATATGGATAATATATAGTATACATATCTAGATAATATAGAGTATACATATATATAGATACATAGATATATATAGATACATTTATAAATACATATATATATATATATATATATATATATATATATATAGATACATATATATGCATATGATATATATACACATATATATAGATACATACGTAATACATAAATATATATATATATATATATATATATATATATATAGTATACATAGATATATATATAGATACAATATATTATATATAGATACATATATATAGTATACATAGATAATATATAGATACAAGTATACATAGATATTATATAGATACATATATATATATATATATATATATATATATATATATATATATAGTATACATAGATATATATATAGATACAATATATTATATATAGATACATATATATAGTATACATAGATAATATATAGATACAAGTATACATAGATATTATATAGATACAATATATTATATATAGATACATATATATAGTATACATATATATAATTATATGCTGCTGTTGCGCGCTGCTCTGCGGGTGCTACTGCTGCAGCTGCAGCTGCTGCTTGTGCTACTGCTCGCTGCAGCGACTGCAGCTGCTGCTACTGCACTGCTGCTCTGCTTGCTACAGCTGCTGCTGCTGCTTTGCTTGCTGGAGCTGCTTCTCTGCTGCTGCATGCTTTTCCCTTGACACACACACACACATATATATATATATACTTATCCTAGTTAGAGTTATAAAACAAATGAAGAGGATCAAGGGTTACCTTACTAATATAGGGTTGAGGGAAGATATGGGATGGTGAGTGAAGGAGGTGGGGGTGTCATTATATAGGGAATGAGGGGGTTAGAGGTTGTTAAGATATTTTTATAATGAATTTACCATTGTACCCTTAACCAATTCAATTTGGATTTCTCTTCTTATGAAGAGCAATCCAAATTGAATTTGTCTTCTACTTTAATTAGTTTAAATGAAGGTTACAAATCTACCCCCCTTAGAAAAATTTCGTCCTCGAAATATAAAGTAGATCATACAGAAAGAAAGAAGAAATACCTCAAAATTCAAAGAGGTAAGGGTATCGTTCACGCATCTCATCCTCTCTCCCAAGTAGATTCATCCGGGGAGTGATGACTCCAAGCGACACGAACAAATAAAATCGTCCGGTTACGCAACACCTTTTTTCTGTGATCTAGTATCTCCACGGGCTGCTCTTTGTAGCTGAGGCTCGGTCCCACTTCAATCTCTGAGTGATCTAATACGTGGTTAGGGTCAGCCACATATCGTCTCAGCTGGGATACGTGAAACACGTTATGTACTTCCTCTAATGTAGGTGACAAAGCTAGCCGATAGGCTACGGTATCGACCCTTTCGGTAATACTGAAAGGTCCGATAAACCTTGGACTGATCTTCCCGCTTCTCCCGAAACGAATCGTGCCACGTGTTGGAGAAATTCGCAAGAACACCAATTTGCCAACCTCGAACTCTAACGGTCTCCGGTGACTATCGGACCAGTGCTTCTGTCTGTCTTGAGCTACACGAAGTCTTTCTTTAATCTGCTTTACCTCCTCCGCAGCTCCCCACTAGGGACACACAATCTAGCACCATGTCGCAAAGAACCATCCTCAGCAATGGTGAAACATCCTCCAATCCTGCTCTCACCTGAGCTCTGATGCTCCTCAGAGATACATCTTCATACTGGGCTGCCTTGATCCTGTCCATCAACTCTGAGTGTATCTGCAACGCCCACATCTGAATAGCAAAATCAGGAACTATCACCTCCATGCCTAAGCTCTCCAAGTCCTCCAATAAATACCGATCATGTGTCAACAACATAACTATCGGATACCTGCTCAAGGCATCAGCAACTACATTGGCTTTCCCAGGATGATACTGCAAAGATATGTCAAAATCCTTCATCAGTTCCAACCACCGATGCTGCCTCATATCAACTCCTTCTGAGTGAAAACGTACTTCAAGCTCTTGTGGTCTGTGAAGATCTCCACACGCTCTCCGTATAAATAGTGTTTCCACAACTTCAGGGCAAAGATGACTGCTGCCAACTCCAAATCGTGGGTAGGATAGTTCTTCCCATGATGACGTAATTGCCTGGATGCATAGGCAATCACTTTCCCATTCTGCTGAAGAACACAACCCAAACCTTTCTCCGATGCATCACTATAAATAATGAAACCTCTAGACACTGATGGCAACGTCAAAATAGGAGCAGACGTCAACCTCTTCTTTAATTCCTCAAAAGCAACCTGGCACTCCTCTGTCCAAACAAACTCTACATCTTTCCGAGTGAGTTTAGTCAAAGGCTCTGCAACTCGAGAGAAATATTTTACGAACTTTCTGTAATATCCAGCCAATCCTAAGAAGCTTCTAATTTTTGCAACAGAACTTGGAGTGGCCCAAGATTTTACGACAGCAATCTTCTTTGGATCAATTGATATTCCATCTCCAGTCACTACATGTCCGAGAAACTCCACTTTGTTTAAGAAAAACTCACATTTAGAGAGTTTTCCATAGAGCTTCTCCTTTCTGAGAGTTTCAAGCACTATCCTTAAATGCTTCTCGTATTCTTCTAGTGTCTTTGAGTATACAAGGATATTATCTATAAACACTACCATGAACTTGTCCAGGTACTGATGGAATACCTTGTTCATCAAGTTCATGAAGACTGTCGGGGCATTAGTTAACCCGAACGGCATCACCAAGAACTCGTACTGGTCATATCGAGTCTTGAATGCAGTCTTCGGAATATCTTCCTTTTTCACCTTTACCTGATGATATCCAGATCTCAAGTCAATCTTTGAAAATATCTTCGTGCCACTCAACTGATCGAAGAGATCACTATTCTCGGCAACGGATATTTGTTCTTGATTGTGAGGTTGTTCAGGGCCCTGTAATCGATGCACATTCGCACCGATCCATCCTTCTTTGGCACAAAAAGTACCGGAGCTTCCCAGGACGACGAACTTGATCTGATGAATCCCTTGTCGTCTAATTCATCGATATGTTTCTTTAGCTCCGCCAGCTCATTGTTGTTGATCCGGTAGACATGCTGCGATATTGGTTCTGCTCCCGGTATTAGATCAATAGAGAATTCAACATCTCTATCTAGCGGCAATCCTGGTAACTCCTCGGAAAACACATCTAAGAACTAAGCAATAATAGGATGCAGTAGCTCTTTCTCCTCCATTATAGCTTTGCAAAGAATTCTACGATCTGGCTTCTCTGTCTTTCTAGCAAACTCGAACTCTGGCTCTCCTGGAGGTCGAAATAGCACACGACTTCTGCAGTAGTCAATGCTAGCGAAATGCATACCCAACCAATCCATTCCAAGGACAATGCCAAAACTTTGAAGTGGCATTACGAGTAAGCTAGCAGACAAAACACGGTCTCCCAATGTAACGTGATACCCCTTGCAAACATTAGACACAAATCTCTATCCTAGTCAGTGATGCTTGCACCTCCTACTCAAGGGTTCTATTAATAAGCTATGCTTAAGCACAAAGGATATAAATATGAAACTATGTGATGCCCATATCTAGGGTGCCATGCTGAAATATGATGAAAACAATAAGGAGACATCATTAAGGCACAAGATAGGGTATTATTTGAGAAGGACAAGAATTAAGGAAGATGTCAAATCAGTTAGAGTAATCAAGATCAGTAAATTTAATTCAGGGATGGAATTCCTAGTTGTGATTGAGTATTTTCTATTCCTAATATCATATATCCTATTGCAGGCTCGTAATAATACTCTAGTCCTAAGTACTACTACGACATCGCACTTCTTGCGAAGTCTGACTTGCATGGACCACCATAAAAACGTGTCACGACCCGCACCCGGGTGTTTGGGTACGAGTGCGTGGGTACGCCCAGCCTACGCGGCAATGTCGGCGGTAGAACGCTGTCTGGAACTAGTACTGTATAACTAACACTTTATAGTATAAAGGAAACAAATATTATACTCAATCACAAAACTAAGGTAGGTGAAAACATGCTGTATATATATGTGTATAAAGGTTACAGTACAAAATCTTGTATTCATAATTCATACAACTATAGTAAGTCTGCAAACTCTAACTATTGTCATAACTGGGTCTCCTGTTTGCGGCCTTCCTCGATCCTTCAGAAGGTAAAATCAGGCTCGAAACTATTTTCCAAAATCCATAATAGATGGGACACAGGTTCTTCTAAGTACTACCTGAAATATTATCCAGTCAGGATTGAACGAGTACAATTCTAATAGCAGTTTCAATACATGATAAGGACTATAAAACAGTGATAGAAAAGTAGTACATAATGGATAAATAAACTGATATCAAGACATATTAAGAAATGAACAGAGAAAATAAATAAACAGAGAATATGTCATGTATCAACAAGGAAATCTATAGTCACTAAGTGTTTTGAAATACTAGTTTGATTATGTGATCGGCTTAGGATTGCACAATGGGAGCCAGTTAATCAAACGTGAAGTGTATGGTTAGCCTTTGCACAGAAATTATATTTGCACATGATTAGGGTATGATCACATATAAACTAGCATTTTTCTGCCCCGACTAGCATACATAAATCACATGAATACCAGGTATTATACAAGATCAAAGTCTAAAACACAAGATATGATAGTCCGTGTTTCTTTGTGTCAGGAATCAAATACAACAATACTACATGTGTTATAGAAATTATCAGTAAGAAAACCATCAGAGACTGTACTCGCCTGGGGTCCAAAGTGGGTGAAACAAGTCAGAGTGTGACGGGATCCAGATAACCTATATTATTAATAATTCACATTAATTGGTGAAATATAATTAAATAGATTTAATCCACAAGATTTTTAGGTTAATTTTATGCTATTTTTGGTTTATAGATGAGACAAATATCTATATAAAAACTTAAGTATAAAAATAATGTATATATAAGATATATTTATAGATGAATATATATATATATATATATAAATACATACATATATAGTAAATATATATATATAGATACACATATAAGTAGATACATATATATAGATACATATATAAATACATAGATACACATATATATAAGATATATAGATACGTATATAGATACAATATAGTATACATATATAGATAATATATAGTATACATATCTAGATAATATAGAGTATACAATATATATTATATATAGATACATATATATATATATATATATATGTATATGATATATATAGATACAATATATTATATATAGATACATAGATATATAGTATACATATATGGATAATATATAGTATACATATCTAGATAATATAGAGTATACATATATATAAATACATAGATATATATAGATACATTTATAAATACATATATACATATATAAGGTATATAGATACATATATAGATACAATTATAGTATATATATATATATATATATATATATATATATATATATATATGATATATATACATATATATAGATACATACGTAATACATAAATATACATATATATAAGATATATATATATATATATATATATATATATAGTATACATAGATATATAGATATATATAGATATATATAAATACATATATAGATACACATATATAGATACATATATATGTATATCATATATATAGATATATATAGATACAATATATTATATATAGATACATAGATATATATATATTTAGTATATATAGATACATAGATACATATATAGAGACATATATATGTATATGATATATATATAGATACAATTTATTATATATAGATACATATATATAGTATACATAGATAATATATAGATACAAGTATACATAGATATTATATAGATACATAGATACATAAATACATATATATATATATATATATATATATATATATATATATATATATATATATATATATATATATATATGCTGTTGCGCGCTACTCTGCGGGTGCTACTGCTGCAGCTGCTGCTGCAGGTGCTACTGTTGCGCGTTGCTGCTGCTGCTGGTAGTGGCTCTGCTCTGCTGCTGTTGCTGCAGCTGCTGCTAGTGCTACTGCTCGCTGCAGCGACTGCAGCTGCTGCTACTGCACTGCTGCTCTAATTGCTGCAGCTGCTGCTACAGGCACTGCATGCTGCTGCTGCTTTGCTTGTTGGAGCTACTTCTCTGCTGCTGCAGCTGCATGCTTTTCCCTTGACACACATACACACACACACTCACACACACACACACACACACACACACACACACATATATATATATATATATATATATATATATATATATATATATATATAGTTAGAGTTAGAGTTATAAAACAAATAAAGAGGATCAAGATTTACCTTGCTAATATAGGGGTTGAGGGAAGATGTGGGATGGTGAGTGAAGGAGGTGGGGGTGTCATTATATAGGGAATGAGGAGGTTAGAGGTTGTCAAGATATTTTTATAATGAATTTACCATTGTACCCTTAACCAATTCAATTTGGATTTCTCTTCTTATGAAGAGCAATCCAAATTGAATTTGTCTTCCTACTTTAATTAATTTAAATGAAGGTTACAGCCAGGGACCGAACTCTGTCCGAGTTATGTCCCTAACCATCAAATTTGACTCCAAAAATCTCTCTTCAGTCTGATGAGATAGTATTGACCCCATGGCTCCTCAACCGTACTCCATTCCTGTTGTCCCGCGACAGAATTCCTGCTCCCTCATGCCACTGATCTCCGATCTCCCGAGCTGCTTTGCATCTTCCTTCGTCTCCAGCTCCTCAACTGTCACATTGACGCTAGCTGCCATGTGTAGTACCTTCCCTGTACTACTGGGATCATGCCGATATCAATGACAAGACCAAGACCGAAGTCCCTGACGATCAGCCTCACCATAAGTCTTGGTTGCCTGTCCCCGACTTCCGTCTTCCACCGGAATATGTTACAGTTACGACGAGCTTCTTCACCCTTGGCTGGCCCAACCAAGCGGACGGTGCAGTTCTTCCGAGATTCAGACTCATGAACCTGCCCACCTTCGTGTTCAACACTGAAGCTCTCCCGTACACATGCATCCTCGAGAAGAACATCATGCATTGTGCGCGTCGTTGATGACCCACAGTTCCCTCAGAACCGTGCAAATGGAGATGCGCCTCTGATTGAGTTTGCTACATACCTTGATCTCCTCCCTTGCTTTGAACTGCTGAAACCAATATCGTTCCATGAAGCTTTGGCAAACCACCCATCACCAAAACTGGATCCGTAAAATAAGCCCACCTGGAGATCGATCTTCTGTCATAGAACCGACATACTGACCCTCAATCTTTGACTCATCATCATTCGTCACTTTGTCTCGACGAACCGAATCTTCCATATTCCTCAAAACATCTTGAAGACCTTCCTCAGCAAGTTTTTGACGATCTACTAACTCCTTTCGAACACCTTCGAGCCTCCATCCGATGTCTGTGGCATGTCTGTACAACTCAGCGGCTTGAGCTTGTACATGCCACAACACAAATCTCCTCGAACCAGCTATTGGGAACCATTCGTAAGCATCCAATCTTTATCTCCAAACACGCTATGACAGCCATCATCCACCATCCTTCCTACCGAAACCAAGTTGTACAAACTTGGTACATGCCGCACACCCTTAAGAACGGACTTCTCGCCAAGCACCATTGTCAAGTGCACATCACCGATGCCTACAACTACAGACGTCCCCTTGTTTCCCATCTTCACACGTCTAAACCTACAGCCACGGTATGACGTGGAGATCCTCCTATGTTTAGTGGCGTGATACGATGCCCCCGTATCCATAGCCCAATCGTCGTTATGACACGTGCCACAAGGTTCCTCTGCGTCGATCATTGCGATGATATCTCCCATAGTCATGAGATTCTCCTGATCAACCTTGCCTTTGGCCTTCTCAGCTTTGAACTTCATGTAGTTCCTTTTGATATGACTAATTTCGCTTCAGTAGAAGCAGCCCTCCTTGTGGTCCACAGTCGTAAGATCCCGAGAACTCCTTGTCCTCGCATGTGACTTGGGTCTTCACTTCTCGTAGGAAACCACCATAGCGAACTCCTACGAAAATTCCATCTGCTTACATCGGACCTTCTCATCAACAAACTATTTTTGACTGCCTCCATCTTGACAACTCCATCCGGTGCGGAATAGCTCACTAACACCACCGTCTCCCAGCTTTACAGCAAAGAACTCAAAAGCAGCAGGGCCTAAAGCTCATCATCAATTACCATCTTCATCGCAGATAACTGATTGATGGTACCCTGAACCTCGTTCAGATGTGCCACCGGGGCACCCTCTGTGTGCTTTGATTAGCGAATAAGAAACGCCTTTTGCCATCTGTCTTCCTTTCGTACAATGAATGCAACTTCTCCCATAATGCTTTTGTCGAACTCTTCATGGACACGTGGTGAAACACCGATTCGTCCAGCCATTGGCGGATGAATCCAACGGTCTTCAAATACAGTCGTTTCCAGTCTTCAGCAGCTTTGTTCGATGGCCTTGCGCTATCACCCTCCAATGGACCATGTAAGTCATTGCAGCAGAGTAGATCCTCTATCCTTGGCTTCTAAATCGCCAGGTTTTTTCTATGAGAGTGATCATATGTGTGTTCATTTGCTCCATAGACTTGGTTGCACCTTCCCTCTCGTGAACCTGAGTGCTCTGATACCAGATGTTGGGATGGGACACGCACTAAAAGCGCTCCAATACCGTATCTGAAACTGACTGCAGCGAAAACTTAGGCCAACCAACCTGAGATAACCAACCATCATCTAATGAACACCAAGCACAGATAAAGACAACGTATATGGTCGGTGACTAGTCACCTGGAAAAATTCCAATCTATATAATTCAAATGAAATTGTGTGGAGTACTTGATGCAGAAGGATAGGACCTAAATTGATTGTAGACCAATTGTCTGCATAGTTGGCGACATGTGGATGACTAGTTTGACTTATGCAAATATCTAGATACTTTCAAGTATTAGGCTAGTCAGTCGAGAGAAGACGTTTATACAGTCCACTGGTTAACAACGTATGCCTAATTACTATTTGGGATTTACATTTTTTTTGTCCTTTTTTGATCTTAGACCATTGTTTCTGTTGCTTGAAACTTGAGCTTATTTGAGGGAGAGTAGAAATCACCTCTCGTCTTATCAACAAGTGAAAGGAGAAGGGAGGCTCTTGTTTAGGATACAATAAGTATTGTTGACTAAGAATGGTGTGGAGAACTTAATGCAGAAGTCTAGGACCTAAATTGACTGTAAACTAATTGTCTGCGTAGTTGACGACACGTGGATGACTAGTTTGACTTGTTAAAATTTCCAGATACTTTCAAATATTATGCTAGTTAGTCGAGAGAAGATGATTATTCAGTCTACTGGTTAACAATGTATTCCTAATTACTATTTGGGATTTACATATGTTTGTGTCCTTATTTGATCTTAGACTGTTGTTTCTGTTAGTCCTGAGGCTTAATCAAAGATGGTAGAACAAGAAGTTTAAGTCGAGATCAGGACTTCACACAAAAGTTTCCTCACTGATATACCTCGATCCAACGAAGAACTATATAATATAGAAGCTAATTACAACTCCTTCTGAATCACAGAATTCAAGAACCAAAAACACGTTCTTCCTTGCAAACGCAGTTGCAATTGAGACAGAACGTTTTACAACTAGAAGAAGATGGGAGAAATGTAGAATACAAATTATTCTTTCTGGGGTGGTGAAGACCACCGTTGCTCAAAGCAACATTCGTCCTCTATCGACGATCTGCTTCCAAGAGCCAGCAAGTTCACAAAAGAACTTCTGGAACGCTCGTAGTCACCTCTTTGTGTGACTCGAACGTACTCCTTTGGACTCCTCTTTCTCCATTTTTTGTGTGTATCAAAAGGAGGCTAGAGGGCTCTTAATATAGGGAAGGATGGAAGTCCATCCTCTTCTTTCCAATGTGGGACTAAAATGTCAATATACAAAATTGATATCCCAAAATTGCAGCCCAATGCATAGCCCTGTACCGTCTTCTCGCAGCTCGTCCGATCTGAGAAGTGATCATAATCCAACCACAAACACTCCAACTCCGTGGCAGACTTCTGTACCGTCTTCTCTTCCTGTACGGTGTCGTCGATCTCCCCCTTGATCTGGAAAATCCTCAAGTTATTTTTCACACCATCGTAAGTTCTCCTCAACTTCTCCCACACGTCTTTCACTATCTCAAGGCCATCCATTGTGGCGGCGATCGACTGGACTAAAGAATTGAGGAGTCAAATGTATACCACCATATGAGTGGACTTTCACTCGTCACGTCCTGCAGAGCCCTCATCCGGCTCTGTCTTCTCTCCTGACAAGAAACCCTCCAGGTTCTTCCCTGCGAGGGTTCTCCTCACCCGTCTTGACCAACTCAGGCAGGTGGCCGGTCCATCAAGCTTCAGATCGATAGATGGAAGCTCCAACTTCGCCAATGTTCGTGTCGCGCTCTCACCCGCCGACAGTTTTATCAGCTTCCTCAACGTTGCGACCTCCGCAGAGTCCAACTTCTTGATGATCTCCTCCATCAATCCTCCTCTTCTCTGATCACCTCACACCCGTCCCACGATTCACGTTCGCCCTCTTCGTCCTCTCCTAGACCCGATTATGTCTCTCCTCCATCAGATCTAGGCCTTCGATGTCAACGTCTGGAACGACCTGCGGAAGACGCCAGGAACCGCGGTAGAAGGCTCCGTGGGAGTCGCGGCTTCGCGGTGGTGGTGGCTGGCGAGCGGCGACGGTGGTGGCAGGCGAGCGGTGCAGCAGCGGTGGGGGCGGGCGGTGTGGCAGGGATGGCGGTGGTGGCGGCTAGGGTTTGGGAGGTGGTGGCTAGGGTTTGGGCTCTGATACCATGTAGAATATTTTGGAGTAATTGTTCTATTTTTTTATTGATAATCTCTTGGCTATTTATAGCCTTACAACCCTTTATCTTACATTAATATCCCATTAAAATCTCCTGTAGAATATTCTAATATCCCAACAAATATATCAAGAATATTATATACCAACAAATATACCAAAAATATTCTAATATACCAACATTTATAATGCTTAATGTTTTTTAAGAGTCCGCATACTATCACATATTCTCCCCTTTCCATTTTTTGTTGTTCGTCTTTTTACTATGAGCCAGAAGCACACTTATGGATAGTGTTACAAATTTCAGTTTGTTTGGTCTAAAAACATATATGTTAACTAAATTGGTCCGAATTACTTATTAATCAATTGTTGTTAAACTGATCTTATTATATTTGCACAAACTTGAAATGAATCGAACTGTTTTTTCCCCAAGAAAACATACTTCAAACGTAACATTTTTACAACTTCGTTTAGAACAGAAGACATGCAGAAAACTCGTAGTTTGACTTTTGCTAGCATTGTTGTGGTACAATGATAACCCACCGCCATAGGAACTCTCCCTAATGAAATAGATACTTCTGATATATTTGGAAGAATAAATACATTGAATGGATATGAGTACTTTTCTTGTTCAACCTCCTTGCCTTCAATCCAAACTAACTGGAATAAGCATGTCCAGTTTCTGGGCCGGCAGGCTCCTTCCTCAGGGAAATGACCATGGATGGGATATCATTGCCAAGCTGGTCCAGGCCACCACTGGTGGGAGGTGCCGATCTGCATCGTTCAATCAGGACATGCCCTTTTCTTCTAGGCTGTAGCTGCAGATGCTTAGTTCCATAGTCACAATTATGGCAGCATTGACAATAGTGAGTCAGTTGAGATTGATTAATCTCTTGGTCGCCCCTTGTCGAATTCTATTCTACTGCAAACAATCCAGTGTTAGGAACTGTTGGATAACCGTGATGTTTGTGGTAGTCATTTACTTGATTTTTGCATATGGGCTTAAGTTTTTCATTAGCTTGCTAAAAGGTTGTGGTGTACGTTTGTTTTGGGTTTATATGGGTAGCTGCAGTGGGTAAGGTTTAGTTTTTCATGGGGTTTATCTTTCTAGCTGTACAGGAGTGGAGTTTTGAAACATTTTAAGATTTATTCTCATATAAAGTTCTATTATAACATATGTGTACGTGCGTCTCCTCATAATACTCTAAAATAACATAATATGCTAAAATAACATGAATGAAGAAGATTATGTTGTTATGCTGCTTGTGAACCTTCAGAAATTTCAATCTGCTTGCTGAATTTTTTTCTTTTGTCAGGGATGGGGCAAGACTGTCATTCTTGGAGTGGAAATGCATGGGGCACCACTATCCGTAAATGCTGGTGAAATGTTACAAGGAAAATGCATCATGGGATCTTTATTTGGAGGGATCAAAGCCAAGAAGGACATTCCTGTTCTTTCAGAACAATATCTTAATAAGGTGATCGATAAGTTACTTCTTGCCCCCAAAATAAAATGGAAGCTTTTAATACTTGCATGTAAATACCACAAATATAATTTCTGTAATAACTACATCATGACTTGTGGAAGAATGTAAGAGTACAGCATATTAAACTTCCCGCACCTGCACTCTAGACTAAAAATCAAATAAACTTGAAGGAAACTTTAATTCATGATTAGTTCACAACTTATTCGAGTGGTGAATATATAGAAGTATAAGCAACACAATTGCTATGGAAGTAGCAAAATAAATCAAATGACACTTTGATATGGAGGAAAAGAACATTCAATTTCCTATTTCTAAGTTTCTGAGTGGCTTATCAATTTGTGTGTTCATGCAGGAGCTCCAACTACATGAGTTCATAACGCATGAAATCAATTTTAACAACATAAACGAAGCGTTTGATTTACTTCTTCAGAGGAAGAGCCTCAGATGCATCATATGGATGGATAGACAATAAACCCAGTCACGGTTGGATTGGTTTAGTTTGGTTTCATATATTGTAATAAGAAGGAAATATAAGGATGGCAACCATGCCATTCATAGATCTATGGTCGTTTTTAGTTGGTTTATTCTATGTTGATGCAAATATGTCTTAATATGTATAGAATAGGTGTGGGGAAGGGGATTTTATGCAAGAAAGTTATGGCCAAAAAATGCCTCAAAAACGATACCAATTCACGCGAAAATAACGAACCTCCATCTCATGCAAGCACCAAGGCAGATTAAACAAAATATATGTTTGGTGACTGTGTAACATGGGCAAATCCAAATCTATATATTCCACTAATACAAGATTGTTACAAATACGTTGAACCATTTTCCTTCGAGTCAACCCTTCACCAATCTCAAGAAGAAAAAAAATCAACATGATGTCGTGACCATGACGGTTTGTTTAGGCTTGGTTGAGTAATAAAAGATAGTAGGTTGAGGGGCTTCATTGGTTAGTAAACCTACGGTGCTGGTAAGGTCGGGACGGTAGTCGTCTGTCTCCGGTTTGCCGGCCGATAAGATCATTGAGATTGACCAGCCAGCTAGGTTTAGCATGACAACTATTCTTTTCTATTGAAAAGGAGTCAGTTGGCTGCGCGAGTCACCTTTCTTCTAAGTTCTGCTAGACGACACGACATTCTCGTTATAAGAAGATTACAATTGAAATCGCTCACCCAATTCCGTGATAATCTCTCTGGACGAAGTAGATGACTCCTCCAACATATCATCCCTTTAGTTTGTCTTGAAAGGCGAGCCATAAGAGAAAATTACAAACTCATAGATTCCTATGGATTTGCTCCCTTGAATCTCTCCAGTGAGCTTCTTCTAAGCAACCCCATTAGCCTCTCTATATAGGTTAAGAAACTATAATTTAAGGATTAAAAAGTTGCTAAATTAACCCATCAATAATCCTAGCCATCATGATTTGATCACGCGTCAAATCTATGCTTACTTGGGTCCGCATCTGAACCTAATCCTGATAGACGATATATTGTCGGTATAAAGCAGTGTACCGCTAGACCCTCAGAATAGGTTCTCGAACAAAACACCAAAAACCCGGTATATATACCATCAATGGGGTTTTTTTTTGCTCTGTTTGAGCCCTAGTTTAGCCACTAATCCTCCATTGCCTTCGCTGCAACTTTCGTTGATGTTTTATGACGTACGGACTATTCTTCCATATACCACGAATTGAGTCTAGAACCCAACAAACTCTCCCTCTAGTCTGATGAGAGGTGTTGACCCCATGGCTCCTCAACTAGACTCTCGTCTTCCGCCATACGATAAAGTTCCTACTCCCCCTCGTCATTGAGATCGAATCACCTGGGTTGCTTTACATCTTTCTTCGTCCTCAGCTCATCGACCACCACATTGACGCTAGCTGTCATGCGTAGCACCTCCTTAATGATTAGGATCTCAATGACATCAATAACTCGGCTAAAATTAAAGTTCCTTACCATCAACCTCACCTTAAGTCTTTGCTGCATATTTTTGAGTTTTGTCTTCCATTGGAACATTCTTCCGTTCCATTGATCTTCCTCACCCTTGGCTGGTCTAACCAAGAGGACTGTGTGGTTTCCTCAAGATTTACGCTCTTGAGCCGGCCCACCTCGTGTATGACACTGAAGCTCTCTTATACACCTACATCCGTGAGCAAAATATCATGCAATGTGCATGTTGTCGATGACTTACACTCCCCTCGAACTGTGCAAATAGAGATGTACCTGTCTTAGTTCGAGTTTGCTGCATTCCTTGATCTCCTTCCTGGATTTGAACTATTGAAACCGATGTTGCTCCGTTAAGCTTTATAAAATCACCTCTCACCCAAATCGGATTAGTGGAACAACCTCTACATAGAGTGGCCAGATTTTATGGAATCGATAGACTAACCCTCAATCATTGACACAATCATTCCTCTTTTTGTCTTGACGAATCGAATTCTCCTTATCCCTCAAATTATCTCGAAGTTTTTCTTGGCAAGTTCTCGATGATCTACAAACTTCTGTCAAATATCCTTCGAGCTTTCATCCGATTTTTGTGGCCTGACTTGTCATGACTCGAACCATGGATTTGGGCATAAGTCATGAGTATGTCCAGCCTACGCCGCAATATCGACGGTAGAACGATGTACAATAAGACACAAGTATAATCTATAAATCACAACATATATACATCTCCACACTATACTCAATCACAGGCACTAATTTAAATGAATACACCATAGATAATAATGAGATAATAGTCTCGATGCGGGTCCAAGAAGTATCCCAAAAATGACTAAATATCCAAAGTACATTATTCAAAATACTCTAGAAAAATTTTCGAATAATAATTCGATCCAAAATAACTAACAAAACCAACTACTCTTCTAAACTACTCCATTACAGACGGTATCTGAGCTGCTAACTCTCCATGATCCTCCTGAAGGGCAAGATCAGGCTCAACTATGTCGCTAACATACGGTCCATAATGTGTAGGGATCGCATCCTCATCGTAGTCACCTAAAATATGGTTATCCAGTCAGGAAAGGAACGAGTACATCACAGTGAAAACAGTTCCAACACATGGTAGAAGCTATAAGACAATAAATAGTAAAGAATATATGATATCAACAAAACTGAAATTACAATAAAGCAACCAGAATAACTAAATGCTTAAGTCCTGTCATGGAAAAGAAGTACAATATCTCCAAGCAACATAGGAAGTAACCGCAATGTATGGAAGAACAAGTAGGAACAAACTATTCTACGTGATTTGAAATACCTTGTTGACATGTGAACGACTAAGGGTAAAATCCGACAAACCATACGTGTCGTGCATGACTGCTATTATTCCAATAAGATCATGGGATAAAAAGGGTAGTTCACACGTCCACTAAGTATTTTTTCTCCCCACGAGTACAACATGGATTCCAAACCAGTCACAAAGAAATAACAATAATCCAGAACAGTCACGTATCTCATAACAAGACTCCATCATACTAATCCGTGTAACAAGTGTCAAGAATTAAATAATCAATACTAAGCATGCATTATAGAGACTATCAAGAACTGAAAGTAATCACGAAAATGTACTCACTTGTGATCCTTAGCTGTGGTTGGATCAGGCCCCAATTCAGAGTCCAAATCCTACGTATGATATGTTACCATGTCAAGAGATAATTTATTTTAATTTATTTAATTCTGAAAATTTTACTCTAAAATTCTATTTTAATCTTATTATTCTAATTTTTAGGTTAATTCTAAATTTTGTCCAAAGAAATCGAATTTTATCAACTCGAGACTCACGGCACGCAAATCGAGGCAATTTGTTGACCGAAAAGTCAATCGATACAAACTCGACTTTCATGCATAATTTCTTGTAGATTTCAGCATCACAAATATGCTAGAATTTATGGCTCATCCAGATTCAAATTCGTTTGAAAACTATTGTACATACAAAATCGTATTGCGTAACGGTGGTTAATTGCTAACCTAAAAGTTCTACAGAATTTACAGTACAGAAATAATTCGTATTAAATTCTTGAAAAAACATATGTCGATGGTCTCGACGTTAGCTTTCTTAAACTTCAAATGGTTCATTATTCGGATTCCTGGTTCTCCCGGAATCACGAAAACACCGAGACGCATCTATTTTTGGACATGCTGTGCTCTACGAATTTTTCAGAATTTAATACTCTTAATTTCATGAAAAAATTACATATTCAGAAAACTAACCTCAATATGGTTCTAACGCAAGAAACTGGGCCACGTTTCGAGTCCGGAGCTATGAGTAATGGCTTCTGGAAGATGAAGTAAATCCTAGATGACAACTCCTCAAAATCGGCTAGAAGAAAGAACCCTAAAATTATAACCTTTCCACAATATATATAAAAAAGAGAGAATGAGCCGAGGCTCAGAGTGCGCCACGTGGCATCCATCCATGCACTCCTACCCAGATCGGACGGTCGAGAGTGCGTGCGGATTGGCCCGGCTTAGTCCGAGTCGAATTCGGACTCGGTTCGGCTCGGCTCGAATTCGCGGACCGGTTGCACCTGCACACACTCCCGTGGGTCACTGACAGGCGGGCCCTACCCTATTTGCTGTGAGAGTCTGACGGGCGGGCCCCTGTTGGCTAACTGGGCAGGATAATTTCTTTTATGGATTTTTTTCATAAAATAGTTTTTAATTCAGTTTTGTATAATTAACTCAAAATAAATACTAAAAATACTCAGAAAATTATCAATAAATTCTAGAAAATATATTTGATTATTTAGAACCTAAAATAAAAGTTTGGGATATTTTTAATTATGTTTGACACTAAAATAAATTATTGAAAGTCCTAGAAAATTAGTGTTACTAGTTTTTAATTAACAAAAAATTGTGAAAAAATTTCAATAGTCCCAAATTAACCTAATAACAACATTTAAGCTAGAATTTCAGGATACAGAGGTTATATAACTATACACCTCAGCGACTTGAGCATGTACATACCATAACATATATGTCCTCGAGCTAGTAGTCGGTAACTCGTCGTATGCTTCCAATCTTAATCCCCAAACACACTACGTCCGTCGTCTGCCATCTTCCCTACTGATACCGAGTTATAGCCCAAACTCGGTACATGACTAATACCCTTGGGAATAAGACTTTTACTAAACTTCATAGTTAAGTGCACGTCATCGATGCCCTAACTTCAGTCATATCTTCACACGTCCAAACCTACCACTTCGATATGACAGAAAGATCCTCTTGTGTGGAGTAGCGTTATATGATGTCTCAGTATCCAAGACCCAATCACTATCATGCCACGTGTCATATGATTCTTCTACGTCAGTTGCTAAGATAATGAGAACTCACATAGCCATAAAATCTACCTGATCATCCTTGCTTTTTGCCTTCTCATCTTTGAGTTGCAGTTCCATTTAAAATGATCCCTTTCGTCATAGTGATAGTAGCCTTTCTTGCGGCCACCCTTGTAAGATCCCAAAAACTCCTCATGTTCTCGAATGTGACCCGAGTCTTTCCTTTTCGTAGAAAGAAACTATAGTAGAGTCCTGCGATGATTCTAACTACTTGCATCTGATCTCCTTATTTAATAAACTACTTTTGATTTCTTTCATTGTGACAGCTCCATCAGACGCAGAGTTACTCATAGACACCAACGTCTCCTAAATTTTTTGTAGATAACTTGTCACGCCCCGGTTCCATGGATAAGGAACCGAGACACGTGGCAATGGCCAGCAGCGTACTTCGGCGGGCGTTCCAATCTAATGGGCCCGTCGAAATACACTTAAGCTGTAAGATACAATGAATAACCCATCACATAACACAAGTATACTCAATCTAAATCTCATCCACCAGCAGCAATATAAGAGCACAATAGAAGTAAACACAACAACTAATGTGCAGGAAGGAAATATCCAGACAAGTATCAAATACAAATACTAGAGTAGTCATACGGGAACAAACCCGCTAGTACAAATATACTGGAAGGAAAGTAAGCAATAAGATAACTTGGGACGGCAGCAGGTAACTAGGTAAAGATACCGTCCCACGGAAAGAGTCACTACCAGCAATCAGGCGAAGTCCTCAGGAATGACCTCATCCTCGGCAGTGAGTACAGCTGCTGGATAGATGCCCGGTCCGTATTCCTCCGGGTAATCCTCGTAGCCTACACCTGGAAGAGAACCAGGTCCTCAGAGGGACGTAACAAGGTACAGAAATACAACATGCCAGGAAAACAGATAGTACAAGTGCAACAACAGGGTAAACTAACATAACCAAACAAGTGTGACACAGTTTAAAGACAATGTTCGACGCGTGGGCTTTCTAAAATAAACCGTAGCTCCGAACACAGAGACACACGGGTCGGACCGTAGCTCCGAGCACAGAGACACACGGGTGATACCACTACACTATAATACAGGATCACTACATATACATATATAAGCGCGTGTAGAGTAGCCCAAACGTCTAGTAACTGTCTTCCCCTTCCCAAGCGGTCAACGATTGTGCGTTGAACCTGACCCTCTAACTACGGTCTCGACTCACAGATATAACTCAACAGACGCGACCCTAAGGTCATCCCAGTCTCTGGTCATGATGTCGGTATCAGGATACAAAAATCTGGCACGATCACGGTGTATAAGTGTGTCCTGGGGTGTCGATGTACTCAGGTACGTACATCGAGGTGCTATGAAGCATCTAGCAATTATACTAAGACGTTGCGTCGAAAGTCAACACCCGGTTGTGAACCGGACACGGAGTATCGAATGTCAACAGAAATTTGTGCACAAAGTACATAAAGAACAACAAGTATCTGTAAACTGAAATACAGGGTGGCAAGGTACACTTGCCTGGATTCGCAGGCTGAAGATGAGGCTCTAGTCCGACGTCAAAGTCCGAGGGGCCCAAAGAACCTAGAGAAATAAATTAATTAACTAGATTAGTGACTCTAATTATAAATATTATTTATACAAAACATAACTTAGGTCTATATATACTGATAGTTGTTTGTAAGAGTTTTTACACATGTCAGTTTAATAATTCGGGTCTTAGTTAAATATATATACACTAAGTACTATAGGATGCCAATACACAATCAATCCACAGTCATTAATTCCTAAGTGTTCCCATTTGGCACTACTAACCCTATATGATATCTAACAAAACTTGGTTTCAATCATTATAATTAAGTCCATTTAATGACCTTAGAGAATGCCATAATCCCCTTCACAGCACATCCCAAGAGAACATTACCATCACATTAAATCTAGATTCCTCTTTCATTTTCCTTTGCAAACACACACAGAGACAGATAAAAATGCTACCATATTAAAGGCTGAGCTCCTATGCTCACATCCACTTCCCACCATAGCATTAATATTTCTCCTTAAGCCCTTCCTCCCAAATCAACCCACAGTCATTATCATATTTAGGCTACCCATCCATTACTAAACACACATAGTTACTCCTCACCTTTAGCAACTTCTAAACATTGTATAAATACATAACTTTTTCTCTCTTCTTTAGTACATCTTACCTCATGGTGAAGTTCCTGTGACATGAATTCACAAATAAGTATTCTTTCTTTAAACATACATCAACCACAAACTATAATTTATTTTCTCCACATATAGGGACTGTCATTCCCGTTACTTCCCCTCACACATACACCCCAGTAGCAATTATGCTCCTCTTTATACTTAATACATACTTCTTCTAATGAACCCATTCTTAATGTAACATTATGAACACTATAACCTAAGAACGCAACCAGAATATATATAACACAACATTGATAAAGCATGGTGAAGGAAAGGAGAACAAAATATATACGAAAAGAGGATGGAACTCACAGTCCGGCGGGAAGGTCGGACGGTCACATCGCGGCGGCGTGGGACGCTCAGCCTCGGGTCGGGGGCTGCTCAGCGGCCGGGGGTGAGCTCAGCCGCGGGGTCGGGTAGGGATGAGCGGCTGCACAGTCGGAGGGGCGGACTGCAGCCGGAGCGGGGGACGCACGGCCAGCGGGGTGGCTGTACACCGGAGAGGGAGACGCACGGCCAGCGGGGACCACACAGTGGCCGGCGGGACAGAAGCTGGAGTCGGGCCGGAGTACTTCAAGAGGAAGAAGAATAAGAATGGAGGGAGGAGGAAGAAGTTTGCATGGAGGGTTTTAAATGAAGGAGTGAGGAAGAGAGAGAGAGAGAGAGATGTTTCCTTGGGATTAGGGCCGATGGTGTGTGTTGAGGGTGGGGTGAGGTGTTGCTTTATAGGGGTTTGTGAAGGGGATGGAGGGTTGTGATGGTGTCTTTCAAAATGAAGGGTTGTGATTTGTCATGAAGAGAAGTGAGTTTCTTCATGAAGGGGTGAATGGATGGGTGAGATTGGGACCCCATTTTGGGACCTCTCCATTGTTCATAGCCAATAGGGTGATGACACATAAATTCAATAATTGCAACTTAGCCCCTTAAATTCGAAAAATTGCATGAACACATAAAATAACACAAAAATTGTGGAAAAAATTGTGTTTAGCAATTGTGATGGTGAGAGGGTGTTGTGCATTAGGCACGGGTTTAATTAGAAAGACATTGGGATTAATTTAGGATTAAAAATGGGATTTACAAAGTTGGTATCCCCGATTTAAATAGAAATAAAGTGTCCCGCAAATTTAAATTAATTGGGGGCACTTGGGGTCAAAATCCGGGAATGACGCAAAGGCCAAAAATGGTGTGGGCTTGGAGTCAGTCTTGGACCCTTTAGTTGGTCCGGCTCAACGGGTTAAGTTGGTATCCCAAAATTTAGGGTAACGACACAGGTGTCCGACACGAAATTAAATATGGGTTACGATTTTCGGAATGTTGCGCAATTAATTTAGAGCACAATAAAACTGATTTTAAAAGACGGGAAAGTCCAATGCCTAATTTGGCGGGTCAGGTCAGAAGTACAATAATTGAACGGAATTTATGGGCTGATATTGGGCTCCGAATAATCAAACAATGATAGGGCGCGCCAAGGGTTTTAATTAATTGAATTAATTACCAGATAAATTATTTCCACTCTAAACCTCGACATCTGCTACCAAAAACCAAATTTTTTCCAAATCCACTCTAGCTATCTACAGAATAAATCGAGGGGGTTTACATAACTCAAAAGTAGCAGGGCCTAAAGCTCATCCTCAATCACCATTTTTATCACCGATAATTGATTGATGATACCCTAAATTTTGTTCGGATGTTGTGCCATCGAGGCACTATCATTCCCCGATATCGGAATACGGATAACGGGATATGATACAACCAGTTATGCACCACATAATACACCAGTACCCCGCAATACAATCATGACTATCAGTAAACAAGGTGGTTCATACTATAATACATGTCACCTATGCCATCACAGAACATATTGTCTTAATCAGTTAAACAAAAAAATATAAAATATAGAACATATACGATAAAGTAGTCATACATCACCGATGCTCTATAAAATTATTATGAAGCTACCTATACAAAATGATAAGCTAACACAGTGTCAATAATACATAATCATAGTCAGCTGCAGTTTGTATAGTACAAGCATATAGAAATAAGTAATATACAAAATATCAGGCTAAATATGTGCATATAGCTAAACGGCCTAAAAGAGACAAAATGCTACATGAGTGGTGGAGACAAAATCCACTCAAGTCTCTCGGCAACCATCCGTCTGGTGCACACCATCAGTAAAAATAAGGTAAGTTGGATCCTCGGACTCAGCTACCAAATTTGTTCAAACAAAACCAGTGGGGTCAGGTCCCAAATAGCAAATACCAAGGAAGCACAGGTGTAGGAAAATAAATCCAAAGTGAGAAAATAATATAATAAGTGTCATAACATTGGTATGGATTCTAACATCGAGGTAGTATGGCACCCCTACACCAAACAAGGACAAGAGGTACCATAATATTATGAGATAGAGTACATCCCTACTATGGTAAGATAAAAGGCAGTACATCCCTACTATGGTAAGATAAAAGGCCCCTGTGTCGTAGCTTTGGTCCATAGCCTATCGTGACGTAGTAGCCCAATCCCACAACCAAACAAGGACAATAGTTGAACCAATACACCACGACAATCCATGTCCCTAGACTACTAATAGATAATACATAACAAATAACAAGTTTAAATAATCCGGCCAATCAGTCCTACTACTTTATATGTAATGTCTTGGTTACCCTGGTAGTACAATAGTACATGGATCCTCAGATCTTGCAATGCCAAAGCGAGACTGGCCAAGCCATGAGTATAACAAGAATATAAGTAAAATGCCACATTCCCTCGTAAGGCTACCGGGCTAAGTAAATTAGTAATAATCCCAGCTCTTCTATAGGGTAGATACTGAGTCAGTCAATGTACATATAGCCAAATACCGTAGTCCACTAGTGGGATGATATACAATATATGATGGATGGCCTGAATACACGATTTTGGGATCCCGTTCCCTTCTAATGCTTCTACGAGTTTTAAGTTACCTAATTAACCATACAATTATATGGGAAATCTCGTGCTGTGGACACACAATCATCCTTCCTAAATGTTATATCGTAGTACGAATATGCTTGGTGTGAATCTATATTGGTTTCCGAAGGTTCCAAATTCATCCTGAGCATAGACTTCTGTATTTAATACACAAATTATTATCTAGCCATGCTACGATTACCGACCAACTTCAAGGGTATCCATGCACTAATAATAATATAGAAGCATAGAAAACCTAAAGCCATGCTCCCAGAAGCTACGTACTCAAAGCCAGACTTAGTTAAGTCAGACCGCAAGAACTCAAAGGCAGCTATACTGCCCCTAGTCTAGGAGGAGCCAAGTCCTCAAGAGGCGTCCATGCAGCTCAGACAATAATGGAAGCATCAGCCGCATAATGTCCTGACATAGCATTAATTATTTTCTATAAAGTTCTGATACGGCATTAATTTCCCTGAACTCTTCTAAAGCCGTGAGAAAAGATGGTACACTAAGCGACATAAAATAACGTCAGCGCAATAATGACTCTTGGCATGCGTGCAGTGCCATGTGTGCATGACAAAGCTCGCATGCGGCCTCGTCTCCATGCGGCCTACCACTTATACGGCTCTATGAGGCCCAATCCCTATGCGGCTCGGTCCCTATGATGCATGCTCCTATGCGGTTCTGCCTTCATGTGGCTCCATGTGACCGAACCTTCCTGTCACCCCCAGTGCTGACACGTGTCAAGTTGACTGAGTCTCGCACGCAATGGGTAAAAATGATCTAGGTTATAAGTGCTGACCATGTGTCAAGTCAGAACCATCAAGATGCTATGCACATTATCAGCAAGAAACACAGTTTGTACATGCTCTAGATAATTACTCGTCCATACAGCAGAATCACATGATGTACATGTCCCAGGTGATGGATCATCCATGCGACAAAGTTACTGTCCGTGCATGCACAAGACGATCTCTCATATATACTACCAAGTCATGGCTGTCACTCCCCGATGTCCTACAGGAATCAGCCGTCCTTGCTAGGCGCGAATCACCGTGCCAGCACTCCCACGGGACAATCATTTCCATCGGGACGTGATACCGCACGAGCCTTGGAGTTGCACCCGCACGAGGCAAATATCGAAACGGCCATTGATAACTAGTTCGCAGAGTCGTCATAGCGAAAACATAGAATAAACACAAGTATTGAATCCAAATCAAACTCTTTATTGATATTAAGTAAAGATTACAAGCGGCGCAAGGCCAAGATTATAAGTCGCTCATGCTCTCTCTCTCTCTCTACAATGAGTATGCCCTTAGGCTTAAAACTGATTCAAACAATATGGATGATGATGTTCCCATACATTATGTCTCATATATGTGAGCTCTAGTCAGCGCGCAATGCTCCAAGATGCCAAGTGCGGTCCGGTGCCTCATTGCGTTAAACGATCTCCAAATTCGTACAAGTTCCTCCTGTACCATGCATGCAATCTAGTTGGGTATTAGTACATTAAATGCACTGGTAGGGAGGCCTCTCGCCCATGCCACAAAACAAGTACGTTCATTAGTTATGTGCACCGACTGATTATGTTGTCTTTATAGTCTTTTGCCTTAGGATCAGTTACATGGCAATATAATGAAAGTAATATAGTCTTACCATTTCTTATCCTTCGGCCTTCCCTGTCATATGTAGCAATATAAATAATGATCTACTGAATAACAAAGAACATCTATGAAATCTAAGTGTTATGTTTGTGTCTTTGCCTCAGTCCCATTATACTCGAACTATGTTTGTTACCGTGCATCCATTCTAAATATGCAAAATATCGTCCAAATATACTCCTTCATGTTACTTCTCTTCTGAATGCAGATAGCCGCTATACAAGCATGACTTATCTATATGAAGGTCACTGGCTCTGTTAGCCATATTGGACATGATCTGGGATGGAACGGCTATCTTCCCAGCTCTGTTGTTAGCCTTGCTGGGGTAGCGAACCATCCGACAAGTCGATGACCATCCAGGTCGGTAGCAAGCCTTGCTGGATGTCCCATTCTCGTCTGCTAGTCTTCAGCTAGCGTATTACCAGGACTATATTGGCACTGTCCTCCCGGGCTGACACGATTCGGATGCCTCAGCAATCGTGTTGAGGACTCATCTCTACCTGGTGCACAACCAGTTGTCCGTGACCATGCAACTACTCCTCCACTTCCAATCCTAAGCGAGCAATAACTCGGTTCAATCTTGTCGATGACTACACTCGGATCTTTCTTCTTTACGCAGCTCCCTTATTAGGGACTGCCTTAGTGATCTGGATATCCCCAGTACTTTCTTTTCTCTCGTTCTTCTGACTTAGAACGACTACTTGATAGTCTTCCTCGTCTATGTATGCAATATTTTTATACTCTATCCCGTGTCATATTTCGTGCGGTGCGGTGCCTCAGTATAAACTTAAACTACTTTTATGGCATATATAAGAAGCTATTACATTTTGCCTCAATAAGCCCGACTACGCAAATAACAAGTAAGATCTCCATGTTCTATACAATGATAAGGCGGGGTTATCCCCTTAGCTATGTGCATTCATCTCTTTATTATTAGCATGCAAAGGTCATAAGCCTGGAAACTAGCATATATCATTCATTTTCTTAGTATGCAGCTAAGTAGGGACAGGTTCACCGGGGCCACCCACCTTAGCGATGAATCGCATCGGTCGAGCGAGACTCCGAGTGCGTCTCTAAAAGTCTAAGTCCGACTCCATTTGAAAATTCAAGTCTGAATGCCTTTGCATCGGACGAGTCTTCTCGCTGAGCAAGGCAAGTCGGTTCGCTATGCTTGTGCCGTTTGAATTGCCCCTCCGGGTTGAGCGGAGCGGATCGTTATATTATACACCACTCAGAACAAGTCTCGTCCTTGAGACTTCCTGAGCGAAACTCGTATTATCGCACAACTTCTAAACCAAACTTTATACATCTTGTCTAACTTCCAAGGACTGTTTTAATACTACATTCATTTATTTCCTCACCACGCGTTACGCACATGTTTAGCCAATTCTCATCGAGCGACTCTATTGTTCAATGCTATCAAACTATACTCAACTTAATCATTGCACTCCCAACTCAAAATCTACTATGCCTGGCGCAAGGCTGTATTACTCAAACACGGGGTATTCTATAACCCAATGGGCACTAGAAAACTCTGGCTTTGGGTAGACTTGCCCAACTGTTATATTCTATCCATACGAAACCCAACACATCCGACCGATTACTTAACGTCGCGTATCGAAACCCATCGTTATGCCTAAACCCAAAAGCTTGAAACTCAGCTAATCTTCCAATCTCGTTTGCATCAATATCTCTCTGAGTCACCGTCCAATCTCGCTAAGTAAATTTACTGTCTGCCAAGGTCGTCATATTAAATTGCCTATATTTTCTGACTCTATCTTTATTATGCCTTAGCACAGAGCTAAATTGCCGACTTGGGGTATGTTATAATCCTTCGCGTCTTTGGTCCAATCGAACTTAATTTCCTATTCATCTACTCATTCCATTTGCATGAGTGCTTAATCATTTTTATTGAATGATTCTTCCGTTCAACTATTGCATTCCCAAACCCAGTCTCTTACTGCGCCTTAGCACAGAACTATCCCGATTGTACGGGAAACGTTATAATCTTTTCTTTATGAAAGTGTAGGTTGAGGCTAGCTTACTTCAGTTGTCATACTCGTCCATGCGAATCCGAATATTTTTATTTACAGCTATATTCGAGTTATGCATATCGCTTAAGTCTGGATCGTACCCATATTCAAGGCATCCCCCAAATATGTGTATTTCAACCAAGCTTAGTGATCTTTCGAATCGCCGATCGTTTAGCTACACGAATAACCGAACTCTGATTCATTTTAGTTACTATCTACTCCAATCCCACCCAAATTCAAGTTTTGCATTACCAGCAATGCACCTCTTCCAAGCAATGATTTAACTCATTGTGCTAACTTATCTCGAATATCACCAATTTTAAATCATAAGAGTTTCGTCCAACAATTCTCTAATATCGTCTTATTCCTCACTATCGCATAACCTATCCAACCAAATCAATTATCACCCAAGTCCTATCTCCCATTGTGTTCATTTTAATGCCAACATCGCTAGTATACACTTCCAGTTTCAAGTCCTAACTCTATGTCTCGTTGCCCCAGTTTTATCGTTTTCTCGAACGATACTCAGAAGTCAGCCACTTTTAGTTTAATTCAAGGCATAGGGTCGTCTGCCTAGCCACTAGGAGCTCACAAGGTCATAGGTACAGATCGAGTTTGTGACTCATTATGCAATTGCATTGCACAATATTTGCCCCAAATACCCTAAGGTCAAACCATTATTCTTTTACATGGGTATTCTACCCAAGCTCGTTTCACTCAGATTTTTAAACATCGAGCACAAATCATCCTATAATATTAACACGTTCGTTCAACCGAACCCACGATATGTCTACGTCGCATGTCCAACTTAACAATTTGTATAGTATATCTCCTTAAACACCTGATAGGATCCATATATCCAATCTTTTCTAAGTCTAGAATACCAAGTCACGATTCAATTTCTATCTCTTCGATCTCAATCACAAATTCTAAGTCGTACAACATAATTCACGTATCCGTTCACTAAACCATCGAGCGTCTTGCTTCATGTTCTAGACTAACTCATCCCTAAAATACCTTCGATTCATTTGTATTCTGAAAATTGTCTTATTGTGTCGAATCACAAGTCAAAATGATCCTTCAATTATCATATTTCGATCTTCCGCAAGTTCAATCATCCCCGTCGAATGTGAGATCACCACGTCAATGCTCCCGCGAGATAATTGTCCTAATCCGGATGTGACACATGTGCGAGTAAGGAGTTACACTCGCACAAGACAAGAAGGTCAAACGTTATGGTTATCATCAAACGAACAAACACCTTATTGTCACTCTTCGTTTCATCCCAAGTTGTTCGATATGATACGGAGTGATTGCTGGCTGTAATGATCGAACTAAGACAGCTCATCATTTGTACCGTTGAATACTGTTGATGACTCCGCCTGCGCCGGATAAGGAGGTCTGTGCACAGGAACACTGCCATGTATACACGAGGGAGTTGGCTGAGTTGCACGCGTAGGATCACTGCTGCATGCACACGTTTGTCTACCACGTTGAGGACCATCGCTTGCTACGCATTTTTGTATATTGTGCAGGGGAACACTGTCTGTTGTCGACAAGGATTTGTTACGATGAAAAGTACTATCATGTGCACATGGAGGGTAATACGTTCTTGCGCTGAAGACTTGCTCGGATGTATATAATGGAGCACTGCCTATCATACGCCATTGCTGATGAGTCATGCGAGACTTAGCTTTTGTGTATGGGGAGACTTGTTGAGCTGCGCTGAGCATCCGAAGTCTAGAATTGGTGCTTTATAAGAAAATAATCCTGGGGCCCGACCTGCATTGCTTCCCCGTTAACCTGGTCGTTGAAGGTGCCATCTGTTGTGCCAGCCTTTGAGAAGTGACCTCGCCTCTTGGGGTGGTAAGTGATACCAAGCCTGCTACTCGGTTGCAAGCTGGCGGGAGGTTGACGACCTCCCTGGTTGCCTGGTCTAGGACCACTCCGTCTTGGGCTTCCGTCGGTGGGAAGTTGCCAAATTGGAGGGATACTATGTTTGCCATGGCCATTTTATCTTCGAAGTCGAGGGTAAGATTATTGGCATTGATCAATTGATGGATATATTTCTTTAACACAGAGCAGTCTCTGGTTGGATAATGAATGTACTGATGAAAGAGGCAATATTTTGGGTTATCGACCTTATCAGCCTCTTCAGGGCACCTGATGTTGGGTAGCCGAAGTTTGTTTTCCTTTATCAGTATGTTGAAGTTCTCAATGATGTCATCGTCATTGAAGGAGAAAGTCCCATTTGGCTTTGGGGATTCCAATACCTGAGTCGAACAGTCCTCCGGGGAGACTGGTAGTTTTGCATCATTTTCGAACTTGGAGGGAGTTCTACCCCCAATTTTGGATGATGCTCTCTCTCTCTTGTCGAGGGAGGCTACCCCCAGACATATCATTGTCTGGTTCTTGGAAATCATTGTCCTTACCGCATAACGGGTTGGTGTGGATCACCAGAAGATTGCTACTCCCGGCTTGTAGAGTTACTGCGGACCCTGAGGGTGCCAAGTCCATATTTGCCTCGATCTCCAGTATTGCCTGGGCCAGAGTCTGCATTGTAGCACTCATGGTGTGCATCATTGCCTTAAGAACATCGAGACGTTGGCGATCGCCGAGCCCTTCCATCTTTGGTTCCTGAGTCGCACTGTCTTCAAGGAAGACGGGCATGATTGCATCGTCTTTAGATTTAAAGGAGATGCTACTCCCAGCTCCAGATGACGCTTTGGCTATTCGAGGGTGATTACCCCCAAGAATGTTATTGTCTGTTCCTTGGAAGTTACAGTCTTTAGGGGAGGTAGGTATCATCGTACCATCTTCCGATTTTGGAGGATTGCTACCTCCAGCCCTAGATGCTTTAAGGAACCCGACATCTGATCCTTGAGATTCACTATCCCCTCAGAATGCCGGGTTGTCACGTACGTCCAAGGGGACACTACCCCCAGCTTGGACCATCCCCAGAGGTTCTGAGGAAGAATGACCCCCAGGGGATGACAGCTTCTTCCTTGAGCGAGTGCCTTAGAATACGCCTTTTGCAGGTGCCGTCGTCAGCCCTCCGGATAATCGCCTTCTCGATGCAGTGGTAGAGAGCACCGGATTGGAGGTGTTTGACTGCTTTCTTCCCTTGGTGGAGGGAAGTTTTTTAGTTGAGTAGCATGAGGCAAAGGGCAACTACTCCTCCCCTGATACTTGTACCTGATCTTCGATTTGCTGTCGATTAGGTGCTTTCCGGTGCAGTCGCTGGAAAGCCGATTGCCTGTATGTGACTACTGCTGCTTTATTGCAATATCAGTCGATAATGATGTTGGCGCAGCTGTGCCTTGGAGAGGGAACGTCGTACGCCGCATTAGTTCCCCTCGCTTTGCATTTGTGAGTAATCACGTCACACAAATCATACGAAGGGTGTTTTACCTTTGCATCCTCTTTGTGAGTCTGGGTATCCCGGGCACACGGATGCGTAGGTGCTGTCTTTGCTCCCTAGCCTGGGGTTCGTACACGTACTTGCCCCGAGGTACTGGTGGAAGAATTTTGAGACTAGCCCTGTCTAATTGTCCCTGTGGGCTGGACGCATGGTTCAGTCTTGTATAACTGTCCGTCAAAGGCTCGCATAATAACTAGTGATGCCTGTTGGCGGTCGATCGTATGAGCAGTTGCTCGAGCTTGACGGGCTCGTACTGCCCTGGACTTCTTCAGCTTATTTGCCGCAGGCGTGTAGTATGAAGAGTCTAGCTTTGGGTTTTCACCATTCTCAGTGGGTCGCATAGGATATGCGCCACATGAGATACGGTCAAAAATCAAGGTTCTATTGCTATTGGGGGTACATACGGCCTGCTGTCTGCGGTTGTGAGTTGATGCCACATGGACAGTCTTATGCGACCTCCTTCTTGGCCGCATAGAAGCTGCCTCAGCACCAAGACATCTGACGTCATAGTATTTTTCTCTGCCAGCGTCTAAGTACTGAACAATCTCTACGTTAGCCTGGGATGCCGCATAGATGTGGACATTATGGGTGTTCGTCTGACGACCGTCATGGGCAACAGAGTGAGAGGCTGGAAGCGTCTGCTCTGCAGCTGGGTAGGGGCACAACGGCCTTAGCCATCCACGTTTTATGGGTCCTCGAGTGGGAAGCACCCTTTCGGCTAGAAGAGGATGCCGCATAGACAGTGGCCGCATGATGTGCAATCCCTGCATCATGGAGAGATACGGGGAGCTCATGCTCCGTAGTTGGGCGAGGCTCAGAGGCCTTTGCCACCTATGTCCTGCTGGTCTTCTTGGGCTTTGCTTGCCTCAAAGAAGGACTCGCGATATCTCCGGAGTGCATGTCCTCGAACACTTGCTGGTCGAAGCAGACCACCAGCATCTTTTATGTCGAGCCGAGCTTGCCCGCATCGGACTATGTCACCGCCTTTTCAACAGAGGAGAAGGATGTCCCCAACAGGTTCGTCATCGTGTTTGCCGTTTTATATCAAAACGAGAACTGAGAGAACTGGATTTGATTTAACAAACTAAGAAAGTACAAAGAAGAGTCCTAAGAGACAATCTAAGTACAAATTTATTTTCAGGGGGGTGACGATGGAGGGTTAGGAGCGTAACAACTCTCTTTACTCCGTGGATGATCTGCTGTGGAAGCTCTTCTCTCTCCCTTGGGTGTTGATTCCCCGATAGCCAGGTAGCCTTTTTGGTTCGGTCTCTCTTGGGCGTGACTTGGTCAGCTGGACACGAAGTCAGCACCAACTGTGCGAAGATCTCTGCAGTTGTAACAGAAAGATCTTGTGAGCTGGAGGCCGCACAATAACTAGGCCGCATGTTGATGAGGCAGCATGGGTCATATAGCCGAATACGTGCTCTCGTTTAGGCCTTGGTCGAATGGATACTCTGGCCGCATGTTGACGAGGCCGCATGGGCCATGTAGACACATACATGCTCTCATTTAGGCCGTGGACGAATGGACACTCTGGCCGCATGTTGGCGAAGCCGCAGAGTATTCGACGCATGGCTCTGTGAGTTCTGACGAAGTCATTAATGCCTGACGTGACCTTTCTGTCGGATTGTGTGTCACTGTCTCTCTCACACTTTTTGAGGTAGTTAGGGCAATAAGTGCTTGGAACCGTGGCAGACCTTTGGGAGTCGTGTCAGAGGGCATGTATGCGACTCAGCTCTCTTTGTCTGTCCAGGCCGTATAGGGGGTGACTATTTTGCCTGTCTTCAACACGACGATGTGCCCTGCATATAAGCCGCATGACTATAGATTTTTTCATGCTTATACAACCCTTACCCTCGATCGGCATTTGGACATCTGGATAAAACGTGGGGACCTTGTCCTTGGGCTTGATAGCTAGGCGCTTCCCCTTGTCAGCCTTCTTAGCACTGGTAGCGGATGAGGCTTTAAGAGCCATGGAAGTCGAGCAAGAAGTCAAAGACGAAGGGGAGGAGGAACGCGAGCAAAAGGTAAGAGCTTTCTCCTAACAACATAGCCCCTATTTATAGACAAAAAAATAGGCGGCTGAAGATGATGACAACCCCTTTGTTTACGCCTTTAACCCATGTGGCAGTTAAAGGGGAGGAAGACGCTTGGGTTTTTGATTCACTGTTATCTTTTTTAAACCGTCGCCTCGGGGTCTGTATGGGAAGATGGCTCAGAATTCCAAGAGATCCACTCAAAGTTTTAGGAAAATCCTTAGACAGTCTAACATAACTCGCCTATGTGAAAGCTAGCTTCATGAAACACACAAATCCATATGGCTCAAAGTTCCTCACTACAAAATAAATCCTCATTTGCGACGAACATTTATGAGGTTCTAAAAAAAAGTAATATTTGCGACAAACAAATTTGTTTCGTCGGAAGTATCTAATAAAAGTCCATATTATTTTTGACGCATAATATGTGCTAAAAAAAGAGCTATTTTTTGTTGAAATTACTCAATAATTGGAGGGAGTTATTGACGCCAAAACTATTTGTCCAGAATTTTTTTCTCAGAAAAAAATATTATTATTTTCGAGGACAAATAAATCCCGTCGTAAATATTGGCCTAATTACGAGAGAAATTACAGTTGTTTATAAATAATTCTTTATTTATGAGAAATACTAGATATTGTCAGAAATAAATTTGTATTTACGAGGGAACATAAAAATTGTTGGTGAAAGTATAGGGTTTTTCAAGGGTTTTTTTAATGTCATCGGAAGTAGTTGACTATTTCCTATACCAAGTAGACATTTTTGGAAATAATAATAAAATAAAAGTCCATATTATTTCTGTTGCATAAAGCATGCTCGAAAACGAACTATTTTTTGTCGGAATTACTCATTAATTGGAGTGAGTTGTTGACGCCAAAACTATTTTCGACCATAATATTTTTTTCTCTTGGAAAAGAGTATTATTATTTCAGAGGACAAATATGCCCCGTCGTAAATAGTGGCCTAATTGCGAGGGCAATTATAGTTGTTTGTACATAATGATTTATTTATGAGAAACACTAGATATTGTCGGAAATAAATTTGTATTTACGAGGGAACATAAATATTATCGGCGAAAGTATAGGTTTTTCCAAGAATTTTTTTTATGTCATTGGAAGTAGTTGACTATTTCTGATACAAAGTAGACATTGTCGGAAATAATAATCAAATAATAAAATAATTTTAAATTTTTGAATGTCTAAGAACATCCTATTCAACACAAACAAATTACTAGAAAAATATTTAAGCAATTCATAAAATTCACTACAAAAAACACCCCATAAGGCAACAAACATTTTAGCAACACAATATTTTTTGTTGTATGTACAAATTTTTGTAATACATATTTTTATCGTTGCTAAACATAAATTTTGGCAACAAAATATTTTGTCGTTGTCATAACTCTATTGCCGAAGACCGAAAAGTGAATAGACAGATGTTGTTGCAAAATTATCTATATTTTCCAAATAACTTTTCAATTTGACGTTCTAAGATCAACAATGAATTATATCGTTGCTAATACTTTTTTTCCTATAACAACGGAATATAGGGTTACTAAAATATTTGTGAAAATTTTTAACCTAGCCAAAAGTCCTCTCAAAACCAAAATTCCCTCCTATATTCCAAAATCCCTCCTCTCAAACAGAAAACACCCTCCAATGTCCAGCTTTCCGAGAAAGCTCCTCCTCCCCCTGACCAAATTCGCCATCCCGATCCCCGCGTCCCTCCCGACCATCAGCGCGGGACGCCCTGAGGGGTGCACGGGGACGGTCTTGAGGTGGACGAAGCGGTCGCCGGCGTCGTAGATGCAGATATTGCCGCCGGCGGAGGCGGAGACGAGGTTGCAGGCGAGGGAGGGGGCGAACGGGGAGGAGGAGGAGAAGAAGGAGGGGGAGGTGACGGGGGCGGAGTGGTCGAGGAGGGAGCCGAGCTCGGAAGAGAGGGAGAGGCCGCAGAGGCGGATGGAGTCGTCGGCAGATCCGGTGGCGGCGAGGGAGGAGAGGGAAAAGGCGCACTTGATGGCGGCGGCATGGGAGGGGTTGGAGAAGAGGGGGGCTAGGTTTGGGTTTTAGGGGCGGAGGGAGAAGCACCATATGAAGCGCTCGTACGAACCGACGATTAAGTCGGCACGGTCCGCGGACGAGAAGAGAAAGCCCAGCTCAAGGCCATCGGCTTCGGGCTCTTTGTGTTTTCAAGCCCGGTAAGTGTTTGATGAAATGATTCATGTATTTTTTTTCTTCCATTTTTTTCTTTGAAATTTGAAGGCCGAACCAGAAGACCACATATATCTTTGACAATTGTGTCATTGAGAGATGCTGCATGAGGCAGGGGTTCATTCATGTTCATGTTCCTGCTGCTGCTGCGAGGAAGGAGATGGTGTTTGCTTCTGGTTGTGATCGTGGTTCTGGGTACCCTACGAACGATTTCTTTGCATCTTGCCATGCATGCAAGAAGAGCCTTGGACAGGGGAAGGATATTTTTATGTACATGTTAGTTTTCAAGTTCTTTTTGTTGTGTTAACTTCAATTGGTGTTGCTAAATTTGATCAAGTTGATTCCGTGAAGAGCAGATGTTAGTGCGAGAGGAGAGGGATTCAATGCTCATCTATATCGTTGCCCTTCGCCACTGGATCGAGGGCATGGAGTGTCGACACACACTGCTACTGGAGGAGGACATAGAGGGCTCGGAGGACAAAAAACCTGCTATAACAAAAATTTAGAAGGGGAGGAGATCCGAGCGATGCAGAGTAGTTAGGGTTTCGGACAACATCAAAAGGGGAGGAGGTCCGAACGATTCATGTCTTTATTCCATCAACACTGTGATCATAATTTTGAGGTGATTCTTCTTTCTTAGTTGATTTCTGTTAATATGCATTCACAAATTTAGGATTTTTTGAAAGCCTAACTCATGAACTGATGGTATCTATCACATTTTACTGGTCGATCACCCGTGAATAATAATGCAACATTTGTAAAATGCGATATTTGGTTGGTTGTAAATGACTTTTGTAGGATCTAGTGTTTGGTATACTCTTTATTGCGACTTCTGTTGTAGTAGATTTCTTGCCCACCAGCAACTAATTTTTTGGCTCTTGTGTTCCAGCGATATGGTTGGAAGTGTAATAGGAAAGGGTGGGAGCATTGTCAAAAAGCTTCAACATGAAACATGTGAGTTTACAATTCTTGAGATCACTCCTTAATCAGATGATTACATGATTGTCATTTTCTGCTCTTGCAGAAAACTTTTACTGTTCCTTCTTTATATATCTATTATTTGATTTGGTTAAGTTTTCTAGATTTTCTTCATATTTTCTTCCATTTCCTTGTAGTACATGCAATGCATTGGAGTCTTCAAAATTCACATTGAAAAAAAAATTCCTAGGAGGATCTTGAAACTTATTTGAGGTAATTTAGTTTTCAGGTTATTACTACTCATTGTTGTCCTTTCTGCAGCAGTGAAATACATTGTTTGTTGATCAATTCATTATACTAAGTAGTTATTGGATTTGTTATCTTTATTTGGTTTAATATTGTTTCGTGATTTAGATTTCGGAGAGGATACAATATTATCTATGTATATAATAGAATATTATTTCAATATTACTTATAAACTAAAAAATTAATCAACCCACAATTGTTATGAATTGTTTGTAAAGCACTTTTCAAGTGCTAGTTGGTCATATCTTGGATCAAGTAAGCAGTTGATTTAATCACCGACTATATTGATATGCTATTGGGAATTCAATATAATTTTCCAGCAAAAGTGTGTGCAAAGCTTTTATTGATTTGCATAATTTTACATTAATATCATGTAAAACAGAGGACATCCATTTCCCAGTTTTTTTACCCTTAAATTTCTTTATGTTTATTTATCTCTTCCTTTCTCTGTTAGCCCTCTTTTTGCCCTCTTCTTTGCCATTTCTGATACCTTTTTCCACTCCACATTTGTCCTTTCACAACATTGGTAATAATAGGTTCAATCTCAGTCTTATTTTTGTGTTCATATCTGTATTTGGTCATACTCTTGTCCATATTTGTGTAACATTGATCTCAATCAATATGGTTTTTTTTGTCTAATATTATATAATGTCTTTTTGCATGGTTCTGGTTTTCATGCTTGCCATTAAAATATGCTCTCCTTTTCTATGAGAAAAATATTATTTTGGTCATTATAGGTTTAATATATGCTTGTTTTTATTATTCTGTAATGTATATTTCCCCCCTTTTATACTCAAATCAGACATTTTGTTCTTTCCTCTCTAGATAACTGGTGATTCTGTGGCAGTTCAAGAGGCACTATTGTACATAACAGGTAGGCTGAAGATTCACCTATTTCTTGATAAGGTTCCTGGTATGAGCCATGCTGGACACCCTTTTTTTTAATCAAATACCTCTATTTGGTCGATTCATGGGAAGAAGGGGACCATGGCCCCCAAGAACGTTTGCCAATTTTCCCTCCATTTTAGAGAGAGATTCGTGGTTCTCTCCATGATGAAAGATTTGCATTTGTTCATGCACTTCATAGTTCAGGTGTTCCCCATGGGGATGAAAGAATACCACATGTACCATGGGGGTGTTCTATTTATTTCCTTCTCAACAAGAATAATTATATTCATATTATTCATTATGTTCTAATATGATTGACTAATTTATATAATTGTATCATTCCCAAATGTATTTTTAGGCTAACATTTTAGCTTGAATTAGACATTATCTATCCTGGTTCAGAAACATGCATTTTGAAGGTTAGGAAACCCATACATGTGGTTTCTTATAAGGATGTATGAATCATCCAGTGCACTACTAGCGTAACACATCATTTATCTATGTAGCATCTAAAATGCAATGATTTTTAGTGGATTGATTCAACATGTTGGACTCTATTTTCAACAAAAAATACAAGAAACTAGTTCTTCTAAGCTAATTCTACCATGAGTCAACATTTTATTTGGGTTGAGTGGTGGCTGCCCTTCTCCGCCCTCCCCCTTTTTCATGCTTTTTTAACAGTTATCAATATCTAATTATTTTGCATGTGTACATGTCATGTGGGCAAGACATAGGCTAAAATATGGAAACCTGCTATGCCAATAATTTCAGCTAAGTCATCATTGCTATTAGAGCACCATATTGCAACTGGATTCTAGTCTATATCCCATTTGAGTACGACAACCCTCTAATTGTAAATATTTTGGATCGGAGAGGATATTCAACTCAATGTTTAGTTTTCACTTTCTGAAATACATTTTAAATGAGGCTATTAACTTAAACATGACATTGGGTTTGGTGGAAGCCACGGGAAGAAAGTCTACAAATGGAGTCACAATGTCTTGTGTTTTTTTTTTTGCTTGTTTGCATGAAAACCCCATGATATTAAATAAGTTTCTTTTTATATTTCATATCATTATTAAATGAATATTTAGTATCAGTTGTGTTACACATTGTTGGCCGACCTGCTACAGGGCATGAGGTAAGGTGTTGGTTCCATGCCTATTTTTGATTATGGAGGAGCTATCCCATAGAGAAGAATCAGATTTGCAGGGTAAGAATTCCTTATCCTCCATCATATATTGTTTCTTTCTTTTTTTTTTCATCTCTACTCTCAGTGATTAGCATTTCTTTCATATAACGAACAGGTTCATAAACATGCTGCTATGAGGCAGTGCCTTATGTATTGCTTGATATGACATGATATAAGTGCAGAAATATAAAAGATAATTTTTTTTTTCTAGCAAAGTTAATCGAATATATGAATTTGTCAATTATATCTTTTGATTGGCATACTAAGTATGCATAGTATGCCCACTTTACCGCCTATCCTCTAGGGTGCAAGTGCCAAACTTTATAGTTATGTCCATAATTATGGTGTACACAATACCATCGGATGAAATCTAGTCTTATGTTTGTTGTTTCTTGGTTACTTCAGATAATTGAAAGTCTGAGAGAAAATTGATGGTATTGTGGTTAGTTCGTGTGATGTTGTTCGTGTATCTGTTCTGGTATGAAGTCTAAAGTGTCTTAAACTTTATAATTTAATAATTTTATATGATTACTAGTTTTATAGATGTTACTTATCTTGACTAATTTCTGTTATTAACATAATTTAGTTGACTTAGCTGGCTTGCAATGCACTGCTAAAACTGGTTCAAATGGCATACCTCTTAAGAAGGGTTCCCATATTTGAAAAAAGCCTAATGATACCTGGTACTGTAGTAAAAAATTAATTGATTGTATTAAGAGTCAAGGGTATGTTATATTAATCTAGCCATTATTTCCTATTGATTTTTTTTGTCTTATGTTACTTGTCATGTATATCTTCAGGTATATGGGTTGCATGCCGTATCGAAACAGCAAGCTCACTCACATTTTGCAACCTGCCCTTGGTGGAAATGCAAATATGTACTATTTGCAATATTACTCTTGCTCAGGTAACTTTTGATACACATTAAACTTCAGTTATTATCATATTGAATTGTCTTATGAGAGCACAATTTGAACTTGCATAAAATTCTATTTGCAAATGTACTTTCCTGCATCAGGACGACGAAGTCCATTTGTAATATTACTCTTGCCCAGGTAACTTCTGATACACATTTGTTCCGTTCCTGGTAATATTGAGTTCCCTTGGCATTGTATATCTCATGGTACATGTTTGAGCTAGTTCTCTCATACTGCCTATTACCAATCACAACATCCACATCCATTATAGTTAACCAAAGCCATAGAGTAAATTAAGGAATATTGATATTACCCCCTGTTAGGGATATTGATATTACCCCCATGTTAGATTAGGGATATTGATATTACCCCATGTTATATCAAAAGTTGAGAAGGCCCATGAAAGTGTCGTTAAAAACTCATTAGCGACATTTTCAAAACTCATTAACCACACTTTCAGGGGGGTATTCTCAACTTTTGATCTAATAGGAGGGTAATATCAACATCCCTAATCTAACGCCGGGGGGGGGGGGGCTGTTAATATCAAATAGCCCTTATCTATATTCAGCTGCCAACATGGGTGGTTCACTAAAGGTACTCATTTGACTCTCACCTTTTATTTCTTCACCCTTTACTGTCCAAAGGATTCAAAACTTTTCTGTACTATTGATATTGTCTAATTACCAACCTACATGATCTCAACTACCATTGAAGGCTGCCATTTTTGTATCATAAAACTGATCAATATTGTATGTCCATAAAATTGGTATTTCTAATTGACTATTAGGATCTGAAAGTTTTGTTTTCATCTTAATTTATAAGACATGTCTGTAAATACATAATTACTAAGTTACCATATAGTAAATGTAAATACATAATTACTAAGTTACCATATAGTAAATAACATTGTAGTCACAGTTAACCACAACTGTATTAGTTTTATCTGTGTTACATGTTTGGAGGATGAAAAAAGTGATTAAGCCAGCTCCTGGAAAGAGGCGCATTGTAACTGCAGAAATGAAGTCCATAGACAAATTGCTCTAGGGATGTTTCACTAGATGACAGAACAAGTAATGAAATTTCCAGTAGACTTTAATTAGGTAGATTCCTCATGTATGTTACTGAAATTTGCAAAGTCTCATCTTCTATTAACATAATCAAGATGTCAATCAGTAGAATTATGTTTTTTTTTACTATCATACTATTGTCATGCCTTCTTGATGTGCAATATTAACACAATCTTATTTATTATATTCCTTCTCAGGTATGCGAGCAATATTGTCAGAATAGTGTTTTTTTGTGTTGTGACAATTTTTGATTAAGGATTGTTCCTCCAGATCTCCACTCATTTGTCACATGTTTGGAAAAGAAGTTTATTTTGCTGATATGTTCTCCAAGAATGCAAATTACTACTTAGCAATAAAAGACTCAAGCATCGTTGTAACGCTTCTATTTCACATCAATTTTATCTTTCAGTTCCTTTTTCCTAAAGGAGAACATAACTGGTCATTGATTTCCTCTGAACTTTGTTGGAAGCAAGAAAAAGATGAGAGGCTTAAAGTGTGTATTGATGGAGCATATAGTAAAATATTGTATTTTTTATCAATAAAAGTTTATTTTGTAAATTATAAACTTTTGAATTTAATTGTATATTCTGATGATTATTTATATGGTGAGACGAGTTTTGAGTCTTTGTTATGTCTTTTGGTAATTGTGGACCTTCGGATACTTGAAGTTGTCTTTATAGAGTGTTGTGAACTCCGTGAAGAGTTATTAGAAAATACATTCAAATCGTATTTTTTTTGGTGTACAGACTGAGATTGACAAGTGTAAATATATTCGTTATGGTGTACTTGAGACGGAAATGATGTTTATAGATTTAATCGTCATTTTTGATAAGTAATTTGACAAGACATTCTCGTAAAAACATAATTTTGATTACATGAATTTTAATTTTTGATTGCTTTAGCAATCGCAAAAAATATTTTTCAACGATTTTCTTTCATCGAAAATAATCCATAACATTTTTGAGGATCACCTTTCATCGAAAATAATCTTATAATTTTTTTTCATAGAAGCTAAATTCTTTTTTCCGTGTACTTTATTGTCGAAAATTTCTATTTCCGATGAACAAAATGTAGTTGCAAATAAATAGTCTATCCTAAATAGTATTTCTGAGAAACATTGATTATTGGAAACGTATGGTCGAAAAAAAAATAGTTCGTCGTGTTTGTAAACATTTTTGACCACCAATTTATTTTTTCGAAAGCAATGAATTATCCATCCGTCTTATGTTCACAAAGTTTTTTTTACAACGATGAGAAAACAAATACGATGGTCTTTTGCCTTTGCAAATACTAACGTTTTCGACGGTTTGTCGGAAAAAAACTTTTTTCGACGCTTGCTTTTTCAAGGGCATACGACGGCAAGATACCCTCGGAAACAACTATTTCTGACAGCAAATGGCCAGTTCCGAGGAATTATTGCCCTCAAATATGAGGATTTTTTATGTAGTGCCTTTCATCCATGCTTCTTGTTCAAAGTGTTTCAAACTTATCAGTCCAAAAACTTTGAAGGGGGTCTTGTAGAAGCATGAAAAAAAAATCTAAATCCATGCGCCCAGAAGCTACATACTCAAAGCCAGACTCAGTAAAGTCAGACCGCAGGAACTCAAAGGCAGCTATGCGCCCCTTAGACTATGAGGAGCCAAGTCCTCAAGAGGCGTCCATGTGGCTCAGACAATAATGGAAGCATCAACCGCATAATGCCCTGACATGGCATTAATTACTTTCTATAAAGTTCTGACACAACATTAATTGTCCCGAACATTTTGAAAGCCGTGAGAAAAGATGGCACACTAAGCGACAGAAAATGACATCAACGCAATAATGACTCTAAGCACATATGCAGTGCCACGTGTGCACGACAAAGATCGCATGCAGTCTCGTCTCCATGCGGCCTGCCACTTATGTGGCTCCATGAGGCCTAATCCCTATGCGGCTCGGTCCCTATGAGGCCTAGCTCCTAGGCGGTTCTGTCTTTATGCAGCTCCATGCGACCGAATCTTCTTGTCACCCCCAGTGCTGACTACGTGTCAAGTTTACCGAGTCTCGCACGCAACGGGTGAAAATGACCTAGGTTATAAGCCAAGATCTCAGCAACTGTGTATCCTAAACTAATGCCACGTGGCTGCCTGACCGTGACATGAGCTTGCGGTTACAACTACATCATGTTAAGGATGACCATGCGGCAACCGGACAAGCGCGCATAAGCCATCAAGTGTAGATGGCTATAAATAACATGGATGCATTCCTACACAAACACACGGACAAGGACAAATACGTACTTTGAGACATACATAAAGTACACTCAGGAGCCCAGTTGCTGTCTTTAGTGCCAGTGAGCCAGAGATTTAGCAAATTTCTTTGCCATCAGACTGTCAACGGAGTAAATGAGTCAATTGCAGTACTCGATCTACATCGTCACACTCCCCAGATTTTTAAAGTATATTTATATTTCTCGTTTAAGGATTATTTGTACTTTCTTTCTTTTTAATATACAAAACCAAGTTAGCAAAACTTGTATTTTTTTCTAACGAAACAAATAATATAACATGATATATCATGAATAAGTATATATCGGGAACATATATCACCATATTGCACATGAATTATACCTCAGTACAATAACAAGAAGTATAAATACGTATACAAGTAGTCAAGTCAGGATACAGGAACAATCAGTCGGTAAACAGTCAGGTCATGCTTAATCCTCTACTCACATGGCAGTAAACCTATCCATCCCAGTACCCTTTCGGTACCTTCTGTACCAGTCAACCAGGAACAATACTAGGGCCTACAGGTTTATAAAAAAATCTATACTCTTAAACATAATAGTTAAGGAGGCTCCTAGTTCTCGTGATACAAGGTTAGGTACAACTTATATAAGTCTAGAAGTCCACCTGTCGAAAAAAGAGTATGAAGTTATCCCGAATGAAAACTACTCAGAATGGAACTTGGGTGCCAAAATGATATATTGGCAATATATCGCAATTACCGACAATATATAGAGCGAACACACAGTTTCAACCACACTAAAATGGTATATTATAGTATACCGACGATATACCTCATACGCTGTGTCGACACAGTAAAGCTCAAAAAATAGAATTTTCGGGAGCCAATTCATGCCCCGATTCTACCTAAAGCTATTCTAATAACTTATAATGCTAGGTATAGGTCTGGTACAACATTCTAGACTAGGTTTGCACAAGAAATCTACCATAAAATTTAAGTATCCTAAATCAAAATCCATAGAACCATTCTAAACCAAATCTCATCCAAAACCAAACGTAAAAGGTTATAAATCATTAGAGCATATTAAATAAACATAATGGAAGATATGTAAATGATTACAAAAATAAGGGGAATTAGCTTATTTAGGGTTTTATCACTTACTACATGACGTACTTGTCTAGGGTTACCTTTCCAAGCCTAGATTTTATTCCACCACTAAAGGAGATTCAAAAATCATACCCTAGATCTCAAGATCTAGCTTCTAGGGTCTGGGGTGCAAGCTTGAGGGAAGGAAATAGGAATGAAATAGAGAGGGGAGTGAAGAAGAAGAAGAAGAAGAAAGGGGGGGGGGGGGAGAAAGAGGGGGGTTATAAGAGGGGAAAATAGGGGAGAATCTAGATGGCCCCACCTTGTCGATCCATGGTCAATGAGTTGATCTTATCCGTCCAGAGAAAGAACAAGAATATAATAGATAATAAATGGGGTCAAATCAACGGGTATGATTGGGCTAAACGGTTCAGATAGTATACCGACAATATACTAAGATATATTAGAGGTATACTGGTTTGGAGATTTTTGGGTACTCTGTTCTACATACAGTTCCAGCTCGGGTCTTATGGCAATACCATTGGGTATTCTATAAGTCAAGGGTAGTCTCATATATAATTATTTTGTTGTAAAACTATTAAACCAAATATAGTTTCATAAGTCATTTAATTAATTTATTATCTCGATCCCGAACGGCTACATTAACTATACAGTTTCCTGTATCATAACATGGAACAATATTTTATCTTCGTAGTGGTGAGCCACGCTACACCAAACAAGAAAAATGGGTGCCACATTATACAGAGACAGAGTACCACTCCAAACTTTGGTCATGTGCCAAAGCATGCAGTTAGTCGATCTAATCGACCGATCCCTTAGGACATCTAAATCCACAAGAAATCTAATAACAAAAAACCTATCAAGACACAAAATGGATATGTGTATAAGCATCACGTGCAAGATACCGCATCGATATAAGATAAATGAATACAACATACATGATACAAGATACAATCACACGTATAACTACTTGTATCAGGGATGGGGAGTGGCAACACTATCCACCTTAGAAAAATTTTATCCTTGGAATTTCTGACTAAGCCAACACTAAACAAATTAAAACAGTCATTATAGCATCTATGGGTGAACATCTAATCAAAAGGAAAGAAGTAATTGAAACAAATAAAGCAAAAGCAACATCAATCTACATGACTGACTACCAATCACACTAAATTGAACACACAAGCATAAGAAGAAATATACCTCCAGATTCGAACAAGTATGGGTATTTGGATCTGATATTTTTATCGCGCTTCTACGTCGACTCTCCCGGTGAGTGATGGCCCCAAGTAACGTGGATAAGACCAATGGTCTGGTTCTTGAGCACCTTCTACCTCCGGTCCAAAATAGATACATGTTGCTTCTCATAGGACAAATCGGTAGCAATAACTAGCTCTGAACGATTGAGGATGTGACTCAGATCCAAAATATATCTACTCAACTAAGATACATGAAATACATTATGTACCTCGCAAAGCAAAGACGAAATGGCAAGACGATAAAAAATATCTCCTACCCGATCGAGAATATCAAATGGATGGATGTATCACAGACTAAGCTCTCCCCTAACCCCAAATCTGATAACTACACAGGAAGGCAAAATCCGCAAGAATACATGGTCGCTAATACTAATGTACTCCAAAGGCCTATGATGCTTATCTGACTAATACCGATGTCGATCCTGCGTAACCTGAAGTCGCTCTATGTTCCTCCAAACCATCTTAACAGTCTGCATGACCATCTCTAGTCCCAACATATTCCTTTCTCTAACATCATCCCATGCAAAGGAAGATATACACTTCCTTCCATACAATGCCTCAAACAGAGCCATTCAGATGCTCGTCTGAAAGTTTTTATTATAAAAAATAGAGATGATCCTACCAAGATCCACCAAAATCTAAAGTACATGACAGTAGCATATCCTCAAGAGACTGAATGGTCCTTTTCGACTGAACATCTGTTTGGGAAAGATATGTTGTGCTGAACCTCAATCTGGTATACAGACTTCGATGAGAACACTTCCAAAAGTGAGGTAAACTGGGTGTCTCAATCTGATATAATACTCATCAGAATACCATGCAGACTAGACTGTGTTGACCTATCTGGTCTCAGTCAACCTGATTTCGATAATTAATCTAAAAATACGAGTTGATACACGGGAATGCATTACAACAGAAGTCTGTACCTTCAGTAATCATTCGTAGAAACTGCTTACTTCAATGTTCGTCTGGTTCTACTTTTTATATTTATTATGTATTTTATTTTTCTTGAGTCTAGGATATGTGAGTCGGATCACACTTTGGCACTAATTGAATCCTAACCCAAAGTCCACTCAAAATAATACTAAACCAAATACCTTACTCAAACACCAAACTAAATAAGACAAAGTCTGACCAGAACTATTCTGGAAATTGGTCAAGCGACCTCGGTCCGAGTTTGCCCCGAACTCTGTCCGAACTTGGTCACCCAAAACCAACTCTTGAATCAGAGTGCTTGACATATTCTTATGGCTCCAACGTTTAAATTTTTGAACGTTAGGATACCAAGTTTTGCCCGAACTCTGCCCCAGAAAAACCTATAAATAGAGAAGAATTTTTTATTTCTATTCACTCATTCACTCTTTATCTTCTCTATTCTTTAAAGAGCTATTAACCTTCCATCTCCACGATAACTCTTATTCTTCTAAGTGTCAGTGCTGTGTCGATTAGAAGTGTTAGAGTTGTACAAGCTTGGCTATTCAAAGCTACTTCTCAAAGTGTCTGAAGTCTTCAAGCTCTTCGGATCAAAGCTTGTGTTTTCATTGTTAGTGGATTTAATACCGAGCAAGAGTTCTCGGGACTGGACTAGTACTCCACGAGAAAAACCAGTATAAATCTTGGTGTTTGCATTTGTGATTCTAAACTTTATATCCATATACTTGCTATATTGTTGCATTATTTCTAATTGGTAACTGCCTTTATTTAGTCTAAAATTTTAATTGGATATATATTTCGCTACACTCTATTCACCCCCCTTTAAAGTTACCTAATGATACTTTAATTGGTAGCAGAGCAAGGGCTTTTTTATTTGGACTAACCTCCTAGAGTATTAATATGGCATTAATTTCGTGAAGGATAAATGCTTTATCTATGAAAGAGCAACATGTAAGGTCACATATGAAGGAATAAGAGAAAACAATATATATGTTTCCTATCTCTTGGAGGGTACTAACAATGCAGGTAGATATCTATATGCAACCAAAGATGAAAGCTGGCAATAGCATATGCGTCTTGGACATGCAAACATGGACACAATTGCAATGTTATCCAGAAAGAAATTGGTAAGAGGCTTACCTGAAATTATTTTCAAGAAAGTTATGGTATGTGCTGATTGTGAACAGAACAAAGCAACCAGATCATCTTTCAAATCAATAAATGTTGTAAGTACCTCAAGACCCTATCAGCTTTTATACTTGGATTTGTTTGGACCTAGTAGAGTCGCCAATCTTGGCGGTAAATTGTATGCTTATGTAATTGTTGATGACTTTTTGAGATATACTAGGGTTTATTTTCTTTCAAACAAAAATGAGACATTTTCAGAGTTTGTTACTTTTTACAAAAAGGTATAAAATGAAAAGGGGTTCATGATTACTCGTATCCGAAGTAATCATGGAGGTGAATTCAAAAATTTGATTTTAAATTACTAGTATATACGCACGTGCGTTGCACGTATTTCATATTACTTGGAAAAAAAATAGTTTATTAAAAGAGCAAACGATAATTTCTTAATTTTATTATAGGTGGAAATATAATAGGCAGGAGCATGAAAGTTGGGAGAAATTAAATGACGGGAATATGAAAGGTTTCTCTTATCTCTTGGGTTCATGTGCCTACTTTGCATGCATTCTTTATTAACTTTTATTTTATTCTCCAAACTACCTACTTTGCATACATGCATATCTTTCTTTTATTAACTATCATTCCCCAAGTTTCCTCATGCATGCATACATACATTTAATACATATTTAATTACTGTTTTTAATTACATAGATATCCTTCTCAACGTTAATACATATTGAAATATAATGAAGGGTATTTTTGGAACGAAATTTTTTTACGGTGAAGCCTAGTTTTGGTATTATATAGTAGAATAGATTTTGTGATTCAAATAGATTTTTGGATGAATTTTCTTGTCCTAGAAATCCTCAATAAAATAGTGTTGTGGACCAGAAGAACACAACTCTTGGCGATATGGTTAGAGTCATATTAAATTAATATAACCTTCCAAAATATTTTTGGGCTGAGGCTGTAAATACATCATGTTATGTTCTAAATAGGGTTCTTATTCGACCTATATCGAAGAATACTCCATATGAGCTATGGTTTAATAGAATTCCTGCTATCAGCTATTTAAAAATGTTTGGTTACATATGTTTTATCTTGAACACTAAAGACAACTTAGGTAAGTTTGAGTCTAAAGCCGACGAAGGTATTTTCTTGGATATGTAAGGGATTTAGGGCATTTAACAAGAAATTCTTGACTGTTGAAGAATCAATTAATGTTACATTTGATGAGCTGAACAGTTATGTAACAAGCGACAGTGATGATGAAGATGTTAGGACAATATCGAACAAAGGCCTTGAAGATACAACAACTACCTATCTAGAGAGTCTGCCTAAAAGGCTGAAATTTACTGCCAACTATCCAGAGGATCTGGTAATAGGTGATGTATCAAAAGGTTTAAGTACTCGTTCTGCAAGTAGAGATATCATTGCTAATGTAGCTTTTATTTCTCAGATATAATCTAAAACTATATAGAAGCTTTTAATGATAAATTTTGGATTTTTGCAATGTAAGAGAAACTTAACCAATTTAAACAGAATCAAATTTGGGAACTAGTTTCTAGAACTATCACCCGGTCATTGGCACCACATGGATTTTTCGAAATAAACTAAATGAGGATGGTTTAGTCATATGTAACAAAGGACGTTTTGTAGCTCAAGGTTATAACCAAGAGGAAGGTATTGACTACGATTAAATCTATGCTCCTATTGCTAGAATAGAATCCATTCGCATGTTATGTGTTTTTGCTAGTTTTCATAATTTTAAATTTTTTTAAATGGATGTCAAAAGTGTATTTTTAAATAGTTTTATAAAAGAAGAAGTTTTTGTTAATCACCCCCTGGCTTTTAAGATTTTAAATATCCCGATCACGTATTCAAGTTACACAAGGCTCTATACGGACTCAAACAAGTCCCTCGTGCTTAGAATGAGCGCCTTAGTTCCTTCCTACTTGAACACATTTTTTTAAAAAGAAAAGTTGACAGTACACTTTTTATAAAATCTCATAATAAAAATCTTTTATTAGTACAGATTTATGTAGATGGCATTATATTTGGATCTAATGAGATGCTATGTAACGAGTTTGCTAAGTGTATGCAGAGTGAATTTGATATGAGCATGATGGGATAACTCATATTCTTCCTTGGATTGCAAATCAAGCAGAATTCACAGAGAATTTTCATCAATCAAGCAAAGTATACTAAAGATCTGCTTAAAAAGCTCGATATGGACAATGCAAAGTCTATCGGCACTCCTATGGCAACTTCAACTAAACTTGATCTTGATAAAAATGACAAACCAACCGATATACGTAAGTATCGAGGTATGATTGGTAGCTTATTAAATTTGACTGCTAGTGTCACGCTCCGCACCCGGATATTCGGGCACGAGTACGTGGGTACGTCCAGCCTACGCCGCAGTGTCGGCGGTAGTACGCTGTCTAGGGCATATCCACAGTTAATATAATCTAGCTCATTCACAATAATTAAATAGGCAAAAAATGACAGGAAAAGAATGCTAAGATTTCATAACTGAATGTGACAACAGATCCAGAGTTTTATTACAGAAATCAGAAGTTAATTCGGGGACAAACCCGATTACTAAGATGAAAGGAAATAAATAACTACTGCTGGCTACTCCGCAGGAGTAGTCTCCTGTGTGGGAACCGGCTCCGCAACTGTATCACCTGCTGCCTCATAGGGGCCATAAAAGGTGGGGGCAAGGTTCTCATCATCGCCTAAATCAACGGATCCAGTCAGGAAAGGAGCAAAGTACACAATGCACAACAAGATTTAAACTAAATATTTGTGACAGGTAGAAAATAACTGACTAAGCATCATGTTGAGAATATGCGTAAGTAAGTAATGAGATTAACAGAAAAATAATGCTATAAATCAGGACTAGAAGTAAAATATGGTTAATTGTTACAAACCAGAAATATGAGTAAAACAGGAATAAATGTGACAGAAAATGTAACTGTAACAAGACAACAAGAACTACAACAAGGCAAGAACTATGTGCGTGAACTTGTGTTTATTTTAGAATACATAGTTGGCATGTAGGGGTTTATAAGGCTAATAAGGCCGTCATAGACGACTAGCAGTCAGGAATAAACAAGTATAAGGCTGATGGTACAGTCACGTACCAACAGCTAGCAGTCACGACAGGGGGAAGGGTAAACTACATGCCTCCTAGTATTCTCCCACCCGACACAAAAAACAAGACATGAAATCCAGTATTCAAGACATGAAATCCAGTGTTCTAACTCTACGTGTAATCATCAATGGTACTAATAAAGCAGGAAATTTATTTATCACAATATAAAGATTAAACTTGAAATGCAGGTACTTGCCTGATGTTTGGATCCAATTACAGTTATGTTCTCGGGAAAATTTCTAGAAATGACTCCGGATGCTGAAATAAACATTACCATCGTGCTCAGAAGATATCAAATAGCTAGAAATGCCTATCCTTGGGTCCAATTTGGAGACAAGGGCAAAAACAGCAGTTTCGGGTCAAAACGGGGTCCGCATGTGGGCCCGCTTTGCACCAAAAAATGTGTCAGGGTCAAAGGTCTCCAATTTTACCAAACTTAGTGTCAATAGGTCAGGAACGATGATACGAACCCAACGGAACTTCCAGAATTGGATTCCGATGAGCCGATCACAAAATCGCCCGTCGAGCGGGGCCTATGGGGCCCACGACACGCGATTTCGTCAACGTTCTCAGAATCGAACCAAACTTGACCCACAGGACCAGCGTATCGCTACGAGTTCGATGGCGTAAGTTTTGTCTCGATCCGACGTGTGTACAAGAAGTTAGGGCTTGATTCAGAAAAGGCGGATACGGGGCGGTGTCCGCGGATACGCGTTGATCCCGGTGTGCACGCACACCCGAATCGACTTCCGCGAAATCCCACACCTCCATATCAATGCTGCGCACGTATCTGTGAAGACCGTGCGCGACCAAGTCGTCCCGTTTGGCGGGGCGTACCCAGTTCCGGGGTGAATCGGGTCGATGTTTTTCCAGTTTTTTGATCGCGGTGTGCGATCACCACAGGGCGCGATGCCCCGAGCGGTTTGTCCGGGCACCGAGAGGGTCATACAGGCTTCACAACGCAATTTACGGAATTAAAAACGGGGCAGCGAGGAGAAAGATATGAGTACCTGAACAGGGCTCTGAAAACTGGATTTTTTGTGTCTGTGTCGTGTCCGACACGCCGACACGAGGATTCGGGAATCTAGGGTTCACTGGCCGTGGACGGCGGGGGCCGACCGGAGGCGCACCGGGGAGGGCTGGGAACGGCTCGCCGGGGCGAGGCGGAGGCGCTGGCGGCCGGGCGGCGCCGGAGTCCGGGCGGAGGCGGTGTCCGCTGCTGCTGCTGAAGTCGGGGACGGCTGCGGCCGCTGCTGCCGGTGGGGTGGCGGTGCTGGAGGGGAGGAGGACGGCGGCGGCGGAGCTGGGGGAGAGGAGGACGGCGGAGCTGGGGTGGTCGACGGTGGCCGGGGAAGAAAGGGGGGAGGGATTTTATAGGGAGGAGCGAGGGAGAGGGAAGGCCGAGCAAGGCGGAGGGGCCGGGGGTCGTGGCGGCGTGGGCTGGCGGTTCGGCGCGAGGCGGGCGGAGCGCCGGGCGGAGCGGCGCCGGAAGCGGAGGGGGGAACTGGGTCGTGGGGAGGGTGAGGGGACCGGGTCTCCGGGTCGGAGGCAGGTCGAGTCCGGGCAGACCCGACCCGACCCGGTAGGGGAGCGGGCTGGGCCTGGTACTGGGCTGGGCCGGGCTCGGCCCAATGGGCCGGGCCGCTAAAATAATAAATAATAATAATAGTAATAATAATAATAATAATAATACTAATAATAATTAATTAATTAATAAATAAATAGTTTTAGGTGTTTTAAATTAGGTCCGGGGCCCAATAAATTCCAGAAAAATTACCCTAAGTCCAATTTTCCATTTTACACCCAAAAATATTTTTTTTATAATATTTTAATGTTATTTATTATCAATTAAAAATCATGTAATAATTTAAAACCCTGAATTTAATTACAGAAAATTCCCAGAAAATTGCGAAAAATCCAATTTTAATATTTTTGAAAAATCAGGGGCTTACAGCTAGTCGCCCTGATATTATGTTTTTAGTTTGCCCTTGTGCTAGATATCATGCCAATTCTAAGGAATCACATGTGCCTGCAGTTAAGCGTATCTTTGGATACCTTAAAGGCACTTTGACAACCAACTTGTAGTATCCCAAAATCACATCCTATGACCTCATCGGTTATTCAGATGTTGATTTTGCTGGATGTAAGGTCGACCATAAAAGTACCAGCGACACCTGTCATTTCCTAGGAAAGTCTTTAGTCTCCTGATTTTCTAAAAAGTAAAATTCAGTTGCATTATCAACTACTGAGACTGAGTATATAGCCGCAGGACGTTGCCGTGCACAAATTTTGTGGATGATGCTAACCTTAGAAGGCTTCAATCTTTCTTTTAAAAATATTCCTATTTACTGTGATAACACTAGTACTATTAATCTTACTAAAAAAATCCAATCTGGCATTCACGCACTAAGAACATTAAATTAAGAGAACATCAACTATAAGGCAATATATGCTTAGAATTTGCTAACACAGAACATCAACTCGCTGACACATTCATTAAACCTTTAGCTGAAGATCGTTTTAACTTTATATGTCGAGAATTAGGAATTTTGGATATCAAAATTATATAATTCACTTATATTATTCTTTTAATTGATGTTCTTTAAATGTAAAGATTATTTTGGTTATAAGCTGAAAGGGCCCTTCTGTCACAGCGGCGTAAATAGCCTTAATTGACATAGTACTTAAGTGTCTTCGGATTACAGCTAGCTAGGATCCGGCCCCTACAATTAACCCAAAAAATTATTACTTTAATTGAACAAAGATTAATTAATAATATGAGGAATTATTTTTTCCAAGCTAGAATACTAATTTTTGGCTTACAAAAGTTAAAACATGCATCATAATTCAAAGAGTGAGAATTATACAAAACAAATCATGGAACAAAGAACCAAACTCGGACAGAGTTCTATGCGAACTCGGTTGTTCAATTTCCATATTTAAGTTGTGTGGACCCCACTCCCTTTGTATACCTATTTATTATCACAACTTCGTGGAACACCATATACAACAGTCGGCCCCTCTTCTTCCTCCTCCAAAAACCCTAATTTTTCAAAACCCTAGGAAGTGGATCTTCCTCCAAGCTTTTCAACTCTCCAAAACTTGGATCCAACCTCGTTTCAAGGTTCTCTACCATTCTCTTTATCTGTTTCAGGTATAATATTCTACTTTCTCTCTATTCTTTTTCAATGGCACCTAAATTGTCAAAGAAGAAAAGGAAAATTGGAGATGCTTCTTCTTCCAATGTTCAAGAAGAAGTTTTGTACTCCTTGTTCAGTCCTTCTATGCCTGAAGAAGGTGAATTTGACAACCTTATTTTTTGCTCCCTTGATCAATCCATAGAGTGGTTTGATGACTTCATAAAGAGGACCATATGTCCTGGAAGTCCATTAAATTTTACTGTATTTCCTAGATACTTATCTACTTTTCAAACTCTTGGATTAGAAGATCTTATTGCATCTAGATATCGTGCTTATCTGAATGTCATTCGTATATTTTATTGCAATCTTTTTGTCATACATGGTACTGTACGATCACGAGTCAATGGGATTGGAATTAAATTTGATAATGAATATTTAGGCATAATACTTCATATTTTAAATAAAGGTGAAGCCCTATGTGACATCACCAAATTTAAATTTCCTAAAAATATCACTCTTGATTTGTTCAAAGACTCTATGTGTTCACCCAATCTTCAACCTTTCGGCAAACTTAAGACAAAACACATGAATGATTGGTTCTATAATTTGCATCATATGATTATCTCTGTTATTCTTCCAAAACAATCTTCCACTGATGAACTCACTTATTTGGAGATGTCAGCAGTTTATCATCTGTACTTTGGTAAACAATTTAGTCTACCAAAGACCGTCATTGCATCCATGGAACGATGTCACAAGAAACCGCATAATTTATTATACGCTATGTACTTGCCCATCATATTTGAGTACTCTGAGATCCCCATGGATTATTTCCCCCATCTTACTGAGCCTGCTTATCTTCACAAGCATTGTAGAGTTGAGCCTACTCCTCCTGCTCCAGCACATCCCATTGACCCATCTCTTGGTCATGATACTACTCCACCTCCTCCACATACTCCAGCTGTTACACTTTAGACACGTATACCATGCTCCATGTTCGCTTCAAACTGGAAGATGATCGATATCGCTCTTAGGATTTTCATACCACACCGCAGTTCCAGGCATTATCCAACACCATGATGAACATGTGCTACAACTTTTCTCATCATCCTGGCGGACCCATTATTATGGTTCGTGATCCATCTATAGCTGGCTATCTCATCGATGATCGAGATGCTCAGAGATTCTTTAATCCAGCTGCTGCTCGCTTTAATCCTAACCGATCTGCTAAGATCGGTGAACCCTCCAACATAATGATGATGATCAGTAGCGATGCAGAGATTTGATGCTTTGTTTAGTTATTATGTTAGTGATGAGATGTGGTTTACTTAGTTCACATTTGCACTAGATTTGCTTTATTATCTTGATTAAAAACTATTTCAGTTTCTAGTAGTTATTTGGTTATGTAGTTTAGTTTACTTTATTAGTTTATATATGAAAACTTTTTAAGTTGCAATTAATTCTCGCTGATGTTTACTCAAATATTGTCATGTTATATGTGTGTTCCTATTTCATTTTTCCTGTTTACAATGTTGCTACTTTGTGAAAAATTGTGCTCCATTTCGATCAAGTGATCAACAGAGGAGATACACTGATACAGTCATATGTGCTTGCGTTACGGGGGAGCTATTTTGCTGCTATTGCTGAGCCACCAACACAACAAATGAATCGACGAACCATATTAGTCGCACTTTTTTTTCAATTATCAAAATGGGAGAGATTGTTGACCCATCTGGTCTCAGTCAACCTATTTCGATAATTAACCTAAAACTATGAGTCGATACACGGGAATGCATTACAACAGAAGTCTGTACCTTTAGCAATCATTCCTGAAAACTTCTTACTTCGATGTTCGTCTGGTTCTACTTTTTACATTTATTATGTATTTTATTTTTCTTGAGTCTAGGACTTATGTGAGTCGGATTCCACTTTGGCACTAGTTGAATCCTAACCCAAAGTTCACTCAAATTAATACTAAACCAAATACCCCACTCAAATACCAACCAAAATGAGCCAAAATCTAACCAGGACCATTCAGGAAATTGGTCAACCGACCTCGGTCCGAGTTTTCACCAAATTCGGTCACCCAAAACCAACTCCTGATTTAGAGTGCTAGACCTATGTAAACCCCCTGATTTTAATTAAAATTTTTAAATTAATTTTTTCACAGTTTTCTGGAATTTTTTCGGTATTTTTACTAATTAAAACAAAGGTATTTTGGAATTAAATGATTTTAATTGTTGTTAATTAATATTAAAATATTATGAAAATAATATTTTCTGGTGTAAAATGAAAAACTAGACATAGAATAATTTTCCGGAAATTTATTGGACCCCAGAAGCATTTTGAAAGCCCTAAAAACCAAGTTTATAATAAACAAAAATAAATCCTGAATAAAACCCGATTTATTTCTAAATAAACCAAACAAACCCGAACCAACCCAGACCCGGTTCAATTGAACCGAACCAAACCTTAGCGGGTCGGGTCGGATCTAAACCCGACCCGAAACCCGAATACCCGAACCCGCACCTAAGCTTTAATGGATCCGGGTCTAACCTGCTACCCGCTGACCCGACCCGGACCCGTAACCCGGCCGAAACCCTAAATCCTAATCCTAAACGGAATTACTGTTCCGGTGCTATAAAATCTCCTCGATCTCCACGATCCGCCGGCCGAACCACCTCCTCCTCTCGACGAACCGACCCGCTGCCCTAGCCCCGCCGTCTCCCCTGCCCTAGCCCTAGCTGACGTCCTCCTTCCTCCTCCAGGAATTTCTCCCCCGACCTCCGCCCTGAACCCTAACTCCTCTGCCCCGACCAGAACTTGTAACACCCCGTTCCGCTCAAGCGGACTGCCGTTTCAAATGGCAATATTGCAGCTGTCCCGACCCGCTTTGCCACAAACAAGAAGCAAAGGATATCCAGACTTGTCCCTACAGGAATCCGGCTTGGACTTTCAGAGGCTCGCTCAGACGTATCGCTCTACCGAGGCGAATCATCGCTAAGGTAGGTGGCTACGGTGAACTTGTCTTTGCTTAGCCAGCACACATAAAATCTAGAATATTCATGCTAGTCGCTAGGTGATTCACCCCTTGCATGCTAATAAATCCAACGCACCTAGCTAAGGGAATAATCCCAACTGTATTGCTTGCTAGAACATGGAAATTGAAATACTGCTTATATTCAGACCCTCGCATGCTAAGTCCCTTAACGGTTTCATCTCTCGGACTACCTTCGGGCCCGAGCAAACGTGCCAGCTTATGTTCCTTAGAAATGCATGCTTGTCTGCTTGTAATGTTGCCATGTTTTCATCCAAACCCCGGAAGACTACTACGTAGTCGTTCTGTGCCTGAACGAACCTGCAAGTATCCGGGACCGTTAGGTCACCAAGGCAGCCCCGAACTAGGGGAATGCATCAAGACAAGTTATTGTACAGAACCAAGATTCAAGTATCCCGTATACTCGTGTACTCGTGTTCCCGTGCACTCGTGTTCTCGTGTTCTAGTGCACGCGTGTTCTCGTGTATCTCGTGTAATCGTGTTGCCTGAGATTGGTCTAATAAATTGTGTTGCCTGAGATTGGTTAAATCGTGTTGCCTGAGATTGGTTAAATCGTGTTGCCTGAGATTGGTTAACCCTGACTTGCATGTCGCGGACTAGTTCCACGGACGGTCACCGGGGCACTGGGGCTGATCCGGTCCGGATGGAGCTCGTGTGTAGTCTCGTGTGCAGGGAGGATAGCTTGCAACGCATCGTGTTCGTGTGCCTCGTGTACACGCGTAGCATGCTATCCTTGTCCTCGACTACGTCCATAATGGCTTTGCCAGCGACCGTGTTCATATAGATAAGTCATCCTCGCTTAGCGGCTATCCGCGTGCGAGTCACTGCATCGCATCAAGAACAACTAAATACCTGAACGATCATGTTAAAACGACCCTCCTGTTTGCATATGCTATGCCTCCTGAATGTTATACTTGCCCGTGCTTGAATTAACATATTTGCCTTAATGTTTGCCTTGGACAGGGAAGGAGATGGTAAGTTGGTAAGTCTCGCCGTGTTTCCTCTCATGTTGCACGGCGCACTGTCCGACACGTTAGGCTATTCAATGTTTGCATGAAACTGATCCTAAGGCAACTAGAAAGACAACTTAATAGTTGTGCACGGAACCTGTATTACGTGTTTGGATTTGTCGAGCGGGCGAGTAGCTTCCCCACCAGTGCATTCAATGTACTGATAATCCACCAGTTTGTGTGCAGGGTACGGGAGAACCTCGTTCAGTGCGGATGCCTCCAACGTGCGTGCTAAGGCCAGGAGCTTCCTCTGAAGCCTTGCAACGGTGCGTCCAGAACTGAAGCACATATACAAGACATAAGTTGTGAACATCGCCTGACCATCGCCTGTACATTCATTCCATAGTTGTAGCCACTTGGCACGCTTTTACTGTTTCAGAGAGAGAGGCTTGAGCGACTTGTAATCTCGGCTATACGCCGCCTGTAACACAAGTTTATATCAATAAAAGAGCTTGCTTTACTTCAACTTGTGTTTCTATGCTTCCGCTATATTTGTCGACTCAGTGAACCTGTTATCGATCGCCTATGCGTTCATGACTCTGCTGCACTCGGACAATCTGTGCGACTCTGTGGCTTAGAACTCTTACCGCCAGCCAATGAACCATGGCCTTGCACGGGCGTGGCTCACGCTCGTACGGCATCACGCCCGGATGGGTTAAGCGATCGTTCCGCGGGAGCGCTGGCGAGGGTGATTCCCGCCTAGCGGGAACGGCCGATTGCCTGCGGGAGATCGGGGCGTGACATGTTGGTATCAGAGCCTGGCTTCTACGCCTTTGGAATTCAATTCGATATCTCTGTTTCGAAAGCTCGTTCGTGGGTTATGTGCACGCTCTCTCTCAATGCCTCGATGGGATATTCCAACAATAAGTCTAAATACTTTCAAAATACGTTTTGAATGATATGCTTGCTTGTCTGGTTGTATGCTGCGAGTGGCCTTTGTGCCAACCTGTGCGAACCCTTGAGAGTATCGCTAGTAGCTTGTCCGATTTTCACTAACCCTAAGTTTGGTTGAATGCATCTATTCGAGGGACGCCTTGAACTAGTGCACCATCCAAGACTTAAGAAAAAGGTAAAACTCGAGTGCTGAGACTTCGCTATCACTAAGCTGGTTGACGTGCTCACACTAGAAATGCATGTTGAAGGTGCGCACGATCCAGTCTAAGCGATATGCTGATTTCGAAGCTTGTGCAAGTGAACATCCAAATGAACAAGTATAACGACTTGTCTAGGATTGCCTCAAACCTAGATTACTGCTTGTCCTTAGTAAGTCTCGAGGACGAGACTTTTTCTAAGTTGGGTAGGATGTAACACCCCGTTCCGCTCAAGCGGACTGCCGTTTCAAACGGCAATATTGCAGCTGTCCCGACCTGCTTTGCCACAAATAAGAAGCAAAGGATATCCAGACTTGTCCCTACAGGAATCCGGCTTGGACTTTCAGAGGCTCGCTCAGACGTATCGCTCTACCGAGATGAATCATCGCTAAGGTGGGTGGCTATGGTGAACTTGTCTTTGCTTAGCCAGCACACATAAAATCTGGAATATTCATGCTAGTCGCTAGGTGATTCATCCCCTGCATGCTAATAAATCTAACGCACCTAGCTAAGGGAATAATCCCAACTGTATTGCTTGCTAGAACATGAAAATTGAAATACTGCTTATATTCAGACCCTCGCATGCTAAGTCCCTTAACGGTTTTATCTCTCGGACTACCTTCGGGCCCGAGCAAACGTGCCTGCTTATGTTCCTTAGAAACGCATGCTTGTCTGCTTGTAATGTTGCCATGTTTTCATCCAAATCCTGGAAGACTACTACGTAGTCGTTCCGTGCCTGAACGAACCTGCAAGTATCCGGGACCGTTAGGTCACCAAGGCAGCCCCGAACCAGGGGAATGCATCAAGACAAGTTATTGTACAGAACCAAGATTCAAGTATCCCGTATACTCGTGTACTCGTGTTCCCGTGCACTCATGTTCTCGTGTTCTAGTGCACGCGTGTTCTCGTGTATCTCGTGTAATCGTGTTGCCTGAGATTGGTCTAATAAATCGTGTTGCCTGAGATTGGTTAAATCGTGTTGCCTGAGATTGGTTAAATCGTGTTGCCTGAGATTGGTTAACCCTGACTTGCATGTCGCAGACTAGTTCCACGGACGGTCACCGGGGCACTGGGGCCGATCCGGTCCGGATGGAGCTCGTGTGTAGTCTCGTGTGCAGGGAGGATAGCTTGCAACGCATCGTATTCGTATGCCTCATGTACACGCGTAGCATGCTATCCTTGTCCTCGACTACGTCCATAATGGCTTTGCCAGCGACCGTGTTCATATAGATAAGTCATCCTCGCTTAGCGGCTATCCGCGTGCGAGTCACTGCATCGCATCAAGAACAACTAAACACCTGAACGATCATGTTAAAACGACCCTCCTGTTTGCATATGCTATGCCTCCTGAATGTTATACTTGCCCGTGCTTGAATTAACATGTTTGCCTCAATGTTTGCCTTGGACAGGGAAGGAGATGGTAAGTTGGTAAGTCTCGCCGTGTTTTCTCTCATGTTGCACGGCGCACTGCCCGACACGTTAGGCTATTCAATGTTTGCATGAAACTGATCCTAAGGCAACTAGAAAGACAACTTAATAGTTGTGCACGGAACCTGTATTACGTGTTTGGATTTGTCGAGCGGGCGAGTAGCTTCCCCACCAGTGCATTCAATGTACTGATAATCCACCAGTTTGTGTGCAGGGTGCGGGAGAACCTCGTTCAGTGCGGATGCCTCCAACGTGCGTGCTAAGGCCAGGGGCTTCCTCTGAAGCCTTGCAACGGTGCGTCCGGAACTGAAGCACATATACAAGACATAAGTTGTGAACATCGCCTGACCATCGCCTGTACATTCATTCCATAGTTGTAGCCACTTGGCACGCTTTTACTGTTTCAGAGAGAGAGGCTTGAGCGACTTGTAATCTCGGCTATACGCCGCCTGTAACACAAGTTTATATCAACAAAAGAGCTTGCTTTACTTCAACTTGTGTTTCTATGCTTCCGCTATATTTGTCGACTCAGTGAACCTGTTACCGGTCGCCTATGCGTTCATGACTCTGCTGCACTCGGACAATCTGTGCGACTCTGTGGCTTAGAACTCTTGCCGCCAGCCAATGAACCATGGCCTTGCACGGGCGTGGCTCACGCTCGTGCGGTATCACGCCCGGATGGGTTAAGCGATCGTTCCGCGGGAGCGCTGGCGAGGGTGATTCCCGCCTAGCGGGAATGGCCGATTGCCTACGGGAGATCAGGGCGTGACAGAACTTCCCTCGCCACCATCTCTCCCGATCACCCCTCGCCGCCCTAGCCATCTCCGCCCGGACACCCCCAGTGCCCTGCCTCAAACCCCCACAGCCCTCTCCACTACCTGTCTTCCTCCTCCGCCCTAGCCGTCGACGAACTCCCTCGACCAGAATCTCGTCTAACCTCGTCGTCCTTCGCCCATCCCCGACCCGCAACGCCTAGCTCCGTGCCCTAGCCACCAGCCCCGACCTCGTCGACCCCCAGCAGCACCCGAGCGCCGGCCACCTCAGCCCCAGCGTAGCCCTGAGTGTCACGCCCCAGTCCCAAAATACCGAGGGACTAGACACGTGGTAATGGCCAGCAGCACACACTGATGGACAAATCCAATTTAATGGATCCATCAGAGCGTACTTAATCTGTAAAATAAAGTCTACGACAATATGGCACAACTAATCTCATCCACACAAGATAAAATATGATCCACAGATATAAGAAATGTAAATCATCAACCAGTCTCAACAAAGTGCTTCGGGGAACAACCCGATAAAAATCTGATATAATGGTTCAACAGACCAAAATATTAATGACTGAATAAAGTAAATACTGAGCATGAAACATAGATGCTCAGGAAAAGTCTTCAGCTAACACCTCGTCCTCGGGTGTCGGTACAGCTCCTGTATCTGCTCCAGCTGCTGTCCCGTATACCTCGGGATAGATCTCGTCTGCAAATCCTGGGGACATAATCCGGATCCAAGTCCTCAGGGGATATAGCAAGGTACAAGATAATACAAGCCAAAATAAATGTAGTGCAGCAAATAATAAAATAAATAGGATAAGTATGTAACCATCTATGTGAAATATAAGTGAGAGCATCACTAGTACTCAGGCTGAGCCACTACAAGCTCTGTGTCGGGGAGCCGGTAGCAGTAATAATGAGTAATGGGCCAAGCTCGGGTTTAGAGTCTTGCGCCTCACAATAATAGGGGTTTTATATATATGATCAGCCTGTAGCCTGTGTGTCTCTCCCCACCCAATGTAACCACACGTCTCATGTCCACAACGTCTCATGTATATGTCACGCAAGATCATAGCTAATGTAACAAGTCATATAATATCTAGGAATATAGTGTCTCTGTCAAATCCTGTATCCTATACAGAATTACCATGAATATCTCAGAAAGATTTGTCTCATGAATAGTGTCAAGTGTCCTGGGTTATAGTGTACTTGATAAGACAAGTACGAGAATATAAAGGGTCACGAATGTCCATCTCTAGATGATAATACACAACTCCGCGTATGGGGTTGGCACCCGACTAATAATCGGACGCTAAGTAAGTCACACGGTCCTAGGTTAAGCATGCACAACAATATAATTGAAGCAAGGAAAATATGTAACAAGATTGCAGAGTTTGGCAAGGTACACTTGTCTGGGGTTTGAATACCAACAACTGTCCCTGTATCAGTGGATCCTGTAGGTACTCCTCCAAAAGCTGTAATAAACATCACCAACAGTCTCAGAAAATATCAAATAGCTAGAAACGCCTGTCCTTAAGTCCAATTTGGACATAGGGGCAAAAATAACATTTCCTGGTCAAAGCGGGGTCCACATGTGGGCCACTTTGCACCGAAAAACGTATCAGGGTCAAAGGTCTCCAATTTCATCCAACATAGTGTCAACAAGTCAAGAATGATGATACAAACCCAACGGAACTTCTAGAACTGGATTCCGATGAGCCGATCACAAAATCATCCGTCAAGTGGAGCCTGTGGGGCCCACGATACGCGATTTTGTCAACGTTCTCAGAATCGAACCAAACTTGGGTCATAGGACCAGCGTATTGCTACGAGTCCGATGGCACAAGTTTTGTCTCGATCCGACGTGTGTACACAAAGTTACAATATGTTCCAGAACAGGCGGATACGGGGCGTTGTCGGCGGATACGCGTTGATTCTGGTGTGCACGCACATCCAAATCAACTTTTGCGAAATCTCGCACGTCTGTATCAACGACGCGCACGTTTTGGTGAAGACCGCACGCGACCAAGTCATCCCGTTTGGCGGGGCACACTCAGTTCCGGGGGAAAATGGACGTTGATTTTCCTGTTTTTGGATCGCGGTTCGCGATCACCACAGGACGCGATGCACCGAGCGAGTTGCACGGGCATCGAGAGGGTTACACAGTCTACGCGACACAACTGACAGAACGAAAAACGAAATAACGAGGAGAGAGAACGGGTTACTTGAACAGGGCTCCGTGGAACGAGAATTCCTCGTGTCCGGGTGTCTGTTTCGTGTCCTAGTTCGAATCTGCCGTGTCCGGGTCACAGGGACGCTGCTGTGTCCAGGTTGGCCGTGTCCGGGGCTAGGGCAGCGGGCGACGCTCGGGTGGTGCCGAGTGGTGGTGACGATGATGACAGGATGGTGGTGGAGTAGGCCGTCATGGGAGTCGGCCGGAGCGAATAGGTCGGAGTCTGCACAGTTGGCCGGAGTCTGTGGCCGGAGTCTGCACAGCTGGGTCGGAGGGGAGTCTGAAGCCGGACGGGGGAGAGTCGGGCCGGACGGGGGTGGCTGTCCCGTGGAGTTTGGACCGGAGCCGCACTGTCGGGCGGGCTGCACAGTCGGCGGAGCGGGTCGGGAGCTGCTGTGTAGTCGGGGCTGGACAGCTGCCGGAGTCCGCTGTGGGGAGTCGGTTCAGTCGGCGCCGGGTGCACGACCGGGCCGCTCGGACAGTCGTGATGTCATGACCCGCACCCGGTTTAGGGGCACGAGTGCGTGGGTACGTCCAGCCTACGCCGCAGTATCGGCGGTAGAACGCTGTCAAGGTCTTGATACTATCTAGCAAGTCTCACACAAGCATCCAATCTCCATAAGGAGGCACGGATGACACGAATAAAATGTACACATACTCAATCACAGGATTACAGCACGATAAGATATCAAACAAAAATTAAATACAACACAAGTCAAAATATAATCTAACTCAACAATATCCAAGTCTCAAAATGCCGGAGACAAATCCGGTACCAAATAGTCTACTGAAAGAACTAACTAGAATATTAGTGATTCCGGCTAGACCTCCCGGAATCATAACTAAACTATCAAGTCTGCAGCTACTCACCATATGGTCCATAAAGTGTCGGACACCGGTCCTCTAAGGCATAGTCTGGAAAAAATATTTTCAGTCAGGAAGGAGCAAAGTACAAATCTCAAATAACAGTTCCATTTAATTGATAAGGACTATAAAGTAATAAACATGTGATGCTAGCTACTGAGAAACAGTGAAATAAATGCAATAGCAATTAAAGAGAGACAGGCAATATAAAGAGATAGGCAATAGGCAATATGATATAGTCAGTGCATGTATGAAAATAAAAAGAACAAGGAACAGTATCATATACGGGTGATATAGTATATGATTTAAATAGGGAACTGTAATCTACTCTAAGTGTTTGAAATAGTAGTTTCAAAATGTGATCGGCTTGGGAACATGTACGATAGCTACAGGGCCTGGCTAATCATGGGTGAAGAGCATGATTAACACTTACATTGTTCTACACTACAATAAGAGGTTATGATCATATTTCTTACTAACTACTTTCCCACCCCCAACTAGTACTGTGGATCCAACCATGACACGTCACGATACACGAGCAAGTCCAATCTATCATGTACGATGTCTAATATACATGTCGTGTACAATGTCAATACGAAAATCAAGGTAACATCTCATGACTGCAGATCCAAGCTATACTAGTCCGTGTAACACAGTGTCAAGGATTCAGATGTAACATTTCTTAATTATTTAATTTATAGAAATTATCAAGGAATTGGAAATTATCAGAGAATGTACTTGCCTTGGGTCCTTAGCTGGTATTTATGGATGTCCTGTTCCAGAGTATCCCCTGGACGAAGCAACAGTCCTATAAACATATCACAATAACACTTGCATCAGGTGCTACCCTAACACACAGTCTAAAAATACTGAGTTCGGGACTTCTCTAGGTATGAGACTGGTCACCTAGGATCATTTAGTAGGTTCATCAATTAATCACATCACATACATATACTAAGAATATTTGTATACGTATATACCAATTAATATATATATATATATTGGAAATATATATTAAATGTATGTACAAAATATATATATAGATATACATTTATACTCATTATACACATTTGAAAATATACTATATATATATATACAAAATATATATACATATACCAAACATTATATATTTTTATACCAAAATACACACATATATGAAATACACATACTATACACCAAAATACGTTTATACATATATATACTAATAAAACATTTTCATATATCATTTATATATATATATGCATTAATACATACATACATACACTAAAGTATATATATATATATATATATATATATATATATATATATATATATATATATATATATATATATATATATATATATATATATATACTAGGCTCATACATGTTTAACATTAAAATAAAAATATACATGTACATATATTAAATTATACGTTACCAATTAACATATACTAATTTGAATTAAAACATACACCTAAATACATACTAATATACGTATACGCATTTATATACATATATATATCTACACATTAACTAATATATACTAATACATATACAATAATACATTCATAAACTAAATATATATATACTATACATGTATGCGTAGAAAACATTGATTAAATAAATGCTATACATTTTCATGTATTTAAAACATTAATTAGATAACTATTATACATATACATATAGTATATATACTCATACGTATATATATATATATATATATATATATAAAGAGGGAAGGGGAAAGAAGAAGGAAACTCACTGTTGGGGTCGGACTTGGCCGGAGTACGGCCGGAGTACAGGGAGGAGGAACAGCGGGGCTGGAATGGGGATCGGCTGGAGCTTGAATGTGGTGGTGGTGATCGAGGGGGTGGTTGTAGATGGAGGTGGAGGTGGTGTAGAGAAGATGGGGGCCGGCTGAACTGATGGTCGACTGAACGCCGGGGTCGGGCTCTGCTCGTGAAGCCGCGGGGAGGCCAGTAGGGTGGCCGGACTGATGGCCAGCGGGAGGGGCTCGTCTGGGGCGGTGCCAGAGTACAGAGGTGAAGGGCTGCGGGGGACTTGGCCTGGGAACAGTAGGTGCGGGGGGGGGGGGGGGGTTGGCCGCCGGGCTGATGGGTGGCTGTAGGGTGGAGATGGGAGTGGTGGTGGCAGCGCCGGACTGATGGCCGCCGGAGGGTGCTATGAGGAGGAGGGGAAGAACAGCAGCGGGCGGAGATGCGGGTCGGCCTGGCCGGGTGGCCGGGTGGCCGGAGCACGGGGATGAAGGGGATGGGGGAGTTGCAGAGGGAGCTCCGGGCAGTTGCTGCCGGAGTGGAGGGCAGCCGGAGTGCAGGGCAGCCGGAGTGCAGGGGAGGAGCACAGCCGGAGGAACTGTTCGGCGGAGGGGGAGTGCAGAGGCCGAGCCGCCGGAGTACGGCAGGAAGTCGGGTTTGGGGGGTGAGTGAACAGTACTTCCAGTTTTCCCCCCTTTTCTATTTGAATTTAAATGAAAAACACTAAAGAAGAAGGAGAAAGAAAGAAGGAGAAGGAAGAGAAGAAGAAAAGAAAAGAGAAGAAAAGGAGAAAATTTTGGATGGGGAAGGAGGCTACGTTGGAGAGAGGAGAGAGAGAGGTGGGGGCTTGCTTGGGGATTAGGGTTTTTCTAGGGAAAGGTGTTGATGTGACATTAAATAAGATGAGGGTGTGGGTAATTCAAAGGTGAGGATGCACCCAATTAAATGGGTGGTCCAAATTAAACATGAATGAATTTCATGTGGGGATGAGGGTGAGGGGCTAGTTAAATAATTATTAGGTTCCCTCATTGTTTTAAACAAATGAGGTATTGACACAAAAATACAAATTTGCAAATTAGCCCCCTTAAATTTGGGTATTTGCACAGACGCATAAAATGACGAAAATTTATGGAGAAAAATGTGTTTAGTAATTTTCATGGTGAGAGGGTATTGTGCGTTAGGCACGGGTTTAATTAATCGGGTACTGAAATTAAATTGGGATTTTCAGAATTGGTTAAAATAGTATCCTCAATTTAATTAGAAATAAATGCAAGTTGTGTTCTAAAATTAATTAGGAGTACATGGGACCAAAATCAGGTCAGGTCATCAATACCAATAATGAAGTAGACTCAGAATAGAATATTACCCTAATTTGGGCCGCACGAAAAATAGGTCAAGATTGCCTCCAATTTCGATTGGAACGCACAACGATACAAAATAGGAATTTATTAAATAACGTCCGCAATGATTTTTGTGCGGCCAGAAATAATATACAGAGAGCATAATTATGAGTTGCAAAAATAGCAGAATGGAAGGCGGGCAGGTCTAGGGCAAGATGGTAAAATTTGTTGAAAGACAAAAGTCAGGATAGCGCTCCAAATATCGAAACAAAGGCAAAGCGCAATAATTAATTAAAATACGGTAATTAATTACAATCTCCAATAAATTAATTATAGATAAAACAATTAATTACAGAATTCCATAATTCGGACAGGTTTCCATCTACTGGCTTCTAGGTCAAGTCTACCAGCACAAACACAAATGAACACTGTATATAATTATATATTTAAATTACACATCACACATAATTATTTAAATTAAATACTTATCTTGCAATTACTTAATTGTAACTACCATAATATTAAATACTATTAAAAGTCAAAAATACCCCTGTTTTCGGAACGTGGTAGTGACAAGTCTACCCTCCTTAAAAGAATTTTGTCCTCGAAATTCAAAATCCTCAAAGTAGCGTTTAATCATACTCATTATTATTTTTCTCAAATTTTAAATTCTTCCACCACAAAATCAGGTAATAATCCACAATGTCTTTTCACAATTTTCAAATTTTTTGAAATTATTTGTATTCCTGAAAATCCTCGAAATAAAATCAAAGTCCCTTTTTATAAATAAAAATTTTCCTTGAAAGTTTTAGTTAATAATCCAATACTCAAAATTTAATATCCACTACTCAAATTTGATTTTTAAATCAATGCACATATATAAAATGTAATCTCGTCCAAAAAGTTTGAATTTAAACATTTATCCATCAACATTTTATTTCTCGATTTCCTCTCCTCAAAATACTCAAAAATGCGATACTTAAGGATTCTCTAATTGCGACATCCAAATATAACATTCTAAAATTCATAACTTGCAATCAACTAAATATATTGATAATCTCCCAAAATTTCAAAATTTTTATAACCAATTTAATCATGTCATAATCTTCCTGGAATTAATAAACCACCAATTATGAAATGTTAATTTCTTAACCCTCTATTTAAATCAATGGTTATCCTCGAATTTTAATCATCTTGCCTCTCTTGTCAAGTCATAACTCCTTCATGAATCTTCGTCATGGTTAAACCCCAATAATCATGGTCCAAGAAAAATCTTTCCTATAATCATACAACATGCAATCTAAGGGGAATACGTACGGTCATGGTGTCTTTCGTCATGGTATTGCAGTCTCTGTATCAGGGTGTACTACTAACTACATTACAAGAAGAAATTATGCATACAAGCTACGGTACTAAGGTATCGGTCAATCAATCAAATAGATAAGAACAGAAGGAAGGAAAGAACAGAACCTGCTAACACATTACCTGCAGTATCGGTCTCCTCGACCGTCATCGCAAATGCCCCGCCCTGCTGGGGTGGTTCCCTTCGCGGGTGCTGAGCATTATACGGTTCCACAGGTAGCCTAACTGGATCTCTATAACCTGAAGCTGCGCGCTGGCCGGGGAGATAAGGGGCTAGAAGACAATCCCTTACTCGATGTCCCGCAGCGCCGCAGTACAAACAAAGTCCTAGCCTCGTTCTACAGCTCTCCCAAAGGTGACCTGGCTTCTTACAAAAATGACAAGTCTGCTGTGTCTCTCTTGGAGGCTGTTGCTGATTCTGCTGAACACAGACTGGTGCCTGGTACTGTTGTTGATACTGATACGCCCATGGATGTTGTTGGATAGGAACTGGTGCTAGGTACTGCGGTGGATGCTGAAATGTCCATGGTTGTTGCTGACTATGAAATGGTACTTGGTACTGCTGTTGGTACTGAATACGGGGATGCTTGGCTGGTCCTGTGCTACCATTCGTATCTCCAAAAGTATTGTGACTCCTCTTAGGCCTGAGATCTAGATCCTCTTCTGCAATCTGAGCATCCATCAAGATAGCCTCAAAGGTAGCGGTACGACGACCAGAAGTATGCGACCTAATCTCTCTCGTCAGCCCCTTTCTAAATTTCCGGGCTCGATCTCCTGGGTCCCGAATCATAGATGATGCAAAACGGCTCAATCTACAGAATTCTGCAGTGTACTCGTCGACCGACATGTTTCCTTGAACCAAGTCATGAAACTGACTTTCCAAGGTTCCCAATGCCACATCGGGAAAGAACTTCTCCTTGAAGAGCTCCTTGAAGGTTTCCCAAGTAAGTCCTTGTGCAGTAATTCTCGGCTCCGTGCGATACCATGTGAGTGCGATATCGAACATCTGACTGCCAGCGGCTTCTATCTGCAAGTTCTCCGGAATCTGGGTCAATCGCAGGCTCCTCTCTATATCCTCTAGCCAGTCGTCAGCGTAGAGTATCCCTTCGGTGCCTTTGAACTCTCGAGGCATCATCCTTTTGAAATCCACTATGGTGCCTGATCTCTGCTGCTGGCCAGGAAACTGCTGGTACTGTGCTACTCTCTCCAAAGCTTGGAGAGTCACCTGATGAGCATTCTCCATGTTTTCTCTCATCAGCTCGGTTTGTGTCTGGTGCGCTTCTGCTTGCACCCTCTGAGCCTCAGCTTGAACTCGCTGAGCATCTGCCGTCACTCTCTGGGCATCTACCATGCCCTGGATCAAGGTAAACATCTGTGTTCCGTCAATGGGCAAACCTCCGGGAATCGGAGTCGGAGGAGGAGGAAGGTTGTCCGTCACAGTTGCGGCAATCCTCTGAGCAGGTGGGGGAGGAGGATCCCCGAAAAGTGCAGACACTCCTACATGCACCGGAGATGTAGGAGGAACTACGGCTGTCTATCCCTCAGGTGGAGAGGTGGCAGACCCCTCTAAAGCTGATGTTCCCGCTCTCATAGACCGTGTTTGCGGCGACATCCTGAAGACAGATCCCAAAGAATCAATTAAGGCAAAAATGCGATATCATCAAGGAAGGACAGTACAGTTCTAAAGAAGCAACATTCAAGATAAAAGTTTGAAAGAAAAATCCTAGTTGTGATTGCACAGGTCAAAGATACATCCAAGGTTGATACCTCTATCCCTCTAAGTACCACAGTTCTACCACAAGCACACTCACTGCTAGCTTCCTTACCTACTGCAATCATTGATACTAGTTATCCTTATCACTCAAGTGCATATCAATTCAACACACTATACTAAGTACTGTTCTCTCTCCAATACAATCCTAGATGAACACCTAAGCCAGTTGGCAGTGAAATCTCAATCATGCTCAAACCAACATATCCTTACATATGTACCTCATCTATTATATACTAGTATATCTCTCCCCCTATAAAATCTTATCCTCAAAATAAAATTCCTCAAAATAACTCCTTGAATAAATTTTAAGTAAAATGCATATACTTCCCTCAAGATCAATTATCTAAATACTGAAACGAAAATTTTTATCACTCCCAAAAATCCTTACAGTTTGTCTAGGTTCATCAAATTGAATCTGAATTCCTCAAAAATAAAATTTTTATAACATAATATCTAGACTTCTCAAAATTCAAAAATGCAATCCATTTTCAAGCTTCGAATTAAAATTTAAATCCATATCTAGTAATCCAATAGCCCTAGTGTTAATCTTTCTCACTGTCCTCATCGACGTATCATCAAATAATACCATAAATCAGTCTACAAATTCATTTTGATACGAAATCAAATCCTACCATAAAACCAAAATACTAATTTAATACCTAATTAACAACAATCAAATTCAACATCAATAAGTGAGAATGGACGGAACAAGGGAATGATTTTAAATTAGAATTAAAATAAGATTCTCAGGGGTCATCCCAGGAATCTCTCAAGGAATTGTGATTGAGTATTCGCTCACGTCCTAGTATCCTATGTCCTAGATCCTATCGCAGGCACGCAGTAGTGTAACAAAGATGCCACACTACTACGACATCGCACAACTCGCGAAGTCTGACCTGCATGGGCCACCACTAAAAATGTGTCACGACCCGCACCCGGTTTAGGGGCACGAGTGCGTGGGTACGTCCAGCCTACGTCGCAGTATCGGCGGTAGAACGCTGTCAAGGTCTTGATACTATCTAGCAAATCTCACACAAGCATCCAATCTCCATAAGGAGGCACGGATGACACGAATAAAATGTACACATACTCAATCACAGGATTACAGCACGATAAGATATCAAACAAAAATTAAATATAACACAAGTCAAAATATAATCTAACTCAACAATATCCAAGTCTCAAAACGCCGGAGACAAATCCGGTACCAAATAGTCTACTGAAAGAACTAACTAGAATATTAGTGATTCCGGCTAGACCTCCCGGAATCACAACTAAACTATCAAGTCTGCAGCTACTCACCATATGGTCCATAAAGTGTCGGACACCGGTCCTCTAAGGCATAGTCTGGAAAAAATGTTTCCAGTCAGGAAGGAGCAAAGTACAATTCTCAAATAACAGTTCCATTTAATTGATAAGGACTATAAAATAATAAACATGTGATGCTAGCTACTGAGAAACAGTGAAATAAATGCAATGGCAATTAAAGAGAGACAGGCAATATAAAGAGACAGGCAATAGGCAATATGATATAGTCAGTGCATGTATGAAAATGAAAAGAACAAGGAATAGTATCATATACGGGTGATGTAGTATATGATTTAAATAGGGAACTGTAATCTACTCTAAGTGTTTGAAATAGTAGTTTCAAAATGTGATCGGCTTGGGAACATGTACGATAGCTACAGGGCCTGGCTAATCATGGGTGAAGAGCATGATTAACACTTACATTGTTCTACACTACAATAAGAGGTTATGATCATATTTCTTACTAACTACTTCCCCACCCCCAACTAGTACTGTGGATCCAACCATGACACGTCACGATACACGAGCAAGTCCAATCTATCATGTACGATATCTAATATACATGTCGTGTACAATATCAATACGAAAATCAAGGTAACATCTCATGACTGCAGATCCAAGCTATACTAGTCCGTGTAACACAGTGTCAAGGATTCAGATGTAACATTTCATGATTATTTAATTTATAGAAATTATCAAGGAATTAGAAATTATCAGAGAATGTACTTGCCTTGGGTCCTTAGCTGGTATTTATGGATGTCCTGTTCCAGAGTATCCCCTGGACGAAGCAACAGTCCTATAAACATATCACAATAACACTTGCATCAGGTGCTACCCTAACACACAGTCTAAAAACACTGAGTTTGGGACTTCTCTTGGTATGAGACTGGTCACCTAGGATCATTTAGTAGGTTCATCAATTAATCACATCACATACATATACTAAGAATGTTTGTATACGTATATACCAATTAATATATATATATATATATATTGGAAATATATATTAAATGTATGTACAAAAAAAATATATATAGATATACATTTATACTCATTATACACATTTGAAAATATACTATATATATATATACAAAATATATATACATATACCAAACATTATATATTTTTATACCAAAATACACACATATATGAAATACACATACTATACACCAAAATACGTTTATACATATATATACTAATAAAACATTTTCATATATCATTTATATATATATATGCATTAATACATACATACACTAAAGTATATATATATATATATATATATATATATATATATATATATATATATATATATATATATATATATATATATATATATATATATATATATATATATATATATATATATACTAGGCTCATACATGTTTAACATTAAAATAAAAATATACATGTACATATATTAAATTATACGTTACCAATTAACATATACTAATTTGAATTAAAACATACACCTAAATACATACTAATATACGTATACGCATTTATATACATATATATATCTACACATTAACTAATATATACTAATACATATACAATAATACATTCATAAACTATATATATATACTATACATGTATGCGTAGAAAACATTGATTAAATAAATGCTATACATTTTCATTTATTTAAAACATTAATTAGATAACTATTATACATATACATATAGTATATATACTCATACGTATATATATACATATATATATATATATATATATATATATACATATATATATATATATACATATATATATATATATACATATATATATATATAAAGAGGGAAGGGGAAAGAAGAAGGAAACTCACTGTTGGGGTCGGACTTGGCCGGAGTACGGCCGGAGTACAGGGAGGAGGAACAGCGGGGCTGGATGGGGATCGGCTGGAGCTTGATGGTGGTGGTGGTGATCGAGGGGGTGGTTGTAGATGGAGGTGGAGGTGGTGTAGAGAAGATGGGGGCCGGCTGAACTGATGGCCGGCTGAACGCCGGGGTCGGGCTCGGCTCGTGAAGCCGCGGGGAGGCCAGTAGGGTGGCCGGACTGATAGCCAGCGGGAGGGGCTCGTCTGGGGCGGTGCCGGAGTACAGAGGTGAAGGGCTGCGGGGGACTCGTCCTGGGAACAGTAGGTGCGGGGGGGGGGGGGGGGTTGGCCGCCGGGCTGATGGGTGGCTGTAGGGTGGAGATGGGAGTGGTGGTGGCAGCGCCGGACTGATGGCCGCCGGAGGGTGCTACGAGGAGGAGGGAAAGAACAGCAGCGGGCGGAGATACGGGTCGGCCTGGCCGGGTGGCCGGGTGGCCGGAGCACGGGGATGAAGGGGATGGGGGAGTTGCAGAGGGAGCTCCGGGCTGTTGCTGCCGGAGTGGAGGGCAGCTGGAGTGCAGGGGAAGAGCACAGCCGGAGGAACTGTTCGGCGGAGGGGGAGTGCAGAGGCCGAGCCGCCGGAGTACGGCAGGAAGTCGGGTTTGGGGGGTGAGTGAACAGTACTTCCAGTTTTCCCCCCTTTCCTATTTGAATTTAAATGAAAAACACTAAAGAAGAAGGAGAAATGAAGAAGGAGAAGGAAGAGAAGAAGAAAAGAAAAGAGAAGAAGAGGAGAAAATTTTGGATGGGGAAGGAGGCTACGTTGGAGAGAGGAGAGAGAGAGGTGTGGGCTTGCTTGGGGATTAGGGTTTTTCTAGGGAAAGGTATTGATGTGACATTAAATAAGATGAGGGTGTGGGTAATTCAAAGGTGAGGATGCACCCAATTAAATGGGTGGTCCAGATTAAACATGAATGAATTTCATGTAGGGATGAGGGTGAGGGGCTAGTTAAATAATTATTAGGTTCCCTCATTGTTTTAAACAAATGAGGTGTTGACACAAAAATACAAATTTACAAATTAGCCCCCTTAAATTTGGGTATTTGCACAGACGCATAAAATGATAAAAATTTGTGGAGAAAAATGTGTTTAGTAATTTTCATGGTGAGAGGATGTTGTGCGTTAGGCACGGGTTTAATTAATCGGGTACTGGAATTAAATTGGGATTTTCAGAATTGGTTAAAATAGTATCCTCAATTTAATTAGAAATAAATGCAAGTTGTGTTCTAAAATTAATTAGGAGTACATGGGGCCAAAATCAGGTCAGGTCATCAATACCAATAATGAAGTAGACTCAGAATAGAATATTACCCTAATTTGGGCCGCACGAAAAATAGGTCAAGATTGCCTCCAATTTCGATTGGAACGCACAACGATACAAAATAGGAATTTATTAAATAACGTCCGTAACGATTTTTGTGCGGCCAGAAATAATATACAGAGAGCATAATTATGAGTTGCGAAAATAGCAGAATGGAAGGCGGGCAGGTCTAGGGCAAGATGGTAAAATTTGTTGGAAGACAAAAGTCAAGATAGCGCTCCAAATATCGAAACAAAGGCAAAGCGCAATAATTAATTAAAATACGGTAATTAATTACAATCTCCAATAAATTAATTATAGATAAAACAATTAATTCCATAATTCCATAATTCAGACAGGTTTCCATCTACTGGCTTCTAGGTCAAGTCTACCAGCACAAACATAAATGAACACTGTATATAATTATATATTTAAATTACACATCACACATAATTATTTAAATTAAATACTTATCATGCAATTACTTAATTGTAACTACCATAATATTAAATACTATTAAAAGTCAAAAATACTCCTATTTTCGGAACGTGGTAGTGACACGTGAGGGAACAACTGCACAGTGGCAGTCGGAGGGGAAATGCACAGGCCGACGGCGGGGCTGTAGCCGGAGCCGCCGCGGGGGTGGACTGGCCGGAGCCGAGTCGGTCGGCCGGCCGGTCGGGTCTTTGGGAGGATGAAGAAATAAAGGAAGAAGAAGAAGAAGAATGGAGGGAGGAGGTTAAGCAATTGGCTGCTAGAGTATTTGGAAGAGGGAAGAGAGAGAGAGAGAGGGGCGGCCAGGGAAGAAGAATAGGAGTCGGTTGAAACTCTATTTTAGGTTTTGGGATTTTTGGTTTCACCTAGAAAAAGGAAAATAATATAATTGTATATTTATACATGTAGGATTTGGGCTTGGGTTTGACCTAGGATTTGGGCTGGGTCAATGCTCCTTGGGCTTGGGCTTCGTCTCTCCTGGTGATGTTGGGAGGGCTAGAATTTGCATTAATTAAATGCAAGGGTAGATTTAATATACGGGGCGATGTGCGCGCGTTGCACATCCCAAAATTTACAAAAAAATCCACATGAAGGGAAAATTGGGTTTCTTCACGTATTGTCCGATGGTGGGGGCACCTCGGTACTTTTTTGCGTAAAAGTGCCCAACAATCGAGAAAATTGCACTAAGACGGAAATTAGATTTAATTAAATTAATTGAACGCGCACGAAGTTCTGGAATTAATTAGGAGTACCTGGGAATAAAATTAGGTCGGGCACAAGCATCTGGGCCATAGAAGATACAGTGTAAAATATTAATAAAATTTGGGTCGGTTTGGTTTACTGCGGTTCGGTTCGGTTTATTTCCAAATAAACCGGGTTCAGTCAGGGTTTAATTAGGTTTAAATATACATTAGTTTTTGGGGCTTTAAAAATGCTTCCGGAGTCCAATAAATTCACAGAAAATTACCCTATGTCCAGTTTTCCATTTTACACCCAAAAATATTATTTTTATAATATTTTAATATTAATTAACATCATCTAAAAATCCTTTAATTATAAAATATCTTAGTTTTAAATTCCAAAAATTACAGAAACTGTGAGAAAATGTTTAAAAAAAATATTCTGAAAAATCAGGGTGCTGACAATCTACCCAACTTATAAAAATTTCGTCCTCGAAATTAAAATTAAGCCATGGTAGAAGTCAAGGATGGTCTAAGATTTGCATTTGTTAAAATGCAAGGCTAGGTTTAACGGAGTGGGCGATGTTGCACTATGCACATTCCGAGAATCATGGGAGAAATCCATATGAGCGAAAAATAGGTTTTTTCATGTGTCATGTCCAATAGTGTGGACACCTAAATGTTCTTTTGCATAAAAGCGTCCAACAATTGGAAAATTGCACAAAGATGGAAATGGAAGATGGGCATGTCTAGGACAAGGAGGTAGAATTTGTAGGAAGGCAATAACTAATGAATTACTCCAATAATCGAAGCAATGGTAAGGTGCGCCAAGGGATACCATGTTATAAAACTAAATAAAATGCCGTGTTCTATTTCTAAGTGGATTCGAGCTAGCCTCAGTCTCACTATCTAAGCCAAGTAGGTCAATTCTTAGGTGAGGGGGTTTCACAATCCAGCCAACTTAAGACAATGTCGTCCTCAAAATTAAAATAAGGCATAATCTGTTAATCCTTCATGTACATAAGGCAAGTCAATCGCAATCTCCTTGCGATAATTAAAATCCTAATCATATCCATTGCAATCACTTCAAGGTTAAGATGACCACTGTTCCAATCAAAATTTAACCTATGATTATCTCTTCTCGCTTTTCCAAATTATCCATATCCAAATTTAAATTAAATCCATATAACATCTTCAAGATTTAAATACGCAATTAAATTTTCCTCACGATCTTCAACTATCATAATTTCCTCTAGAAGTAATCCGAGTCCAATATTATTCCCATTTTTACTTATAAATTTTTTGTATGCTTCAACTTTTTAAATTCCATTCGCATCCTCAATATTTCAAATAGGTAGTCCAACCATCAAAATTTTTTATTTTAACTCAAATTATCAAATTAAAAAATAATTTAAATACAGTCCACCAATGTTCAAGTCTGAAATTCTATATTTATCCTCCAAATTCAAATTGATGATTCTACCTTCATTGTTCAAAAATTTAAATCATGTACTTAAGGTATAAATATTGGGTCCTCAATATCAATTCATTAATCCTCATTATCTTAGTCATTCTTCTAAAATTCTCAAAATTAATATGGCTTGAACCTCTCCCAATCTAATCTTACTCGATCACAATCTATAAGAAATTTCTCTCGAGTTGACAATGCACTGCTACCCAACTTAGAATTTACCCATCTATCACATAAGGCTATATACCTTAAGAAAATATTCCTTAATTTATTTACTCATGTCATTCAATCCTCGAAACTTCAACGCCGATCATATCACATATGATATGTCCTTAATTACGAAAGAATAATCCTCAAGTGTGTGAGCGGCCTATGGGGTATATCTAGTACTCTCTGTGTATCAAACTTATACCAAGCACGAGGTTTCGTCTTTCCGAAATAAGGGAAGACGGAATACAATAATAAAGAGTTCAAGGGGGAGGTAATCGATTAGTAGTATGGGGGTCAAGGCGTTTAAAGAATTCAATAGGAATTGTCAAAGCAATTGTGGATTAAAATCCAATTTTGGGTAATTCCTCTTCACATGCTCGCATCGGTACAGTCATGTAACAGATACGATGTGCTTAGACATATCTAGAGGGCAAGTACATTCGTCTACTAATCACTACATATCTCAATCAACGTAAAGTAGTTATACGAAGGGCGAACCAAGTGCACTATGGTTGATCAGACCGTAGTACACTGATTCTGAAACGTATTAGTGTACGCGTCCACTAATACATATGTCATGAACAAGCTTGATAAAAGGATGAGCTTGCAAAACTAGGCTGTAACAGCAGGATAAGTCAAGGTAGTATATGAAATATAAGTACGCTAGATGATGATGAAAGGAGGTACAAATTATTCAAGTTCATAAAATAAAACAAAATAAGCAACATTAATAAAAGACTATATAATCTCTACAGTTATCATACAACCTCCTTGTCTAAGTCGCTGGTCGACCAAATAGGGGCAAGGACCTCTAAATTCTATTGTCTGAATAAATACTGTCATCTTTTGCTAGCATACAATTAATGCCATTCAGTTACACCGCCTCGATGGGTCAAGTGGACTATGTGGTACTAGGTTGTGAGGCATACTACCCAACTTATAAGAATTAAACTAATACTGTGACAGTCTTAAGAGGATCCTGCAAAATAACCTTGCACATGTAAATAAAACAGAAACTCTTATTAGGGTATATGAGTAAAGATCTTGGTACTTTTTAGGGTCTCTTATTGCATTATATAGGTAAGGGTCACCTTAAGTCTTAATCATAGTGCTCATAGAATATGTGTCAATAGCGAGAATGGACAGGTTACTAGTCTCAAGGGAAAGGGAAGATAACTTGTATCGAGGTGGGGGTACAAATTACGCGATTTAACACTAAGGGATAATTATCGGGTCACAATCTACAAGATTAACTCAAACTTATCGAACTCTAACTACCAAGCACAAAATTTTCAAATTCAAGACTACAGCTATAATCCTAGCAAACTAGGGGTCCTTAACAAGGAATAAAAATACTTGGCCTACTATCAGAAGTGTCAGGTGGCACAAATTGAAAGACGGAGGAAAGAAGAACATATTTTAGTCGTTGTGCATTAGCGAACGTTATGGTCACAGAGGAGCAACATATGAAATTAGAATATGGGGCTCTAGATAATATCATGGTTTCCTAAGGTGAAGGTGGGAGCAGTTCTTCGTATTTGAGGTATGATCTCATGGGGAAGTTTATACTCGTTGCTCTGGGCTTTCTGAGGTACCGTCTGCTAATATCACGACACGAACCTATATCTTAACACTATCTCACTATGCACATTAGGTTCAGTTCTAACATTCGATCTCGGATTTCTATTGGTTCCTCAAGACTGGGGTCAAACACTAGGGTCAAATCTCTAACTAGCTTCTTAGCAGTGCCTATACTACTCTTAGGTCATTCATGACTATAACAAGAAATAATGGTAAATTATTCTATAGGTGAGGGACGCTAGGGTTCATTAAGTATTCTACTTAGGGGTGTCAATATCCTAGCTGTACTCTTAATAGGGAGGTTATCCTACTTATCATTCTATCAACCGGAACTTCTATATTCTAGGAGAAGGCTACACTCAAGGAACTAATGAGAAGGCACATGAATCAAGCAGGATACAATTTTTCCAACGGAATGGATTGGAAGGAGGATGAGTCATAGTCAGTTGTGGATGAGATCCTATAAACTTATCCTATTCCTATTGCAGGCTTGCTCGGTCCCTAAGTTGAAACCGAACAATTTAGTCGTAGACCTGCATGGGCTACCACAAAAACCATGTCACGCCCCAGTCCCAAAATACTGAGGGACTAGACACGTGGCAATGGCCAGCAGCACACACTGATGGACAAACCCAATTTAATGGATCCATTAGAGCGTACTTAAGCTGTAAAATAAAGTCTACGACAACATGGCACAACTAATCTTATCCACACAAGATAAAATATGATCCACAGATATAAGAAATGTAAATCATCAACCAGTCTCAACAAAGTACTTTGGGGAACAACCCGATAAAAATCTGATACAATGGTTCAACATACCAAAAAATCTGATACAATGATAAGACAAGTACGAGAATGTAAAGGGTCACGAATGTCCATCTCTAGATGACAATACACAACTCCGCGTACGGGGTTGACACCCGACTAATAATCGGACGCTAAGTAAGTCACATGGTCCTAGGTTAAGCATGCACAACAATATAATTGAAGCAAGGAAAATATGTAACAAGATTGCAGAGTTTGGCAAGGTACACTTGTCTGGGGTTTGAATACCAACAACTGTCCCTGTATCAGTGGATCCTGTAGGTACTCCTCCAAAAGCTATAATAAATATCACCAACAGTCTCAAAAAATATCAAATAGTTAGAAACGCCTGTCCTTAAGTCCAATTTGGACACAGGGGCAAAAATGACATTTCTGGGTCAAAGCGGGGTCCACATGTGGGCCACTTTGCACTGAAAAATGTGTCAGGGGCAAAGGTCTCCAATTTTGTCCAACTTAGTGTCAACAAGTCAGAAACGATGATACGAACCCAACGAAACTTTCAGAACTGGATTCCGATGAGCCGATCACAAAATCGACCGTCAAGTGGAGCCTATGGGGCCCACGATACGCGATTTTGTCAACGTTCTCAGAATCAAACCAAACTTGGGTCACAGGACCAGCGTATTGCTACGAGTCCGATGGCGTAAGTTTTGTCTCGATCCGACGTATGTACACATAGTTACAACGTGTTCCAGAACAGGCAGATACGGGGCGTTGTCGGCGGATACGCGTTGATTTCGGTGTGCACGCACATCCAAATCAACTTCTGCAAAATCTTGCATGTCCGTATCAACGGCGCACACATTTCGGTGAAGACCACGCGCGACCAAGTTGTCCCATTTGGCAGGGCGCACTCAGTTCTGGCAAAAAATGGGCGTAGATTTTCCTATTTTTGGATCGCTATTCGCGATCAGCACAGGACGCGACGCACCGAGCGAGTTACACGGGCATCGAGAGGGTTACACAGTCTACGCAACACAACTGACAGAACAGAAAATGGAATAACGAGGAGAGAGAACGGGTTACCTGAACAGGGCTCCGTGGAACGAGAATTCCTCGTGTCCGGGTGTCTGTTTCGTGTCCTGGTTCGAATCTGCCCTGTCCGGGTCACGGGGACGCTGCTGTGTCTGGGTTGGCCGTGTTCGGGGCTAGGGCAGCGGGTGGCGCCCGGGTGGTGCCGAGTGGTGGTGATGATGATGACAGGATGGTGGTGGAGTAGGCCGGCATGGGAGTCGGCCGGAGCGAATAGGTCGGAGTCTGCACAGTTGGCCGGAGTCTGCACAGCTGGGTCGGAGGGGAGTCTGAAGCTGGACGGGGGAGAGTCGGGCCGGACGGGGGTGGCTGTCCCGTGGAGTCTGGACCGGAGCCGCACTGTCGGGCGGGCTGCACAGTCGGCGGAGCGGGTCGGGAGCTGCTGTGTAGTCGGGGCTGGACAACGGCCGGAGTCCGCTGTGGGGAGTCGGTTCAGTCGGTGCCGGGTGCATGATCGGGCCGCTCAGACAGTCGTGGGGGAACAACTGCACAGTGGCGGTCGGAGGGGAAATGCACAGGCCGACGGCCGGGCTGTAGCCGGAGCCGCCGTGGGGGTGGACTGGCCGGAGCCGAGTCGGTCGACCGGTCGGGTCTTTAGGAGGATGAAGAAATAAAGGAAGAAGAAGAAGAATGGAGGGAGGGGGTTAAGCAATTGGCTGCTAGAGTATTTGGAAGAGGGAGGAGAGAGAGAGAGGGGCGGCCAGGGAAGAAGAATAGGAGTCGGCTGAAACTCTATTTTAGGTTTTAGGATTTTTGGTTTCACCTAGAAAAAGGAAAATAATATAATTGTATATTTATACATGTAGGATTTGGGCTTGGGTTTGACCTAGGATTTGGGCTGGGTCAATGCTCCTTGGGCTTGGGCTTCGGCTCTCCTGGTGATGTTGGGAGGGCTAGAATTTGCATTAATTAAATGCAAGGGTAGATTTAATATATGGGGCGATGTGCGCGCGTTGCACATCCCAAAAATTATGAAAAAATCCACGTGAAGGAAAAATTGGGTTTCTTCACGTATTGTCCGATGGTGGGGGCACCTCAGTACGTTTTTGCATAAAAGTGCCCAACAATCGAGAAAATTGCACTAAGACGGAAATTAGATTTAATTAAATTAATTGAACGCGCACGAAGTTCTGGAATTAATTAGGAGTACCTGGGAATAAAATTAGGTCGGGCACAAGCATCTGGGCAATAGAAGATATAGTGTAGAATATTAATAAAATTTGGGTTGGTTTGGTTTACTGCGGTTCAGTTCGCTTTATTTCCAAATAAACCGGATTCAGTCAGGGTTTAATTAGGTTTAAATATACATTAGTTTTTGGGGCTTTAAAAATGCTTCCGGAGTCCAATAAATTCACAGAAAATTATCCTATGCCCAGTTTTCCATTTTACACCCAAAAATATTTTTTCATAATATTTTAATATTAATTAGCATCATCTAAAAATCCTTTAATCACAAAATACCTTAGTTTTAAATTCCAAAAATTACAGAAACTGTGAGAAAATGTTTAAAAAAAATATTCTGAAAAATCAGGATGCTGACACTGAGCCGCCACGGCGAAGCCCCGGCGAGTCTCCTCTGAACCCTGACTCTGACACAGCAGCACGCTGACACGGACACAGCAGAATCCGGACACGGCAGAACCCGGACAAGAGAAAACCTCGTTTTACGTAGCCCCGTTCAGGTAACCCGTTCTCTCTCCTCGTTGATCCATTTTCCGTTCCGTCAGTTGTGATGCGTAGGCTGTGTAACCCTCTTGATGCCCGTGCAACCCGCTCGGTGCATCGCGTCCTGTGGCGATCGCGAACCGCGATCCAAAAACAAAAAAATAATGCCCTATTTTCCCCTGGAACTGAGTACTCCCCGCCAAACGGGACGACTTGGTCGTGCGCGGTCTTCACCAAAAGGTGCGCGTCGTTGATATGGACGTGCAAAATTTTGCAGAAGTTGATTTGGATGTGCGTGCACACCGGAATCAACGCGTATCCACCGACAACGTCCCGTATCTGCCTGTTCTGGAATACGTTGTAACTTTGTGTACACATGTCAGATCGAAACAAAACTTACGCCATCGGACTCGTAGCAATACGCTGGTCCTGTGACCCAAGTTTGGTTCGATTCTGAGAATGTTGACAAAATTGTGTATCATGGGCCCCACGGCTCCACTTGACTGGCGATTTTGTGATCGGCTCATCGGAATCCAATTATGGAAGTTCCATTGGGTTCGTATCATCGTTCTAGACTTATTGACACTAAGTTTGACAAATTTGGAGACCATTGGTTCTGACACGTTTTTTGGTGCGAAGCGGCCCACATGTGGACCCCGCTTTGATCAGAAACTATCATTTTTGCCCTTGTGTCCAAATTGGACTTAAGGACAGACATTTCTAGCTATTTGATATTTTCTGAGCCTGTTGGTGATGTTTATTATAGCTTTTGGAAGAGTACCTGCAGGATCCACTGATACAGGGACAGCTGTTGGTATTCAAACCCCAGGCAAGTGTACCTTGCCAACTTTGTAGTTTTGTTATTTATTTCTTTGACTGTATTTATATTATTGTACATGCTTAACCTAGGACCGTGTGACTGACTTAGCGTCCGATTAATAGTCGGGTGCCAACACCGTACGCGGAGTTGTGTAACGTCACCTAGAGATGGATATCGTGACCCTTTACATTCTCGTGCTTGCATTATCAAGTACATCATAACCCAGGACAGTTAACACTATTCATGAGACAGAATCTTCCTGAGATATTCATGGTAATTCTGTATATGATACATGTTTTACGACATAGACATTATATGACTTGCTGCATTAGATATGATCTTACGTGACATGGATATGAGGCATCGTGGACATGAGACGTGTGATTACATTGGGTAGGGAGAGACACACATGCTACAGGCTGATTTCATATATATATATATACTACATAGTAAATTACATAGTAAAATACATAGTAAACTCTGCTACAGGCTCCCAGACACAGAGCTTGTAGTGGTCTCAGCCTGAGTTTTAGTGATGCTCTCAAATTGTACTTCACATAGATGGTTAAATAGTTTACCCCATATTGTTTTATTTATTGCTGTACTGCATTTATTTTGGCATGAGTTATTATTGTACCTTGCTATGTCCCCTGAGGACCTGGATTCGGATTATGTCCCCAGGATTAGCAGACGAGATCTACCCCGAGGTATACGGAGTAGGAGCATTATCAGGAGCAGGCACTGGAGCAGTACCAGATCCAGTAGACGAGTGATCACCGAGGATATCTTCTGAGTATATGCTTTATCCATACTCAGTATTTGCAGTGTTATCTTTATTTCTATATCTTGACTATTGTATCAGACTCATTATCGGATTATTTCTCGAGTTTATGTTTTATTAAGATTGATCTTGTTTTATGATTCTGATATTGTTGTATTCATTTCTGTGGATGAGATTAGTAGATTTAGACCCTTATTGTTGTACTACAGCTTAAGTACGCCCTGATGGATCCATTAAATTGGGTTTGTCCATCGGTGTGTCCTGGCCATTGCCACGTGTCTAGTCCCTCGATATTTTGGGACTGGGGCGTGACATGGTTTTTGTGGTGGTCCATACAGGTCAACGACTAAATTGCTTCGGTTTCAACTTAGGGACCGAGCAAGCCCGCAGTAAGAATAAGATAAGTTTTTAGGATCTCATCCACTTGCTTGAATCGTTCTTGACATCTATATCGGATTCAAATTTAAATTTTGACTTGCATCCTTTCTTGATTCCTGTGCGCCTCTTATTGTTTATTTTGCACGAGAGTAATGGATTCACGAGCAAACGATAAAACTCCAGCAAGAACACCAATAGGTGCTGTAGCCACCTACGGAGAAGATGAAGTGACGCTATTGAGCTGCTCACCGAAGCAGCAGCAGAGGAATCGACCGCAAGGACGCGAACAAGCTCTTGCCTTGGAGAACGTGCAGACTCTTGGAGTAGCTAATGCGCGTAAGTTTTAGTAGTTATCTGTTTCTAGTATTGCTTTAGTTCGTGCCTGTTGGTTCGTGACCTTAGCCTTAACCTGGTAGTTTTGAACTTGCTAATAATTGATAACCTAGTATGATAAGTGATAACCTAGTTTTTTTTTTCTAAAACTGTAGTCTTCTAGATCTCCTTCATACGGGATATTGCATAACTTTTAATGCTTAGGGAAATGATTTTCCCTATGTGTTATTCTTACACCCTCAACCTTGATTCTCCTTGATCGTGATGTGCTTTGAACAATGGTTGCAACCGGGTCATCTCTGTTGACCTGTTATTCTTTGATTGCGAGGACGCAATCCTCTTAAGGGGGGTAGATTGTAAATCCCCTGATTTTTTTAAAATTTTAAAATTATTTTTTTCACAGTTTTCTAGAATTTTTCTGGTATTTTTACTAATTAAAACAAAGGTATTTTGGAATTAAATGATTTTTAATTGTTGTTAATTAATATTAAAATATTATGAAAATAATATTTTCTGGTGTAAAATAAAAAACTAGACATAGGGTAATTTTCCGAGAATTTATTGGACCCAGAAGCATTTTTAAAGCCCTAAAACCCAAATTTATAATAAACCAAAATAAACCATGAATAAAACCCGGTTTATTTCTAAATAAACCAAACCAACCCGAACTAACCCAGACCCGGTTCAACTGAATCGAACCCAACCTTAGCGGGTCGGGTCGGATCTAAACCCGACCCGAAACCCGAATACCCGAACCCGCACCTAAGCTTTAATGGATCCGGGTCTAACCCGCTACCCGCTAACCCGACCCGGACCCGTAACCCGGCCAAAACCCTAAATCCTAATCCTAAACGGAATTACTGTTCTGGCGCTATAAAATCTCCTCGATCTCCACGCTCCGCCGGCCGAACCACCTCCTCCTCTCGACGAACCGACCCGCTGCCCTAGCCCCGCCGTCTCCCCTGCCCTAGCCCTAGCTGACATCCTCCTTCCTCCTCCAGGAATTTCTCCCCCAACCTCCGCCCTGAACCCTAACTCCTCCACCCCGACCAGAACTTTCCTTGCCACCATCTCTCCCGATCACCCCTCGCCGCCCTTGCCATCTCCGCCCGGACTCCCGCAGCGCTCCTCCTCGAACCCCCATAGCCCTCTCCACCACCTGTCTTCCTCCTCCGCCCTAGCCGTCGATGAACTCCCTCGACCAGAACCTCGTCTAACCTCGTCGTCCTCCGTCCATCCCCGACCCACAGCGCCTAGCTCCGTGCCCTAGCCACCAGCCCCGACCTCGTCGACCCCCACCAGCACCCGAGCGCCGGCCGCCTCAGCCCCAACGTAGCCCTGATCCGCCACAGCGAAGCCCCGACGAGTCTTCGCTGAACCCTGACTCCGATACAGCAGCACGCTGACACGGACACAGCAAAATTCGGACACGGCAGAACCCAGACACGAGAAAACCTCGTTCTACGTAGCCCCGTTCAGGTAACCCATTCTCTCTCCTCGTTGATCCGTTTTTCGTTCCGTCAGTTATAACGGGTTGGTTGTCTAACCCTCTCGAAGTCCGTGCAACCCGCTCGGTGCGTCGCGTCCTGTGGCGATCGCGAACTGCGATCCAAAAATAGGAAAAAAACAACGCCTCATTTTCCCCCGGAACTGAGTACGCCCCGCCAAACGGGACGACTTGGTCGTGCGCGGTCTTTACCAAAAGGTGCGCGCCGTTGATACGGACGTGCATGATTTCGCAGAAGTTGATTTGGATGTGCGTGCACACCGGAATCAACGCGTATCCACCGACAACGCCCCGTATCCGCCTGTTCTGGAACACATTGTAACTTTGTGTACACACGTCGAATTGAAACGAAACTTATGCCATCGGACTCGTAGTAATACGCTGGTCCTGTGACCCAAGTTTGGTTTGATTCTGAGAACGTTGATAAAATCGCGTATCGTGGGCCCTACGGCTCCTCTTGACGGGCGATTATGTGATCGGCTCATCGGAATCCAATTCTGGATGTTCCGTTGGGTTCGTATCATCATTCTAGACTTGTTGACACTAAGTTTGACGAATTTGGAGACCATTGGTTCTGACACGTTTTCCGGTGCGAAGCGGCCCACATGTGGACCCCGCTTTGACCAGAAACTATCATTTTTGCCCTTGTGTCCAAATTGGACTTAAGGACAAGCGTTTCTAGCTATTTAATATTTTCTGAGCCTGTTGGTGATGTTTATTACAGCTTTTGGAAGAGTACCTGCAGGATCCACTGATACAGGGACAGCTGTTGGTATTCAAACCCCAGGCAAGTGTACCTTGCCAACTTTGCAATTTTGTTATTTATTTCTTTGACTATATTTATATTGTTGTACATGCTTAACCTAGGACCGTGTGACTGACTTAGCGTCCGATTAATAGTCGGGTGCCAACACCGTACGCGGAGTTGTGTAACGTCACATAGAGATGGATATCGTGACCCTTTACATTCTCGTGCTTGCATTATCAAGTACATCATAACCCATGACACTTGACACTATTCATGAGACAAAATCTTCCTGAGATATTCATGGTGATTCTGTATAGGATACAGGTTTTACGACATAGACATTATATGACTTGCTGCATTAGATATGATCTTACGTGACATGGACATGAGGCATCGTGGACATGAGACGTGTGATTACATTGGGTGGGGAGAGACACATAGGCTACAGGCTGATTTCATATATATATATATATACTACATAGTAAATTACATAGTAAAATACATAGTAAACTCTGCTACAGGCTCCCAGACACAGAGCTTGTAGTAGTCTCAGCCTGAGTTTTAGTGATGCTCTCAAATTATATTTCACATAGATGGTTATATAGTTTACCCCATATTGTTTTATTTATTGCTGCACTGCATTTATTTTGGCATGAGTTATTCTTGTACCTTGCTATGTCCCCTGAGGACCTGGATCCGGATTATGTCCCCAGGATTAGCAGACGAGATCTATCCCTAGGTATACGGAGCATGAGCATTATTAGGAGCAGGCACTGGAGCAGTACCAGATCCCGTAGACGAATGATCACCGAGGATATCTTCTGAGTATATGCTTTATCCATACTCAGTATTTGCAGTGTTATCTATACTCAGTATTTGCAGTGTTATCTTTATTTCTGTATCTTGACTATTGTATCAGACTCATTATCGGGTTATTTTCCGAATTTATGTTTTATTGAGATTGATCTTGTTTTATGATTCTGATATTATTGTATTTATTTCTGTGGATGAGATTAGTAGATTTAGACCCTTATTGTTGTACTACAACTTAAGTACGCCCTGATGGATCTATTAAATTAGGTTTGTCCATCGGTGTGTGCTGCTGGCCATTGCCACGTGTCTAGTCCCTCGATATTTTGGGACTGGACGTGACAACCTATTCTTATGGCTCCAACGTTTAAATTTTTAAACGTTAGGATCCCGAGTTCTGCTCAAACTCTGTCCTAGAAAAATATATAAATAGAGAATAGTTTTCCATTTCTATTCACTCATTCACTCTTCATATTCTCTATTCTTTAAAGAGATATTAACCATCTCCATTTCCAAGATAAATCTTATTCTTTTAAGTGTCAGTACGGTATCGATTAGAAGTATTTGAGTCGTACAAGCTTAGCTACTTCAAAGTGTCTGAAGTCTTCTAGCTCTTCGGATCAAAGCATGTGTCTGTACGAGTCGCAAGCTCTACGGATGAAAGCTTGTATTTTCATTGTTATTGGATTTAATACCGAGCAAGAGTTCTCGGGACTGGACTAGTCCTCCAAGATAAAAACCAGTATAAATCTCGGAGTTTGTGTTTGTGATTCTAAAATTTACTTATTTTCATATACTTGCTATATTGTTGCATTATTTTTAGTTGGTAACTGCCTTTACTTAGTCTGAAAGTTTAAATGGGTACATATATATTCTGCTACACTCTATTCACCTCCATCTAGAGTTGCCTAACGATCCTTCAAACTACTCAGTAGACTTTCTTACTCTAAAGGGAAGAAAAAGTTCTATCTTTGTGAGCTGATCCACTATCATCCAAATTGCATCTCGATCGACCAAAGATCTAGGTAAACTGGTCATGATATTCATCCTAATATGCTCCCATTTTTATTCTAAAATATGTAGCGACTGCTATAAATATGTTGGCCTCTGCTGCTTATCATTTACTTGATGACATACCAAACATCGAGAGACAAACCTCGCTGTCTCTTTCTTCATCCCATGTCACTAGAAATATTGCTTGATATCCTGATATATCTTTATACCTCTTGGATGAATGGAGTACTGAGAATTATGGCCTCGATCATAACCTCTTGCCGGATATCTCCACTCGATAAAAAGATGACTCATAAATCTGAGTGTTCCATCCTCATGAATCTTCAACTTCTTCCGGAGACCTCACTCACACTCTGATCAAAGCCTTTGAATATGTGAGTCCTCTAAATATGTAGCCCTAATTCTCTCAACCAAGGTAGACTCAGTCTACAAACTGGCTAAAATCCTAGTATCCTATAGAAGAATTACCTCAATGCCTATCTCTTGAAGATCTTCTAAAATTTGCCTCTGAGATGTCAAGACGAATGTGCTAGCCCTTCTCTTGAAAGAATATGCTACCACATGCACCTTGCTTGGATGATGCTGAAGCTCAATATCATAATCCTTCAACATCTCTAGCCAATCTTCTACCTCATATTTGTCCTTCTGCATAAACACATAAGGCACTTGTGATCGGTATATATCTCTACCTGATCACCATATAAAAAGTGCCTCCATAACTTGAATGCATACACCACCACTACTAACTATAATTCATAGGTCGAATAGTTCTTCTTATGACCTCGAAGCTGTCAAGATGTATAAGCTATCACCCTCCCATACTGCATCAATGCATCTGAGTTCCTCCAGACATATCATAATATACCGTCAACCGTCTCGATCCCACTGGAAGTGTCAAAATCAATACTGAAATCAATCTTCTCTTCAACTTCTTAAATGAAGTCTGACACTCTGTTGACCAAATAAACTTAATATCCTTATGTGTCAAACTTTAATGGTGCTGATATTGTGACAAAGTCTACCATAAACCTCTTTTAGTATCCTGCCAATCCCAGAAAACTACGCACAATTGGTACCGTCCTCTGAACTGGCCAACTCTCTATGACCTGAACCATTTTCGAATCTACAGATACTTCTGCTCGGGGGAAGATATGCCCCAAGAATGAAATACGATCCAACTAAAACTAGCACTTGCTAAACTTTGTATAAAGCTGATACTCCCTCAAAATCTATAACGCCCTCCAGAGATTCTCCTCATTTGCCGCCTTACTGCCAGAATAGACAAGGTTGTTGTCTATAAATACCACTACAAACTAATCTAAATAGGGCATACAAAGATTGTTCATCAAATCTATAAATACTGCTAGAGCGTTGGTTAGCCCAAACGATATCACCAAGAACTCATAATGCCCATACGACAATCTAAATATTGTCTTGGATATGTCCTGCTCCCATACCCTCACCTGATGATACTCAGACCTAAGGTCAATATTAAAAAAACTTCGGCTCCACTTAACTGATCAAATAAGTCATAAATTCTCGACAACAGATACTTGTTCTTAACTGTCACCGCATTCAGCTGCCTATAGTCAATGTATAAATATAATAACCCATATCCTTCCTGCCCACCAGTACCACTGGTGCTTCCCAAGGAGATCCATTAGGTCTAATAAATCTCTTCTCCTTTAGCTCCTTAATATGCTTATACAGTTTGTCCAATATCTCTGTTGGTCATCATGTAAACTCTGATAGAACTGGTGATGTTCCTGGTATCAACTCTATTCAAAACTTCACATCTCTTACCGATGGCATTCCTAGAAGCTTCTCTAAAAAGACATCAAGAAACTCCTCGACCACTCTATGAATCTGTTCCTCTACTGTAACTTATGTTATAACTCTGCATCTATACTGATCCTCTAATGACCGGATGAAGATAAACTCCTCTACGCCTAGAATGCTGAATAACACTCTCCCACTATGACAATCTATCGTCACATGACTATCTCTCATGACTAACTCTACCAGGTAATTAATGCATGCACACTATGATTGGATACGCTAAGCATACTCTACTAACTCTCACGAGCCAATTACCGGTGAGTATATTCAACCTCTCTGACAGCGCCTAACTCTAATCCAATATATGTCAAAATTGTATAGATATAAAAGATTGGGAAGCCCCTGAATTAAATAATACTACAACAGGAATATATGCAACTAAAATGGTACATGCCGCCATGCCGTCCGATATTAATGCCTCATTCAGATATAAAGTAAATGTCTACCCATGACACTGTTGGGCTCCCTATTACTGCTACCTTTCTTGTTGATGCCTTTAGCTCTAGTCGTACTGTTGCTGCCTCTATTGTTGATCCAACTACTACTTCTGCTGGGAAATCTGGGCCTACATCGTCAATGGATACTGAATCAATAGCCTCACTGCCAAAGTTGGCCCTCTATGTGGCATTGTCCCTGGTGTTGGTAGTGCCAAAACTGTTGATATGGCCTTCCTAGCCTTTAAGTCACTAGAAAAGTAGCTATCTTGTTGTTTGATCCTCCATATCTTAAGCATAGCCCATTGGGTTCCCTGTACCCCCATAAGAGACCCTAACATTGCTGTTGAAACCTCGAATGCTGGTGCCAAGATGGTGCCATCATTACCGATAATGCCAGCCTCTACGACACTCATGTATTATAGATCTTGATGCCAGGTGCTGGTGCTGACATCCAAGGTCATTCTTCCCCAATCTGAGCATGAGACATCTTTTTGCCTCCAGTCCTTACGGCTATCCTCTAGATGGTGATATCATGTCTTCTGACTGCCTAAAAAAAGAATCAAAGTCTTGTAGTCATTCTCCTCTACCAGATGGATGATATGCAAAAAAGTCCCTACTAGAACCTCATGTCCCTTTCTAAATCTATAAACACCATCTTTAGAGAAAACCTGCTAATCCTAGAGAACTCCGTTGTATAACCATCAATATCCTCCTAGTCTGCTTGAGGTCGATGAATCTCTGTTGTAGCTCATACTGAGCCACTACGCCAAAATATATGGTCCTTAAATATGTCCTGAAGTCGACCCAAAAGATAGGACATCTTAAGCCACTCTCCACAGAGGCCCACAAGTCTCGGGCAAGATCCTGAAGGTACAACTTGATCTAGTCTGCCTTCTCATCAGCTAGTACCTTAGTCGCCGCTAAGATAGCCTTAATATCATGAAGCTAAGAATCCACCATCAAAGCATCCATCGTGCCATCGAATTATCGAAGGTTGATCTGGCCAAACCTAACCAACGCCCCAGAATCAAACCTCCCACCACTCTCTAGGGCGCTCTGCAAATCATGGTTCAGCAGAATATTTTGCTCCTAATACTAAAGCTGTTGATGCTACTATACTGCCCTTTGGTACAATTGGGTAGCTAATATCCCACATATTATCTCCAATAATATAGGAGTATCAACCACTACTGACACTATTTAGAGATATCAGAACTTTGACACATGTCGCTCATCTAGCTGGCTCGATTTGAATATGACCCAGAGAAGGTACCGCCTCATGTTGGTGCTATGTAGAACCATGCCCCGTTGGATGCTCTGACATGCCTGCAACCTTGAACGAAGAGGACGTAGTGTTCATGAAAGAATAGATACAAGGTATCAATGACAGGATGGCAAGGAAGAAGAACCAATTTATCAGTTCAAGCATTGTATGTAGGATCATACCAGGATATCAAAGGAACATATTTAATTAAGGCTCCTAGAATCATAACACTCACAAGTTTGAAAAATAGACATGCATGGGTCACCACTAAACCTTGTCAAGCCTCGGTATCGAAATACGGAGAATGGGGTATGACATAACCAGTTACGTACCACATAATACACCAGTATGTCATAATACGGTTATGTTGTCAGTAGACAAGGGGTGCATACTACAATACATGTCACCTATGGCCTAACAAAATATACTGTCTTAATCAGTTAAACATGAAACATAAAATATAGAATATATAAGATAAAGCAGTAAGACGTCACTAAGGCACCTTCCATGTACTTTGGGTTGACGAGTTGGCGAATTAGAAACATCTTGTTACCTATCATCTTATTTTCGTACAACGAATGTAGGTTCTCCTATAATGCTTTTGTCAAACTCTCCATAGACACGTGATAAAATACATAGTCGTCCAGCCATTGGAAGATGAATCCAATAGCCTTTTTTTCTTCCAATTATCAATAGATTTGTTCAATAGCTCAACATTGTCACCTCCAACGGACCATGCAAATCTTTACACCAGAGGTGATCCTCCATCCTTTGTTTCCAAATTGCCCAGTTTTCTCTGTGAAGGTAACTAAAAATGTGTTTATCTGCTCCAGAGACATGATTGCACCTTCCCTATCAAAAATCTGAGAGCTCTGATACGAATTGTTAGCTAAAAAATGCTGCTAAAAAGATACCAATCTATCCGAAGATTATGAACTTTTGTCTCATGCAAGTATCAAGACAGATCAAACACAATATATGTTCGGTGACTATATATATATATATATATACACACATATATATATATATATATATATATATATATACATATATATATATATATATATATATATATATCAACTAATACAAGGTTGATTACAAATACATTAAACCCTTTGTCCATATATATATATGTATATATCAACTAATACAAGGTTGATTACAAATACATTAAACCCTTTGTCCCCAATTTTGCCCCTCACTAATCTCAATAAAGAAGAAGGTTACAATTAAAATCACTCATCTAACCCTTTGATGATATCCCTGAATGAAGTAGACGACTTCTCGAATATATCTTCCCTTCAGTCTGTCTCCAAAGGTGAGAGAAAAGTATAAAGTTTCACTTAGATTCCTGTGAACTTGCTCCATTGAATCCTCCTATGAGCTTCTTCTGAGAAACTCCCTTAGCCTCTTTATATAGGTTAAGAATTCCTAATTCATGATTAGAAAATCTCTCAATTAACACAGTAATAATTTTGACCATCCATATTAGTGTTGGAGTGGGTGGGGTTCCCAACCTATGTGAAGAATACCCGGAGTGCAACTAGCGCCATCCGTGTATCAGAAAAGCTCGAAAAGTGCATCGAGCGCCATGTATTGGAACATTTATGGTAAGCAAATATGTAAACCCTCTGACCCAAAATCTAGGATTAGAGATTTATTTAAAATTATTTTGGATTAATAATTGGAGTTATTATTTACCTCTTTGATTTTTTTTGATTCAATAGTTGCACATTACCGTTGTTTAAATATATAGAGCAATGCACTAGCATTTGCTTTCCAACAAATTTCACATCCTTGACTTAGACAAGCCAATCTTCAATCATGATCTTTGTGTCACTCGTTTATGCACTCTTTTGTGCTTCATTTTAATTTTATAATATTCGTGCATATTTTCTAATTTTAAATCCAACTTTGCATCATTGCCCGTTCCAATCGAAATTGGAGACACAATCTCGACTCGTTTCTTGCAACCCAATATATGACAATAATTTATTCTGTGTCTACTATGTCCATGATACTTGTGTCCCACCCAATTTAAATTCTATGCACTCCCAATTAATTAAAGAACACCATTGACACTAATTTTAACTAAATTGGTGCAATGACTCAACCAAACCCAAAACTTGACCCAACACCAACCCAAACCCACACCCACACCCTCATGGCTCATACAAAATATCATACACCAATTTTCCACACTATAACACATCAAACATGATATTTTCCACATCCAATCCACTTTTTCCTTATTGTGCAAGTCCTAAAACTATTGGGGACTTTTGTGCAAATAGCTAGCCATGTGTCCACCTCTTATTGGTTGGAGCAAATAAAGAAATTCTATTTTGAATGCTTGACCGGTCATGAGCTCTTCCCCTCTCTTTTTGTATGATACTATGCAACCTACATTAAATCCTAACCTCTCTTTCAAACCTCCAACACATCTCCACCACCCATTTTATTCATGACAATACCCCCTCTCCTGGGGAACTTAGCCGGCCCAAATCCCTAGGCAATGCTGTCTCTCCCTTATTATTTGTTACATCTTATTCCTCTTCACTCCTCCTTCCTACATCATCATCACCACCATTAACCACCACCCTCACCATCACCACCGCCAACCACCATCACCACCGCTGCCCTCACCTCGACGACCACCACTGCCATTGTCGTCATCACCACCATCACCATCTTCACAACCATCACCACCATTAATTACCACCCTCCCCATCACCACCGCCAACCACCATCACCACCGCTGCCCTCACCTCGATGACCACCACTGCCATTGTCGTCATCACCACCATCACCATCTTCACAACCATTACCACCATTAACCACCACCCTCACCATCACCACCGCCAACCACCATCACCACCGCTGCCCTCACCTCCGACCATAACCCTCGCCATCACCACCGCCAACCACCATCACCACCGCTGCCCTCACCTCAACGACCACCACTGCCATTGTCGTCATTACTACCATCACCATCTTCACAATCATCACCACCATTAACCACCACCCTCACCATCACTACCACCAACCACCATCACCACCGCTGCCCTCACCTTGACGACCGCCACTGCCACTGTCATCATCGCCACCACCATCATCTCCGCCAACCACCACCACCAGCAAACTGCCGTTGCTGCTGCTGCTTTAAACTGTCGTTGCTGCTGTTAAAGTTGCTGCTACTGCTGCGCCGACGTGAGCCACCGCGTTCTGGCCCAGTGCCGCCGTGAGCCACAGCCGCAACAGTTGTTGTTGTTACTGCGCCTACTGCTACTGCTGTTATTTTTACTGTTGTTGCTGTCTTCCCCGACCTCCTACGGTGACCCCCGGCCATCAACGACCACCCCTCGACGACCGATGACCTACCCGAGACATCCCCAACCGCCACCAACCACCGTTGGCCACCCACGGAGGACCCGAGTACACACCATGACCGCGAGTACCCGAAGCCAAGTCAGAACCAAGTTCCAACCACCTGGTTTTATGAGGCAATCTCTTCCTCCACACTCAACCAATTCCCGAAATGCCTTCTCTGATATACTCTCTATGTAACCCTCTTTCAATGTCTTCAATTAGAATAATTTAATTTGACTTATACTATTTATAATTTGAGTTCCAATTCATGAGAAAAATAGTTTTTAAAATAATAAAATTCTTCAATACGGAGTTTGTCCCGTCAATCCGGGCAACCTCGTCACGTATCGATTGTACCAAAATGCACGTATCGTCAACGTAGACGTATAGGATTTTACGGAACTTGATTTGGATATTTGTGCACATCAGAATCAACGTGTATCCATCAAAAAGTACCGTATCGACATATTCTGACACTCGTCTTAATTTTGTGTGTCTGTCGTTTCGTAACAAAACTTGCGCCATCGGATTCACAACATTATGCTAGTCCTGTGACCCAAGTTTGGTTCAATTTTGAGAAAGTTGACGAAACATCATTTCGTAGGCCCCACGGTTCCACATAATGGGCGATTTCGTGATCGGCTCATCAGAATCCAGTTTTGGACATTCCGTTGGGTTTGTATCATCGTTCTGGACTTGTAGACACTAAGTTTGACGAATTTAGAGAATTGTCTCTGACACATTTTTTGGTGCAAGACGGCCACTTGTGGAATCCGTGTTGACCAGAAACTGTATTTTTGTCCCTGTGTCCAAATTGGACGTATGTATATACTTTTTTGAGTATCTCACTCGTTTTGGGACTGTTGGTGATATTTGTGACAGCATCCGGGGATATCAGCTCCAGTTTCCATTATTGCGCTGCTACTTCCCTAGCGAGTTCGTGTTCGAATCTTCACCTGGCTTCTAGGCAAGTATACATTGTCTTGTTGTACTGTTTAAATTCTAGTTAATATTATATATTGTGCTCTCTATATTATATAACTATGTGCATCTAATAACTCGGGTGCAGTCGATATAGGCGTCGACGTTAGTGTCACGACCCGCACCCAGATGAACCGGGCACCGGTTCGTGAGTACGTCCAGCCTACGCCTCAGTGTCGGCGGTAGTACGCTGTCTAGATCATATTCACAGGTAATTTAAAGTCTACCTCATTCACAAGAATAAATAGGCAAGGATAATAACAAGAAATAGGAATGCTAAGATTTCATAAGACAAATTGTGACATCCAATCCACAGTTTAATACAGAACCAGAAGATAAATCGGGGACAAACCCAAGTACTATGCTGAAAGAAAAATACTAGCTAACTGGCTAACTACTAGTCTCCTGAGTAGGAATCGACTCCTCAAATGTATCATCTGCTACGCCATATGGGCCATAAAAGGTGGGGGCATAGTCCTCATCATCGCCTAATATCAACGGATCCAGTCAGGAAAGGAGCAAAGTACCAATACACAACAAAGCTTAAACTAAATAATTATGACAAGTAGTAAAAACTGACTAAGTATCATGATAAGAATATGCATAATAAGTAGTAAAATTAACTAAGAGTTAAATGCTATAAGTCAGAGACATGAGTAAAACAGGATTATAATGAGACAAGAAAATAGAACTGCAACAAGATAAAGAAACTATGTGTGTATGATTGTGTATTTAGAATACATAGTTGGCATGTAGGGGGTTATAAGGCTAATCAGGCACGTCATAGACGGCTATCAGTCAGGAATAATCGAGTATCAGGCTGAAGGTACAGTCGCATACTCAACAGCTAGCAGTCAGGACAGGGGGAATGGTAAACTACATGCCTCCTAGTATTCTCCCTCCCGATACGAAAAGTAAGACATAAAATCCAAATCCTAACACTAAGTGTAATCATCCAATGGTGCTAGTAGAGCAAGGAACTAATTACCATAATATAAAGAATAAACTTGAAGTGCAGGTACTTGCCTGATGTTTGGATTCCAACTACGGTTCTGTCCTCGGGAAATTTCTAGATGTCTCCGGATGCTGAAATAATCATTACCATCATGCTCAGAAGATATCAAATAGCTAGAAATGCCTGTCCTTGAGTCCAATTTGGAGACAAGGGCAAAAATGGCAATTTTGGGTCAAAACGGGGTCCACATGTGGGCCCGCTTTGCACCGAAAAACGTGTCAGGGTCAAAGGTCTCCAATTTTACCAAACTTAGTGTCAACAGGTCAGGAACGATGATACGAACCCAACGAAACTTCCAGAATTGGATTCCGATGAGTCGATCACAAAATCGCCCGCCGAGTGGGGCCTGTGGGGTCCACGACACGCGATTTCGTCAACGTTCTCAGAATCGAACCAAACTTGGGTCACAGGACCAGCGTATCGCTACGAGTCCGATGGTGCAAGTTTTGTTTCGATCCGACGTGTGTACACAAAGTTAGGACACTATCCAGAAAAGTCGGATACGGGGCGTTGTTTTTCCTGTTTTTGGATTGCGGTTCGCGATCGCCACAGGACGCGGTGCCCCGAGCGGGTTGCACGGGCACCGAGGGGGTCATGCAGGCTACGCAACGCAACTGACGGAATCGAAAACGGGTAAACGAGCAGGGAGATACGCGTACCTGAACAGGGTTCGAAAACCCAAAATAAACCGTGTCCGCGTCGAGATGCGACACGGGGAAATTGTGTCCGGTCTAGGGTTTCCGCTGTGTCCGGGTCAGGGCTGCTCGACGGAGGCTCGGGGAGACTCAGGGCGGCCGGGCGGCACTCGGCTAGGGTTCCGGGGTCGACTGGGAGCTGCGGCAGGCGGCGCTGGGAGGAAGAGGGGTGAGGTCTGGGGAGGATGTCGGGGAAGAAGGAGGAGGAGGAGGCTGGGGCACTGGCGACATGACGGCGAGGTAAGGCGACGGAGGAGGCAGCGGGCTGGTGCGGTGGTGCTGTCGAGGGGGTGGAGGTCGGAGTAGTGACCGGAGGGGCTGATCGAGGGGGGTTTTATAGGTTCAGGGGGGAGAGGGAGAGGCCGAAAGAGGCGGAGGAGGTGGCGTCGTGGCCGTGGGGTGCAGGCGAGGTGGCCGGGCGGAGCGCCACTTGGCCGGAGGCGGCGGCTCCGGTGGGGGACGCGGGGAACAGGTCAGGCTGGGGGGAGAAAGGGGAACGGGTCACGGGCGCGGGTTCGGGTGCGGGTGGACCCGACCCGACCCGGTAGCCCAATGGGTTGGGCCGAGGGTTTGGGCCGGTTTGGTGGGCTGGGCCGGTTAGGTGGGCTGGGTTAGGTTAGGTGGGCTGGGTTAGGTTTAATTAAATAAATAATTAAATAAATAAATAACTAAATAATTAATAGTTTTTAGGTGATTTAAAATAGGTCCGGGGCCCAATAAATTCCAGAAAAATTACCCTAAGTTCAGTTTTTTATTTTACACCCAAAAATATTATTTTCATAATATTTTAATATATTTAACAGCAAAATAAAAATTATTTAATTACCAAGAGACTAGGTTTTAATTACAGAAAAATTCCGAAAAATTCCAGAAAATTGTGAAAAGTCCAAATTAATAATTCCTGAAAATCAGGGGGCTTACAGTTAGGACTTGTGTTTGATCTAGCGTCTAGTGGACGTACTCTAAGTGATGGAGTTATGATTTTAAATCTGAGGCCTTGACACATATTATTTTACGTCATGGAGTGAGTTTATGATAGGATATGAGTTTACGCACTCGATTGTCCATCGGAGCGAGTAGCTCATGTGATAGTACTTAGCATAGGTGTATTATTTTATGTGACTTGCATTATAGTTACGAGATGTCCACGTCGCACTTGAGACTTATACATTGGCATTGGACGGGGAGGACGACTAGTAGGCGTATAGGACACCCACCTTCTTTATACAGATACCACGTTCTTCAGAGTGATATAGATGTATATATTTATGCAGATACCGCGTTCTTTGGAGTGTTGGACGTTACATGTACAGATACCATACTTTTCGGAGCGTTGGACATTGTGCATATACCATGCTCTTTAGAATATTGGACATATTTACTTATGCAGATACCACACTCTTCGGAGCGTTGGACGTTATTATATATGGATATTGTCCCAAGATGGGTGGCATATGTGGCATATACTAGCTTGTCATGACGATTGGTGAATTACGTTAGCATATGTGTAGCCTACACTTCCCATACGCACTAAGTTGTCCTCAAATTGTATTCACTTAGGAGGATAGTTCACCCTGATTTACTTTACTCAGTTTTATATTATGGCATATACTTTTTATATCTTGTTATGTCCCTCTGAGGACCTGGTTCCCTTCCAGGTTATTTGAGCAGTTTGGATGAGGCTTGATCTGGTGGTGTGTTGGACATCCTTGCAGGTATCATTATATCTTTTCTCTATTACAATTATGTACTATTTTCCATTGTGACTCTGCTATTGTAGCCTAGTGTTTATAGGCCTATATTATTCTCTTGGTTTATTCAAATGGCTGTATTATTGGGCTGCAGACTAATGATGCATACTGTTCCTTTTTGAGATTTTATTTACCATGGATTAAGATTTAGTTTAGTTGTTGGATATTAGAAATAGATATTTAACTGGATCACTTAACCATGGACAACGTAAGTGTACTTTATTGGGCCCATTAAATTGGAAAGCCCTACGAAATTGTACCAATTGGCCATTGCCACGTGTCTGGTCCCATATATTTTGGGACTGGGGCATGACATAGTTTTATTGGTGGCCCATGCAGGCCAGAGCATATCGTTTTGGTTACGTTACTGTACCAAACGAGCCTGCAACTTAAGATTAATGTTGAATAAGATCTCAATCCATAACTGATTTTAAAACTCCTCTTATATTCGATTGTCGCCCTTGGACTTCATTATTGTATTCGTTCATTTATCGTCGACATTGTTATTATTGTTTCTTATCTTCCTTATTTCAAAGAAATGGATGCTCGTGCACGGTAATTTTCTCCAGGAGGAGATCCTAGTCAAGACGGAAGACGGTATGATTGATGTGATATTTTATGAGAAGATGGTTACCCTTAGTAGGGTAGGTTGATATATTCTTTCTAGATGTTAGAGCTAGTTTAGATTGTTAGCATGAGAATTGAACATAGTAGTAGACATCTGGAACTGATAAAACCCTACCTTTCCTTAAGGTAGTAGTGATTTATAAGTATTAGAAGCTAGAAAGATAATTTAATTCTAAGGCTCTAGAATAATTTGGGGAAGACATAACTAGATGCAAGGGTTAGTTGTAGCCCCATGATAGTGATACAAGGAATTAGTTGTAGCTTCATGATAGTAATACAAGGAGCGACATTATAAACTTGAGAAGACAGAATTTTAGACTCACATCTAGAAGAAGATTATCAGATACTAATAAAAATAGGGTATACAATAGCACTTTATGTAGCAAATCATAGTGGTTAATCTCTAGTTGCCTTGTGACTTCCAGTACCAGACCTAGAATTTTTTTTACCCTTTAGATAAAGATAATTATATGACTAGGCTAAAATAGATACATGGATTGCTAGATGGTTTGTTGATTGACTTGACAACTTAGGTACTAGAGTATAGCTTCTGGAATCAGATTAGATATACTTGATTTGTTTGGGTTGCCAGTGTCTATTGGGCTCATAGTTTTTACCTTTGATTACTCGATTAGTTAAGCTAATATCTGAAATAGAGCAATTAGATTGAAGGATGAGAGTATCGACAGATGTTATAGTCTTGAGTTGGATATCATGAACTACCTATAATGGATGACCGGTTATAAACAAGATGGTACCCATATAGTTTGGATGAAGGTATGCATGGAGTAAACTAGGAGAAATCTCAGGTTTGAGGTAAAAAGGTAGAATGGCAACAAGATGAGATTCGCGACAAGTACCTGACCTTGAGCTTTTAAATTAAGAGAAGGATCTAGGAAAGACTGAAAATTTTATCACTCGATAGTTGCCTCGAAGATCGATACTACGAAGCGAAAAGTACTGTGCCATGATTGGTGAAGTTTAGAGTTGAACACAAGATCGACGTACTAGAAAGATATGAAGTTGTGTAAGAAACAAATGATAAGGGAAATATATTAGAGTCACGTAACCCAAGGACGAGAAATTTTGATATAAACTTGAAGGATAATAATTATAGTATTTATAAATTGTAATGCTTTTAAAATTTTGAGGATTTAGCGTAGGTAGAAATTGTTCATCAGCCTCGAAGTGCTACGAATTTCAAGAAACAAAATACAGGTTTAGATCACACGCTGACTCATTGGTCAATCGGTAGAGGATTGCCACTAGACTCTTAGATTATATATTGACACATGAGTAGGGGGTGTAAAGGGAAGATAGAAGTTTGCTCGAAATGATAGTTGAATATTAAAGTTTACACATAAACCGCTTAGGGATAGAGATTTGGATTTTTTTTACTAAGAGGACATGAGCTTGCTGAACCTAATCCTTAGTAGTAGGTGGTGTTATGGGAACCTATTTCTAATTTACCCTAGCCGATAAATTTTAGGAATCGTGTTCTTGTTATTGTATTTGTTATATTTTATTCTAGGGTATTTAGAACGATTGAATAGATATTTATTACATAATTTCTATATATTCTTATTACTATCTATTGCGTAGAGACTTATGTTGTATTTTATTACATATATTTTTCCTAAAAATTGTTCGAGTTAAGCTTCTAGACTAGGTATGACTGACTGACTAGATTAGGCTTGTTGCTGCTAAGACTGATTATAAGAAGTTAGGTTGCATGATTCTATTATGGATACTATATGATGATGACGTTATACCTAGGAAAGAATGTTAAGATATTAACCGTCTTAGTTGCAGAAAAAGGAATTTAGATACTACAAAAGTGGCCTTGAGAATTTTGTGCTTATAAAATTTTAGTGCCTAACCCCTGCAGTCCTTTGATAGTAAAAGAATAACGTTATTTTCTTTATAGATATTAGAAGTTTCAAACTTAGATTGTGTCGCAACATCCTTGAGTAACCTAGACTTATATGTGGTAATTTTTTGGATGATGATTAGCATGATAACAATGACGAGACAGTCCATGATGGTGAGAAGATGTTTAGAGGACAAAATGTCTTAGATGATTAGACTGTACGTATGTGGCAGTTTAAGGTAAAGAGAGTTGAGTAGGACTAAGTACCAAGTTGTGTTTATATATATATAGATAAGTTGAGTTCATTGTTAGGGAGATAGATTTTGAATTTCGAGGACAAACTTTTTTAAGGTGGATAGATTGTAAACTCTCTGACCCAAACTCTAGGATTAGAGATTTATTTAAAATTATTTTGGATTAATAATTAGAGTTATTATTTACCTCTTTAATTTTTTTTGATTCAATAGTTGCACATTACCGTTGTTTAAATATCTAGAGCAATGCACTAGCATTTGCTTTCTAACCAATTTTACATCCATGACCTAGACAAGCCAACCTTCAATCCTGATCTTTGTGTCACTCATTTATGCACTCTCTTGTGCTTCATTTTAATTTTACAATATTCGTGCATATTTTCTAATTTTAAATCCAACTTTGCATTATTGCCCGTTCCAATCAAAATTGGAGACACAATCTCGACCCGTTTCTTGCAACCCAATATATGATAATAATTTATTCTGAGTCTACTACTTCCATGATACTTGTATCCCACCCAATTTAAATCCTATGCACTCCTAATTAATTAAAGAACACCATTGACACTAATTTTAACTAAATTGGTGCAATGACTCAACTAAACCCAAAACTAGACACAATACCAACCCAAATCCACACCCACACCTCATGGGTCATACAAAATACCACACACCAATATTCGTGCACATTACCTCTTTGATTTTTTTTGATTCAATAGTTGCACATTACCGTTGTTTAAATATCTAGAGCAATGCACTAGCATTTGCTTTCTAACAAAATTTTACATCCATGACCTAGACAAGCCAACCTTCAATCCTGATCTTTGTGTCACTCATTTATGCACTCTCTTGTGCTTCATTTTAATTTTACAATATTCGTGCACATTTTCTAATTTTAAATCCAACTTTGCATTATTGCCCGTTCCAATCAAAATTGGAGACACAATCTCGACCCGTTTCTTGCAACCCAATATATGACAATAATTTATTCTGAGTCTACTACTTCCATGATACTTGTATCCCACCCAATTTAAATCCTATGCACTCCTAATTAATTAAAGAACACCATTGACACTAATTTTAACTAAATTGGTGCAATGACTCAACTAAACCCAAAACTAGACACAATACCAACCCAAACCCACACCCACACCTCATGGGTCATACAAAATACCACACACCAATTTTACCTACGACAACACACCAAACATGATATTTTTCCACATCCAATCCACTTTTTTTTCTCTTTGTGCAAGTCCTAAAACAATTGGAGACTTTTGTGCAAATAGCTAGCCATGTGTCCACCTCCTATTGGTTGGAGCAAATGAAAAAAATTATATTTTGAATGCTTGACTGGTCATGAGCTCTCCCCCTCTCTTTCTGCATGATACTATGCAACCTATATTAAATCCTAACCTCTCATTCAAACCCCCAACATATCTCCACAACCCATTTTCTTCATGACAATACCCCCTCTACTTGGGAACCTAGCCGGCCCTAATCCCTAGGTAATGCTCTCTCTCCCTCATCATTTGTTACATCTTCTTCCTCTTCACTCCTTCTTCCTACATCATTATCACCACCATTAACCACCACCCTCACCATCACCACCGCTGCCCTCACCTCGACGACCACCACTGCCATTGTCGTCATCACCACCATCACCATCTTCACAACCATCACCACCATTAACCACCACCCTCACCATCACCATCGCCAACCACCATCACCACCGCTGCCCTCACCTCGACGACCACCACTACCATTGTCGTCATCACCACCATCACCATCTTCACAACCATTACCACCATTAACCACCACCCTCACCATCACCACCGCCAACCACCATCACTACCGCTGCCCTCACCTCTGACCACTACCCTTTCCATCACCACCGCCAACCACCATCACCACCGCTGCCCTCACCTCGACGACCACTACTGCCATTGTCGTCATCACCACCATCACCATCTTCACAACCATCACCACCATTAACCACCACCATCACCATCACCACCGCCAACCACCATCACCACGACTGCCCTTACCTCCGACCATCACCCTCGCCATAACCACTGCCAACCACCATCACCACCGCTGCCCTCACCTCGACGACCACCACTGCCACTATCGTCATCGCCACCACCACTATCTCTGCCAATCACCACCACCAGTAAACTGTCGCTGCTGCTGCTTCAAACCACCACTGCTGCTGTTAAAGCTGCTGCTACTACTGCACCCCCGTGAGCCGCCGCGTCCTGGCCCTGCACCGCTACGAGCCGCTTCCATAGCAGTTGTTGTTGTTGCTGTGCCTACTGCTACTGCTGCTATTTTTACTGCTATTGTTGTCTTCCCCGACCTCCAATGGCGGCCCCCGGCCATCGATGACCACTCCTCAATGACCGATGACCTACCCGCGACATCGCCGACCGCCACCAACCACCGTTGGCCACCCACGGAGGACCCGAGTACACACCATGACCGTGAGCACCCGAATCCAAGTCAGAACCAAGTTCCAACCACCTATTTTTACGAGGCAATTTCTCCCTCCACGCTCAACCGATTCCCAAAATGCCTTCTCTGGTATACTCTCCATGTAACCCACTTTCAATGTCTTCAATTAGAATAATTTAATTTGACTTCTATTGTTTGTAATTTGAGTTCCAATTCAAGAGAAAAATAGTTTCTAAAATAATAAATTTTTTTGATACGGAGTTGATCCCGTCATTCCGGATAATCTCGTCGCGTACCAATTGCACCAAAAGGTGCATATCGTTAACGTGGACGTGTTAGATTTTGCTGAACTTGATTTGGATGTGCATGCACACCGAAATCAACGTGTATCCGTCGAAAAGCACCATATCGGCCTGTTCTGACACTCGTCCTAATTTTGTGTGGGCCTATCATTTCATAATGAAACTTGCACCATCAGATTCGCAGTGTTACGCTGGTCCTGTGTCCCAAGTTTGATTCGATTCTGAGAACGTTGACGAAACGTTGTTTCGTAGGCCCACGATTTCACATGACGGACGATTTTGTGATCGGCTCATCAAAATCCAGTTCTGGATGTTTCGCTGGGTTCGTATCATCATTCTAGATTCATAGATATTAAGTTTGATAAATTTGGAGAACTTTGTCTCTGGCATATTTTTTGGTGCAAGACGGGTCCACTTGTGGAACCCGTGTTGACCAGAAACTGTATTTTTTACCCTGTATCCAAATTAGACGTATGTATATGCTTTTTTGAGTATCTCACTCATTCCAGGACTGTTGGGAATATTTATGACAGCATCCGGGGATATCAGCTCCAGTTTCTATTGTTGCGATGCTACTTCCCTGGCAAGTTCGTGTTCGAATCTTCGCCTAGCTTTCAGGCAAGTATACCTTGCCTTGTTGTACTATTTAAATTCAAGTTAATATTATATATTGTGCTCTCTATATTATATAATTGTGTGCATCCGAGAATGACTCGGGTGCAGTCGACGAAGGCGTCGAAGTTAGGACTTCTGTTTGACCTAGCGTCTAGTGGACGTACCCATAGTGACGGATTTATAATTTTAACTCTGAGGCCTTGACACATATTATTTCACGTCATGGAGTGAGTTCATGATAGGACATAGATTTACGCACTCAACTGGCCATCGGTGCGAGTAGCTCGTGTGATGGTACTTAGCATAGGTGTATTATTTTAGGTGACTTGTATTATAGTTATGAGATGTCCACGTCGCACTTGAGACTTCTACATTGGCATTGGGCAGGGAGGATGACTAGCAGGCGTATGGGACACCCACCTCCTTTATACAAATACTGCGTTCTTCGAAGCAATACAGACATATATATTTATGCAGATACCGCATTCTTTGGAGTATTGGACGTTACATGTGCAGATACCACGCTCTTTGGGGCGTTAGATGTTGTGCAGATACCACGCTCTTCAGAACATTGGACATATTTACTTATGCAGATACTACGCTCTTTGGAGCGTTGGATGTTATTATATATGCAGATTGCCCCAAGATGGGGGGCATATGTGGCCTATACTAGCCAGTCACGACGATTGGTAAATTATGTCAGCATATGTCTAGCCTACACTTCCCATACGCACTAAGTTGTCCTCAAATTATATCCACTTAGGAGGATAGTTCACCCTAATTTACTTTACTCAGTATTTATATTATGGCATGTACTTTTTGTATCTTGTTACGTCCCTCTGAGGACCTGGTTCCCTTCCAGTTTATTTGAGCAATTTGGATGAGGCTTGATCTGGTGGTGTGTTGGACATCCTTGCAGGTATCATTATATCTTTTCTCTATTACAATTATGTATTATTTCCCATTGTGACTCTGCTATTGTAGCCTAGTATTTATAGGCCTATATTATTCTTTTGGTCTATTCGAACGGCTGTATTATTGGGCTGCAGATTAATGATGCGTACCGTTCCTTCTTGAGATTTTATTTACCATGGATTGAGATTTAGTTTAGTTGTTGCATATTAGAAATAGATATTTAACTGGATCACTTAACCTTGAACAGCGTAAGTGCACTTCGTTGGGCCTATTAAATTAGAAAGCCCTACGGAGTCGTACCAGCTGGCCATTGCCACGTGTCTGGTCCCATACGTTTTGGGACTGGGGCGTGACAAAATATTATATTGGATTTTCATCTTTGACTTTAATTATATATTTTTGATTGGATCTTTCATATATTAACTTTCCATATAATTGGATTTCTAATTTATGGTAAGCTAATTTATGATTTAATTTTAATTAAATATATGATTGAATGTAATTGGATTTTCATAAATATTTTTTTCTTCCATATATATATTTCTATATGGAAATCCTAATTCATGCAAGTGTTTATATAAAGTCTCATGCAATATACAATAACATGAGAAAAAATAAGAGGGAAAAGGGTAGCAAGAGTGCCATTGCAACTTTGGAGAGGAGAAAGAAGGATTGGTGGCCATTTCGGAGAAGAAGATCAATTTAGGATTTTTTTTTTGTCTTTTTTTCTTCTTGGTTGTAATCTATTATTTGTTCCAAAGAGTTGTGGTGATTCGTGCTGAATCAGTGAGGAGCTTATAGAGGGTATAATCTCTTTATTCATTTAGTGGAGGTTCTTCAGGGTTTGACTCTAATCGTCCCGTAGTTTTTTTTATCTGAGTTTTTTACGTAAAAATCTCTGTGTCTGCAATTTATGTTTGGTGTTTTTTAGTTTATGCATTTTTCTCGGTTCTCTTGCAGATACTCTCTGGTTTGGAGAACGATTTTCGTGTTTCGTTCCCAACAGTGTGGTATCAGATCCAGGTTCTGAAATTTCAGAAGGGTGTCAGGAGTTGACATGCAAACCAGGGAGGAGAGATGGATGCAAAGTCGGTGCATATGGTAAACCTGAACGGTACTAACTATCATTACTAGAGGAGCAAGATGAAGGATCTGCTATTTGTGAAGAAGTGCATCTGCCACTATTTGCTTCCGAGAGGCCCAGTGAAAAATCTGAAGAGGACTGAAAGTTCCAGCATATACAGGTGTGTGGGTACACCAGGCAGTTCGTTGACAAAAACGTGTAACCATGTTGCCAGAATTGAGCATACGAGAATACTGTAGGATAAGCTAAAATCTTTATATATGAAGAAGATTGGGATAAATAAATTATTCATGATCTGGATAATAATGGCTCTTCGGTACAAATATGGGGCGTCCTTACGGATCATTTGAGTAAGTTCCAGGGCATGGTTGACCATCTATCCTCGATGGGAGTCAAGTTCGACGATGAGGTTCAGGGACTATGGCTGTCTTGTACATTGCCATATTCATGGGAGACCGTACGAGTGTCTATGATCGCTTCTACTCCAGAAGGTATAGTCAGTCTGGAGTTTTTCAATAGCAGGGTACTGAATGAAAAGATACAAAGACATTCTCAGGGTACTTCATCTACATCCCACTCAGAGGCACTTGTTTCAGAGAGCCGTGAAAGGGGTAAAAGCAGAGGTCCAGGTGGTGCCAGAGACAAAAGCAAGGAAAGGTCTAAGGGTCAGTACGAGGACTAGGAGTTTTACCATTGGGGAAAGAAGGGCCACATCAAGAGGAACTGTTTAGCTTAGAAGAGAGAAAATAAGGGCGACAAGGGGAAGCAGGACAAGAACACTACAACGGTGGCATCGACATATGAAGGCGATCTGATCATTGTAGGTGATGAGGTAGTTATGAATCTCTCCTGCGATGACAACTCTTTGCTGGTGGACTCGGGTGATTCAGCGCATGTATCTCACAATAGGGCACTATTTGCTACTTACACAATAGGTGACTGTAAAGTGTTAAAGATGGGTAATGGAGATGTGTCGAAGGCAGTTGCCATTGGAGATGTGCATTTGAGAAAAAGATGGGTGCAATTCTTGTTCTGAAAGATGTTTGTCATGTCCCTGATATTCGTTTCAACCTGGTGTCAGTTAGAAGGTTTGATGACGAGGGGTTCTTCAATTTTTTTGGGAACAGTCAGTGAAAGATTTCCAGAGGTTCGATGGTGATTGCCAGAGGAAGTAAGAGGTCCCGACTCTACTATATAGAAGGAGCACATATGGGGCACATATGGTGAATGCAACTACTGATACGTCTACCGAGTTATGGCACAAACGGCTCAGCCACATCAGCGAGAAAGGGGATGAGCTACTTGCTAAACAAAAAGGTGATTCCAGGACTCAAGTCTATAAATCTGGAGAGGTGCACGCACTGTTTGGCAGGGAAGCAAAATATGGTGTCTTTCCAAAGTCACCCAAGTTCAAGGAAGCCGGCGTTGCTCGAGTTGATTCACTCGGATGTCTGCGGTCCTATGAAGGTAAAATCTATTGGTGGTGCTTCTTACTTTGTAACTTTTATTGATGATTATTCCAGGAAGGTTTGGTCTATACCTTAAATATCAAGGATCAGGTGCTGTCCACTTTCAAGGAGTTGCAGGTCTCCATCGAAAGAAAAATGAGCAAGAAGCTGCTATGTGTTCGGTCGAATAATGATGACGAATATATCGGTCCCTTTGATGCATACTGCAGAGAGCAAGGGATACAACACCAGAAGACTCTGCCAAAGATACCTCAGCTCAAATGGTGTAGCAAAATGGATAAACGAGACACTGATGGAGAGGGTACTGTATTTGCTGTCAGAAGCAATCTTGCCAGGCAGCTATTGGGGTGAGGATCTTTACGCAGCTGCTTATATTATTAATTTTTCTTCTAGTGTTCCTTTGTAGGGTGATGTGCCTGACAAAGTATAGTACGGCAAAGAGTCATCATATAATCACCAGAGAATGTTTGGTTGCAAGGCCTTCATGCAAGTATCGAAGGACAAGATCCAAACTTGAGTCGAAGATGAGGCGGTGCGTCTTTCTCGGTTATGGTCGGGAAGAGTTACGGTCGGGAAGGACAAATACCCACGCACTCATACCCAAACACCCAGGTGTGGGTCGTAACATATTTTTATGGTAGACCATGCAGGTGTGTTAGAGAGCGTTGACCATCCACGAGATACTCATCGGGTGAGTATGTGCTACTGACTGACGGTGGATGTAAACTCCCTCGACCAGATTTCAGTAATTTAGGATTAGTTTTGATTAATTAGCATTATTGCAACTTTTTTTTAAAATTTATTTATATATATTCTATTTGATTGTGCACATGTTCATTACCCAATTAATTAGGGCATTACACTAGCTGTTAACCCTAAACAAGTCCACATACCTGCCCTAGACATGTTAGACTACTTTTTCTACTTTTTGAGCAATTTCTAGAAACCTTGTTTGGTGCTTCGTTTTAGTCACACAAATATCGTTACAGACGTACGTATTTATTACCTATTTAAATTTCTGCTCTTTATCCATCTCTGTACCCTAGGGATTTGAGGACCAGTAGACACCAGTTTTGCCCAAACAAAAATACGATAATATTCTAATCTAATTGTACTACAATTAGTGTATTGACACCGTAGAAAAATTATGACCCTAACTACCTTTAAATAATTAGTGAACACCGTGCGCAGTATTTATTAAATAATAAATACGGTGATCTGTATCACTCAGAATCAGACCCTGACTCTGCCCAGGCTCACCCCCACACTTCCCAAAACATTTTCCCCAGCTGTTTCCCTCATTTCTGTACAATTCAGAATTTTGGGAAATCAGTATTTTAAATCAGGTAAATTGCAAAATTACGCAAAATACCAAATTTAGGCTTTTATGCAATTTATGAAAAGTTAGGGGTTTTTATGCAAAAATACATGCAAGGTGGCATAATCCTATTGGTTAGTGAATAGGTGTATGGGACCCACCCAAAACATCCAGATAATTCAGTCAAAAATATCCAAAAATCAAATTTACCAAAATAACCCTGAACTTCCCTTTATTTACTAAACTGCCATTGACCCTAACCCCTATATAAACCCTAACCCCTCTCATTCAAACTCCCACAGCTCTCCCCTCCAACCACCACCGGCCGCCCAACTCCGGCCATACCTCCGCCCTGACCCCCTCTCCCCTCCGGCCAAGCCCCGCCGTCTCCGGCCATCCCCTCCGCCGTGAGCAGCCCCCGCAACCTCCCCACTCCCTCACTGCCCACAGCAGCCACCACCACCCGAACCACCCCCTGCGCCACCCTCCGCCACCGTGCACCACCACCAACCCCACCACCCGACTCGCCCCGACCTCCTCTCTCCGACGACCACCCCCTCACCGCCCCACGACGCTCCCTCCGGCCGCCCTCACCTCCACAGTGCCTCGGCCCAGCTCTCGACTACACCACCACTCTCACCTCCAGTCGCCTCCAGCCACCGCCACCGCCGTCGTGGACCTCAGCCACCACCACCAACCTGACCGCTCCTCCTTCCTTCGTCGATCCCGCACCCTGCCCGGCCACCTCCGCCACTCCTCCACCGCCGGCAGCCCCCGCACTCAGCTGCTGCTGTTGCTGCTAGCAGCTACTGCTGCTGTTCCTGCTCCTTCGGCCGCCTCCGGCTAGCTCCGCCGCCGTCCTCCCGCCGTCGACGACGTGTGGACCCCACCTGTCAGAGGGTATATTACCTAAACCTAATATATATGTATTTATATATATATTCCTATATGTATATGTATATGTATATATATGTATATATATGTATATATATATGTATATTAATATGTATATATGTATATTTATATATACTGTATAATATTATGTAATTATTATTATTATATATATATGCATTTTATTCTGTTTATATATATATATATATATATATAAATATGTGTGTACATATATTTATATATATATATATAGTTATATATGATATGTATACTACATGTTATATATATTATATAATATAGTATATATGTATACTATACATTTTGTTTTATTTATTTTCTGCACTTAGTATATTTCCTGCATTTATTATATATATATATATATATATATATATATATATATATATATATATATATATATATATATATATATATATATATATATTATCTATATGTATATATATATTAATATTCAGCTGGATAATACAGCTTATATATATTATATATGTATATCTTCAATTCTTGCACAGTCTTCAATTTATTATATATGTATACTATATATAGTATTGTATAATACAGTACATAAGATATATATGTATTTACTTTCTGTCCTGTCATTTTAATTTATTTATATCAGAGGATATACCCTGATTATTATATTATATTATATATATATATATATATATATATATATATATATATATATATATATATATATATATATATATATATATATATATGTGTGTGTGTGTAGATATACCCTAATTATTATATTATATATATATCAGTGGATACACCCTGATAATATCATATTACTATATATATAGAGCAGTGGATATACCCTGCTACTATTATAATTAATATATATATACCTGCATCTTTTTCTGTTCTTTATATGCTATATATACTGCTATATATATTATATCTATATATATATATACATACTATATATATATCTATATTATATATGTGTATATATATATGCTTTATATTACAACCATAATATTCACGAACCCTGTCTGTTTTAATAGAAACCAACTCCAGCACAGCCAGTGACCCCCTGTCACAAGCACCTCCAAACCTGAGATCAGGTTATCAACACTATCAGGGAGTAGGCAAGTATACCTTGCCAAGTTACTGTTTAAATTTAATTATTGATATCTACTTGTTCCTGAATTTCATATAACAATAATTACCTGAGACTGCCTTGGGTACAGTCAACTGATACGTTAACATTAGCATAATTAACTTAGTCTTACAGACTCACCAATTACTATGAGAGTATCCTGATATTCTCCTAGACCCTATCACGGGAACACGCAACATGGTTGTAATACATATTGGGATGCGAGCTGCGTAGTTGATTAGCTACCAGTACGTGTGACCCGCATCACGGATTAGAATAATTCAGGAAAGTATGGCTTGACATTTAGTTTATTGGGATGGGAAAGATAACTAGTAGACGTATGGGACACCCCCTCCATAAATGTTTTATACCTTCGTACCAGTGATGGTCGATTGTAGAGTGCCCTTGAGTCAGGGGACATACGACACATATACTAGCCAGTCACCACGATTGGTGAATTACGTCAGCGTATGTCTAGCCTACACATTCCCATGCGTACTATAAGGTCTTTACTTGCATTTTATTTAGAATGGTTAGCACCCTGTATTTATTTTCTTTATTCAGTATTTACATACATGGCATGTCATTTTCTGTATCTTGTTATGTCCCACTGAGGACCTGGTTCCCTGCCAGATCTAGACGAGGCTTTCTACCCCACTGTGTACGGCCCTAATCAGGAGGCCAGATGTGCTACCGAGGAGGAGCTCGAGGAGACACCCTCAGAGTATGCTTGACCCTAGAGGCCTGCCACCTGGAGATGGAGATGTTTTTCTCAGATAGACGCTGCTTAGTCTATCTAATTTTTTCTGCGCTATTATCAGTTTTTGTAGTAGGCTTATATTCTCACCAGTTGTGTACTGTATCAGACTCAGTTATATATATGTTCAGCACTTGCTTTTTCTGACATTTTGTTGTGGATGAGATAGATTTGACTGTGTTTTACATGTAGTATTTTAGGACAGCGTAGCACGTTCCTTTGGGTCCATTCAAAATGGATTAAGCCCTTAGTGACGTGTCAGCTGGCCAGTGACACGTGGTCTAGTTCCTGACATTTTGGGACTGGGGCGTGACAGTGGAGAACCCAAAAGTTTTGCAGAGGCTATGGAAGACGAACATAGACAGGAGAGGATGGAGGCCATGCAAGAGAAGATGAGTTCCTTGGAGGCCAACTCTACTTATTATCTGGTGCGATTGCCAAAAGGAAAGAAGGCTTTGAAGAATCGATGGGTGTTCAGAGTGAAGTAGACAGATGATGCTACTCACCCTCAATACAAAGCGAGGCTGGTAGTTAAAGGCTACGGTCAGCGAAAATGCATAGATTATGATGAGATATTTTTCCAGTCGTCAAGCAGTCGTCTATTCGGGTGGTACATGCATTGGCAGCCAGTTTTGACTTGGAGGTCGAGCAAATAGACGTAAAAATGGTATTCCTCCACAGTGATCTTGAGGAGGAGTTATACATAGAGCATCCAGAGGGATTCTGTGAGAAGGGTAACTCACACTTGGTCTACCAATTCAGGAAGAGCTTGTATGATCTAAAGCAGGCTCCGAGGCAGTGGTATAAGAAGTTTGAGTCATTTATGGGGGAGCATGGTTATGCACGGACGACGTCGGACCACTGTGTATTTGTGAGATACTTTATCGAGGATGATTTTATCATTTTACTACTCTATGTTGATGATATGCTACTGGTGGGTCAGAATGCCACTAGGATAGCGGAGTTGAAGCATCAACTGGGCGTGGCCTTCTCTATGAAGGATTTGGGCACAAAGAAGACTATTCTTGGGATGGAGATCAGTAGAGAAAGAGAGAGAGAGAGAGAGAGAGCAAGCTGCTACATTTGTCCCAAAATAAGTACATTTATAGGGTACTTCAACGTTTTGGGATGGACGGGTCGAAGAAAGTGAGTAACCCGCTTGTGGCTCACTTTAAGTTCACTGAGGAGCAGTGTCCATCTATCGAGGACGAGAAAGAAGATATAGAACAGGTTCCATATAGCTCAGTTATGGGGAGTCTTATGTATGATATGGTGTGTACGAGGCCAGACATCGCTCATGCAGTTGGCACAGTTAGCAAGTATACTTTCAATCCTGGAAGGGTACATTGGAGTGCAGTCAAGTGGATTCTATGATAACTTCAGGGCACTGCCGATTGGAGACTTTCTTTTGGTGGAGACGAGCCGAATCTGGTTGGGTATATTAACGCTGATATGACTGAATATGTAGACACGAGGCGATCGACTTTGGGCTATGTGATGATGTTTGCAAGTAAAAAAGTATTATGACAGTCACGGTTGCAGAAGTGTGTTGCTGTCTGAAGAAGCTCACGACAGAGGCAGAGTACATTGCGAAGAAATAGGCTTGCAATGAGTTATTGTGGATGAAAAAGTTGTTGTAGAAAATTGGGCTATAGCAAGAGCAGTATCATTTGCTTTGCGATAGTCAGAGTGTTATTCACCTAGTGAAGAACTAGACATTTCATAGCCGGTCCAAGCACATTGAGACCCGGTATCATTGGATACGGGATATTATGGAAAAGAAGGAAGCAATGCTTGCGAAGGTTCATACAGATGACAACAGAGCAGACATGTTCATAAAGGTTCTTTCAAGGAGAAAGTTTGACTACTGCAGGAGGATCATCGGGATGACGACCCCCTCCATATGGTTGTAAAGGAGGAGATTTGTTGGAGTGGGTGGGATTTCCAAACTATGTGGAGAATACCCCGGAGTACGATGAGCGCTATCCGTGTATCAAAAAAGCTCAAAAAGTGCATCGAGCGTCGTGTATTAAAACATTTATGGTAAGCAAATATTATATTGGATTTTTATCTTTGACTTTAATGATATATTTATGATTGGATCTTTCATATATTAACTTTCCGTATACTTGGATTTCCAATTTATGGTAAGCTAATTTATGATTTAATTTTCATTAAATATATTATTGAATGTAATTAGATTTCCATAAATATTTTTGGCTTATATATATATATATTTTCATATGAAAACCCTAATTCATGCATGGATTTATATAAAGGCTTATATAATATACAACAACATAAGAAAAAATAAGAGAGAAAAAATGTGATAAGAGTGCCATTGCAACTTTGGAGAGGAGAAAGAAGGATTGGAGGCCGTTTCGAAGAAGGAGATCAATTTGGAGTATTTTTTATTATCTTTTTTTCTTCGTGGTTGTAATCTATTTTTTATTCTAAAAAGTTGTGGGGATCAATGTTGGATCAGTAAGGAGCTTGTAGAGGGTGTAATCTCTTTATTCCATTAGTGGAAGTTCTTCAGGGTTGGACTCCGATCGTCCCATGATTTTTTTCTATCTGGATTTTTCACGTAAAAAACTCTATGTCTGCGATTTGTGTTTGGTGTTTTCTGGTTTGAGCATTTTGCTCGGTTCTCTCGCAGGTACTCTGATTTGGGGAACAATTTTCGCGTTTCGTTTCCAACAATTAGATCACAAGGTCAAAATATATGCTAACTTTGACCAATGTTTGAACCTAATTCCGACAGGCGATATACCGTCGGTATACCGCTATACCCCCAGAATAGTTTCTAGAAGAAAATATCTAAAATCCGATATAACGATATACCGACGGTATATTGCCTATCGAAATTAGGTTCAGACATCGGTCTAAGTCAGCATATATTTTGTTCTTGTGATCTAATATGGACGGTCAAGATTATTACTGTGATAATTTAGAGATGCCGATATACCGTCGTTCTATTTTGGCTCTGTTTGAACCCCAGTCCAACCACCGATACTCTTCTTACTTTCGCCGCAACTTCAATCAATGTTTTACGATGTCTAGACCGTTCTTCCACATACTTCGAATCGAGACTGGGGCCCAACAGAAGTACATAATAATTATAGATAGCTTATCCCCTTGTAGAAGAGGGAAAGAGGGATACGGGGATGGATATAGGGTGTTGTATACTAATAATAGGAGAATTAACGATTACTGTCACTAATAATATGAGAAATATGAACAATTAGTCCTTGAGCTAACAGTTGCATGTGGAATTAAAGTTGCCGTCGACAGAGTTCAGTTCCTGTATGAAATTAACATGGCTATCACCCACCATTGATACCAAGTAATGGAGAAAATAAATGAAAAACCAAATATAAGGTCAATATGATAAAATTTTACAACTTGTAGTCAAATGGATAGCCTGAATACTTTAATTAGTTACGAGTTTTGCTGGTGCAACACTTAAAACTTGTATGCAACCTTGTCAAACAGCTGGTTGTAGCATAAATATCCTTGAAAGAGCATTAGGTGATATTTGCACTAGTTTTCTTTGATCCATAATATTGAATTTGTTGGTGTTTTCAACTTGGCTTTGGGAATTTTAGTCCCACATTGGAAAACCACCAATGTGTATATCTCAATATATAGATATGCTTAGTATTGGTATATACACATGGGATGGAGGTCTATGTGGGTTGACTTTTTCTAGAGGAATTAAGTGTGAACTCCATTATGACAATCTTTGTTTTGTCACCACCTTTGGGAAGTTTACCTTATGAGCTAAGCCCCGCGACTAGGACTCGGACTCGGACTCGGACTCGTGCTCAAGGATGCAAAATGGCACTTTGTTGGCGGACTTTGCACTTAGCATTGTCGCATAGCGCTCATGCTCTCTTTTTTTGCGCGAGTTGCATGCACGGTTGCTAGCTGACGCTATGCGGCTCGGTGCCCATGTGGCCTGGTGCTCATGCGGCCAGGGTGTTATGGCCTGGTCTACATGAGACAAGGTGCTATGTGGAGAGTCTGACATAGAGGGGACATGGCCTGTTTTTGATATTTTTTGGCGCTGTCTGCCTCATTCAGTACAGCGTGTCAGGCGGCACGAATGACTGCTTTCAGCATTTGCCTGCGATATCTGCCTCGTGCAGTGCAGCGTGACTTGCGGTGCCACGGCTCTGACACCCGAATTTGGGGGATCTGGTCGATCAACGCGTATGCTGTCTGGAGTTTTCTTAGGCCACATAGGTGTTGTTTTCTCTATATATAGAGGACCTTTTCTTTCATTTGAGGAGAGAGAATACAAATAGAAAACCAAGAACACCAGAACATATGCGGTCCAGAGTGTCCCCCTCTTACATGGTGATTTTTGAGTATTTTCGAAGGTGACTTTGAGCGTTCCAAAAGTTCTTTTATAAACTTGCTGGTTTCTGGGGGCAGATCGTCTGTACGGCGAATCTTGGTTTGAGCAATGGTGGTTTTGACCATCCCAGCAAGGAGCTTTTCTTCATATTTTTATTGCTTCGTTCTTTCTCATTGTAGCGTCTGCGAACATAAAGAGAAGAACATTTTACTTGTTGCTTGTTATAATCTTATTTTTCCTAGAAGTTAATTTATAACCTATTTTTGGTTCGTGCTTCGTTGGAATCAAGAAATATCAGATGATGAACTCTTATGTGAATCTTTGATCTCGACAACAACTTGGGTTCCAGTAGAGAGCGGACCATCGGGTCTCGCTAGTAGCTCTGCTATGGCACATGTTCTACCATCTTTGATCTGTCTCGGGATTAACAATCTGAAAGCAAGATCCGAAAAATGATGTAGAATATTTGATCAAATCTTCTCGACAACAAGTTTTTACAAACTTGAGAAGATTGATGGGATACACTTTGAACATTTGGATGAGGAAAGGAGTCATTTGTCAAATATTGAACGTGAGTTGTCGGAACCTATCATTTTCCAGGATGGAGGAGTTAGCGTTTGAAGAACGCATATTCCAGGTAGAAAAAAGATTATAAGATGACCAAGGATTGGAGAGTTTGTGCATGATAAAACTTAGCGCAAGACAGTTCTTGGCGGTTGGTAAGAATCTTGTCGCATGATAGTTTCTGGACGCATGGAGACTTATGCGCATGTTGAACGCAAGGAGGCTTATTTGCGTGTAGGACTTATAGAGGCTTAGGCGCATGCAGGACGCATAGAGGCCTATGTGCATGTAGGACACATGGAGGCTTTGTGCATGAAGGTCACTGCTCTGGCAGGACTTGACGCATAGATGGAATTGGAACTTAAAAGCAAAACTAATTCAAACCAATATAGCAAGGTATAGCTAAAACTTGGTTCATTTGATTACTTAACTTGGTTGCTATGATTGCGCAGTTTGAGTTATCTTACGTGGTTACTAACAGGTGGGTAGACACTAGTGCATTCGGCCATACATGCTCTGTGAAAGAGAATTCATCAAGAAAGAGAACTATCTAAGAAGAAGGCCTCTATGGAGAACAAGCGTCAAGCAGAAGATCTAGGGATCAAGATTATCATTCTGGACTTCCGGCTTGAGGAAGAGATTGCTCTTATTGAGTTGTATCGCATCTGACTAAGACATATCTTTTTCAAAGATATCTAAGTTCAGGGATATCTCCAAGATGTGGGAGTAAGAAGGTGGAGACACGTGATGGCTATGTTCAGACAATGGTATTCAGGAAGCCATTTAGATGGATGGCTACAAGTACAGATCCTATGGAGCTGGTGCGCTCAGATATTTGTGACTTCTATTCTCCATAAAGTGTCGGGATAAAGTTTATCACTTCTTTCTTTGACGATTTCTCGGGAAATGCATTCACATATCTTCTCATAATCGAAGAATAAAGCGTTCGAGAACCTCAGAGACTTCAAGTTTGGAGCTAAGCGTCATATCGGTCCACAACTCAATAGACTCAGAAGTTTTCTATACGAAGAGCATTGTTCTTTGGGTTCACATCATTCAGCTTAGAACATGGAATTGAATATGAAACATGCATCATTCTTTGAATTTACATCGTTCATCTTTGAATATAGAATTGACTATGGAACATGCATCATTCTTTGGATTCGTATCGTTCATCTTAGAACATAGAATTAACTATGGAATGACATCTTCATACTCTCCCAGTCCATTGAAGGTGCAGATAGGAAGGACGAGCAGTTAATAGTAATGATGACTTCTATATTGTTGTTTAAAGGGCCTTCCAAATTATCTGTGGGAGAAGGTTGCACTTACGGTCATGTCCCTAGTATCGTTCATCACTTCTGATGTAACTCTGGTTCAATGTCAGATCCACATGAATATCGTTCAATTGTGGGGATTTTTTAGAGGACCGTATCAGCCAGAGTGGTTGGCACTTCTATAGAAGAAGACGTAGTCCAGGAAGGAGTTGTCTTTTAAGAGAGAACATTTGAATCAAAACTCGAAGAGCAGTCAACTAGAAGATTCAGGAGGTCGAAGGACCAAAGATGATCTTATCACCTATCATATGGAGGTCGTACCACTTACCAATGATGAGGTAATTAAGACCAGGGACTCGGTCTACTGGGAGGAGGCAGTCCATAAAGAGATTGACTCCATAACAATACTTGGATGTTGATCAATCTGCCTGAAGGAGCTAAACCTATCATATGCTTATATATATGTTTAGGAGAAGAAAATGGAAGCAGACAGAATAGTTGAGTTCAAGAATAGGCTTGTAGCCTAGGAGTTTTCTTAGATAACAGGGGATTGAGTTCTTAGGCACCTCGTTGAGGGTGTCATATATCAGAATAATGATTGCCGTACCTGCTATTCATAAGATGATTGCTTATCAGATGGAGGAAGACAGTCATGAGAGATTCACGGACAACAGTCAGAATTATTTGTCATTCAGGTTTGAAGACAGTTTGCGGATTGGTGATATCTCAAAAATGGCCTGAAGAAAATCCTAGGATGTGGTAGCAGAAGTTTGATAAATCATCTAGTCAACGTTGTCACAGGATCAGCGAGATAGAGAAGTATGTGTACCCAAAGTTTGCTGATAAGAAAGGAGTCATTTTTTGTATCTATATGGACGACTAGCTAATCCCAACTGTGAATATAGAAGTATCACTAGAACAAAGATATCCTTTTGTCCAGACTCAGGACATAGGATTACGGATATCATCCTTAAGGATATAAGAATCCATATGCCAGGAGGGCTTGCTCAGTCACAAGCGCTGTACATGAAGAGCTGATCACACATTTTGGATATCAGGGATGATACTCCTCAGGTGTGACATTGAGATGAAGCCTTATACAAGAAAAAACATCAGACAGTTGGTGTACTCAAGCATCATCCGGTGAATAATTCAAGCTGTGAGTACCACCAGGCCTGATATAGCTCTCGCTGTAGGGATATTGAGTTAGTTCACGTGCAATATATGTATTATTGAACACTGGAAGCTGTGAAGAGAGTCGTCAAAATTCTCAAGTGAACTCAGTGGTATATCCTGCACTACAACTGTGAAACCCCAAAAATTTTAATAAACCGTATTAGTTATTTTAATTAATTAATTATTTTATTTATAGTAATTATGTGCTAAATAGAGGAAATAGAATTTATTTAATTTTTATTTGAGGTATTTGTGCATCTAGGGGATTTTTGGAGCCATTATAAATTTTTCTTAATTTATTCCATGTAGGAGACCCTTTGGGCAGTTGCTAGCTTAATAGTGTGCACAAATATAATTTTCTAGAATTTTCTAGGTATATATATGTATATATAATTATATATATATATTAGTTAATTAGAATAAGAAAAAAAAAAAGAAAAAGAAAAAGAAAAGGATAATGGGTTTGGATCCTTAATGGATCCAAACCCAAACCCATAAACCCAAACCCGCCCGAACCCAAAACTATTCCAACTTAGAAACAGCAACAGCAGCAAAACTAAACTAAAGTAAGTAAGTAAGAAAGAAAGAAAGAAAGAAAGAAAGAAAGAAAGAAGAAGAATAAGAAAACTGCAGCAGCAGCGATATTGGGAGACCCCCCCCCCCCGCCGACTCTCTCTCTCTCTCCCTATATATATTCACTCAAACCCCAAAGCCCTAACCCTAATCCTCCCTCTCTACCTCGACGCCGTCGCCGCGCCACCGGAGCCCACCGCCAACCACCCCAGGCCCGCCGCCATGCGCCGGAGCCGACCGCATACTGCGCGCGCGAGACAGAAACTGATGAACAGCGTACCTGTGTTCATGTCCCATTTTCTGTCTCCTCGCTCGGCCAAACTCAACCTCGTCTTCACCGGTATGATTCTCACCTATCCCCTTCCATATTTGTATGTTAGTTTATCTCGATCAACGTGCCAACCTAGGTAAAAATCGACGTCAAGTCGAGAAAAAATGATCACTTTCTAAATTTCAGAAATTATGTTACAACCACCCCTGTTCTCGGACTCGTATCTCCCACCACAGAGATCCAAATCCAGTTTTTCTTATTGGTATACGAAGACCACTTAACCTAGTTTATTTTCTGTCAAATACAATATTTTATTTGTTGCTGTATGTTAAAATAAATTAGGTAGAAAAATCCAAAAACTTACTTTTTTTCAAATTCCAAAAATTGTGAAACGGAGCGCGTCCCGCCAAACAGGACCGCCCCGTCGTGTACCAAGTGTACCAAAAAGTACGTACAGTATACCCGAACGTGTGGAAATTCTCAAAAACTGATTTGGACGCGTGTGCGCGTCGGAATCAGCCGGTATCCGTAGCAAATTTCCAGTATCGCGACTTTTACAAAAGCAGTGCACATTTTGAGCACACTCGTCAGAATACGACAAAACTTGCGCTACTGGACTCGTAGTATCGCGCCGGTCCTGTGACCCAATTTTCACGCAATTCTGAGACAGTTGATCAAGTCGCCAATTGGCAGGCCCCATAGTTGACTTTTTGGGCGAAATTGTGTTCGGCTCATCGAAATCCACATCTGGATATATCATTGAGTTCGTACTGACATTTAGAGTTTGTTTGACCTATAATTTGTCCCTTTTAGAGACCTTTACCCTTGGTACGCTTTTCGGTGGAAGGTGGCCCACTTGTGGACCCCACTTTGGCCCAAAATTACCGTTTTGCCCCTGTGTCCAAATTGGATGAAAGGGTAGTATTTTCTACCTATTTTGCTTATTCTGGGAACGTTGGTGATATTTATTTCAGCATCCAGAGATGGTCATTCTGAGGCCATAGTTTCTAACTCTTGGTGTTTGACATCTCGACGTTATATTTTGCAGCTCTCTTGCCAGACAAGTATACCTTGCCTTGTTGTACTATTTAAATTTAGTTATTTTTAGTTACATATTTGATTATTTTAATATTATATAAATGTGCGCGTTCGAGAAGACTCGGGTGCAGTCAACGAAGGCGTTGACGTTAGGACTTGTGTCTGACCTGAGTCTAGTGGACCCACCTAAAGTTGTGAAGTTATTGGTATGACTCCCCAGGCCTTGACACGTATCATTACACATCACAGAGTGAGTTCATATAGGGACGCATGCCTCATGTGCGACTGGCCATCAGTGTGAGCAACACGTATAACGATATTTAGCTAGTTGTTTATTTCTATAGAGACTTGCATCGTAGTATGAGATGTTCATATCGTGTTCACGACTGGTATATCTATATTGGGCAGGGAGGATGACTAGTAGGCGTATGGGACACCCACTCCTTCTATACAGATACCGCACTCGACGGAGTGATACAGACGTATATATATTGCAGATACCACGTTCTTTAGAGTGTTGGAAGTCACTTATTATTTTTACAGATACTACACTCTATAGAACGTTGGACGTTATACTATTTCAGATACCATGCTCCTCGGTGATGGACGATTACAGAGTGCCCATATTTTGGGGGCATATGTGGCATATACTAGTCAGTCACGACGATTGGCAAATTACCTCAGCATATGTCTAGCCTACACTTTCCCTACGCACTAAGATGTTCTCAAATTGTATTCACTTAGATGGTTAGCACACCCCCTTTATTTATTCAGTATTTACTTTATGGCATGCTTCTATGTATCTTGCTATATCCCTCTGAGGACCTGGTCCCTTTCCAGGTGTAGATGTTCATGAGTATTCGTGGGAGCGCAGATCCGAACAGGCTACTTATATTCCGAGGAGGTCTTCTCTTCGAGCATCGTGATGGTTAGATGTTGTATTTATATGGGGTTTTTCTGGTTTATTTTATATTCTATTTCGGTAGTAGATTTGTTTCCATCTGACTGTCATTCTTTAGATACTTTATATTGAGATCTAGTTACATGGTTATTGGTTATTCATTTATATTTGATTTATGTGGATGAGATTTAGATTATACCCTGTGACTTGTGATAGTTTTACCACTTGTGAATTTATTGTTCATTATACAGCGTACACATGTATTATGGTTTTCATATATTGGAGTTGCCATATATACAGGTGGCTGGCATGCTTACGTGTCCTAGTCCTACGTATTTTGGGACTGGGGCGTGACATATTTTTAGTGGTGGCCCATGCAGGTCAGAGCATATTGTCTCGGTTACGTTACTGTACCGAGCAAGCCTGCACCTAGGATTTGAGTATAGGATCTCATCCAATTGACTATGACTTATCTTCCTTTCAGTCTGTTCTATTAAAAAAAAATTTTCATCCTGCTTGATTCATGTGCTTCCCTAATAATTCCTTGAGTATAGCCCCTGCTAGAATATAGGAATCCATGTTGATGGGATGATACTTAGGGTAACATTCATATTAAGAATACAACTAGGGCATTGACACATCACTAAGTTTAGGATACTTAATGAACCCTAGCCTTCCGTATTACCTAATGAACCCTAGCATCACTTACCTATAGATTAATTTACCATTATCCCTTGATGTATTTAGGTATGACTTGAGAGTAATATAAACACTACTAGGATTAGTTTGAAATTTGACCATAGTGTTTGACCCTAGTATTGAGGAACCAATAGAATCCAAGGATAAACATTGGGACTGAACCTAACTTTTCATGGTGAGATAGTACTAGAAAACTATAACTTTAGTACCTTGTCTTATAGTAACCGAACAATGCCTTAGGAAACCAAGAGGAATGCCTAGAACATCCTCCTGATTGTCACGACCCGCACCCGGTGTAAGGGTACTAGTCGGAAACAATGCCCAGCCTACGCCGCAGAATCGGCGGTAGAACGCTGTCTAGATAATCTATCTAACAATATAATGAACCACCAATAATGATAGTATACTCAATCACAGAACAAAGATAGAAATGAGCACGAATCAGATAAAGAATAGAATAGTCACAATACAACTCATGAGTCTAAAATAATACATCAATGAGTCTGAGGAAATAACAAAATAAGCTGGAGATAAATCCAGTACAAAGAATACTATGAAGCTACAACTCCAGGGTCAACTGTCTCAGTTGGGATAAGTCCCTCTTAGGCCAGGGTCTCAGAATCTAAACCCACAACATCCTGGGGGTCCATAATAGGTAGGGTACCACTCCTCAGTGTCATCTGAAAAAATATATCCAGTCAAAAAAGGAGCAGAGTACATCTCTAATAGCAGTTCTTATTAATGATAAAAACTATGTAACAGTAAATAGCTGTGGATAAACAAGATGCACAATAGATACAAGAGATATATATACAATAAGGAAATACTGGAAATAAATACAATAATGAACAATATGCCAATGAAACAAGAATACTAATGACTAAGTGTGTGAGTACTAGCTTAACATGTGATCGACTTGGGCAAGATGCAATGCGGCCTGGCTAATCATACGTGCTGTGTATGATCAACACTATTCTGTAATTTGTACTTTATTCAATAGGGATATTGATCACATATCTATACTAATACTCCCCACCCCCGACTGGTATAATAGATCCAACCACGGTATGTTATAGCACGAGATTCCCCAAGAAGATAGCTAGTCTTTCCGAGAATCGGTGTCTGTACATGTACAAGATAACCAATGAAACAATACTTGCACCATATACACCATATACCAAGGAATAACATCTCATGACGAGATCCGGATATACCAATCCGTGTAACCATAGTGTCAAGAGAAACACGGATATCTACACTAGATACAACGAACATAGAGGATATCATAAATAAGAAACTATCAGAGAATGTACTCGCCTGAAGTCCAATGAACAGTCTCACAGATGTCTGACTCGGTACCTCGAAGACCTAGATATGGAATACAATATTAATACAAGGTCCCGAAAAGAGAACAAGTTAAACTAGTCAACTTCTAGGTCAATAAGTCAATTCTAAGTCAAAAGTCAACTATGGTCAACTCTAAAGTCAACTAAAGTCAACTATGGTCAACTATGGTCAAACCAAGGTCAACCATCTATTTCTAGGTTGTACAAGTCTAGCACCAAAATCTTGGATCAAAATACTAAAATCTAAGCCATAAAACTACATCCTTAAATATTAGGATACCGTATCTTCGGATACGTGAATCCAAGGTAAACCTCACAATACCTATATATCAATCAATAAAGTATATAATATATAATATTAAATACAATAATTAGGAATCATGGTTTTGAACCAACTTGGTATCCACACAAAGTAATGCTCAAGATACATAGATATAGTATTTACCCTTATACAATATATAATATATATAAACTAATATTATACAATTAAAATTATAACAATACTAGTATTATATCTCACAATAAATATATATATATATATATATACACATATATATAAATATAATATATAAAATATAAACTAAAACTGCCTAACTGTCACTGAAAACAGTGTGCTAAAATACTGATTTTCAATAAACAGTCCATTTAGTGACAGTTCCAACTGTCACTGCAACCGCCGTCGCCAAAACCGCTGTATAAACGCACTGCTGTCGCTTATTGGTGACAGTTCGACTGTCACAGAATGACCGTCACTGCTGCTGTCGTAATATTCCCGCCCGCTGCATTAATGACAAAACTGTCATTAAATGCCCTAATAATGCTACAGCGGCTGCTGCTTTAATGACAGTATCTGTCATTAAATGCCGTTGTCGCCAAAGCTAAAATAATATATATAAATATATATATTAATATATAAATCAATATATATATATATATATATAAAACAAATAAATAAATATATACTTCTATATATACATAATCCTATACATATAAATAAATATTAATAGCTACAATACACATTCCATGTACTAATGTACATATTTTAACATGGTTAAATGCACACATAAAAATACATTGATTTATATACAATTAATTATATAATAATTATAATTAATATAATTACTCATTTAAACACATAAATATATTTATAAAACATTTACATATAATTTATACTACGAACATAAATTGTAACATATATAAATGCATGTAAAAGAAAGCTACATATATATATTTATACATTATATTAGTACACATAAAAAAAATACATAGATCTATGCTACAATAAATATCATAATAATTACACTAAAATAAATATATAACATCTATATATATTTACTAATTATAATTCAAGAATTAAGGCATAAGTAATTAGATCTACACATAAACACACACAAATGGAGAGTATCACACCGTATCCCACTAGATCTAGGATACGCATGCGACACGAGTCCAACACACAACCAATTGCACCCCGAAGGATACAAACAAGTTACAAATAACATTTATGAACAAATCAAAGTGTCAAATGTAGATCTATATGTCCGTGTCAAAATACGACATGTACAAAGTTCCGTGTCGGAGGGAAAATCTCCAAAACGACACGTATCACCAAATTATTGGGATACGACCTACACGTACCCAATTATGGACACGACACTAGCCCCAAACACATAAGCACATGCCCAATTGATCTATAGGATCAATTGACACACACAACAAAATGTAAATTCAGAATTCCTTCAAAATTGACACAAAAAGCACCATAACTTTCTCCATGTGTCTCCTATGAACACAAAACCAAGTCCTATGGGTAGTACATACATATGGATTGATTTTACATGATTAAATCTCAGATTTAGAAGCTATTTTAAGGGGAAAAACTGAATTATACCTATTGGGAGATGGATTCCCAATGAAACCTCCAATTGAGATAAAATTGCCTCCAAATTGTAGATCATTGCTCATCTTTGTAGATCCTTGCTTCCTCCTTCTAGATCCTTACTTCTTAAGTTTCTAATGGTGAATTGGGAAGAATTTGGAATAAATTTGGTGGAGAATTGGAATGGGAATGAAAGGAATTTGGGAGTAGGAAATTCTAGATCTAGATTTGGAATGAGAATGAGAGGAGAGAGAATTTCCCCCCCTCTAATATAGGCCGGCCTTACCCCTTCCCCAAGCAATTATAAAATATCCAATTTACCCCTTGGGACCTCTCATGAAGAAATAATTAAGGAAGGAAGCTTCTAGTCTAATGATTTAATTAATTTTAATCCATCTCCTTAACAATGAGCTTTCTAAATGGGCCTAGTCTAACTAATTAATTCATGTTGGTCCATGGGTCCAAACTAAAACTAGTTGGGTCCACTAATATAAGTCCAAAATAATTAAATAACATCTAACAATAATTAAATAATACAACAAATAATTATTTATCATGCACAATATTTAATTAAATAGGAAATGACTAAAATACCCTTTCCTAGAAAATGTGGTAATAAAAAGTCTACCCTCCTTAAAATAATTTCGTCCTCGAAATTCAAAGATGAAAACTACCCCCAGAAAATCACAAACATAACTAAAGAATAATGAACAGAACATAACTAGGAAATAACATACCTCATTGTACAAATAAATATGGATAACGCTCTCGCATGTCATCCTCTCTCTCCCAGGTAGACTCCCCCGGAGAGTGATGCCTCCATGCGACGTGTACCAAAGGAATAGTCTGGTTCCTCAGCACCTTCTCTCTTCGATCCAGAATCTCAACAGGCTGCTCTGGATAGCTAAGAGTAGGGCCCACCTCTATCTCCGAGTGATCCAATACATGACTAGGATCTGCCACGTATCGTCTCAATTGCGACACATGAAACACGTTGTGCACTCCTTCCAATGCAGGTGGTAAGTCTAGTCTATAAGCAACTGCACCGACCCTCTCTAGAATAGTGAAAGGTCCGATGAATTGCGGACTAAGCTTTCCGCCTCCACCGAAGCGAATCGTGCCTCGTGTCGGAGAAATCCTCAGAAACACCAAACTACCCACCTATAACAAAATACCACCTTAAGAACTTAATCTATAACAAACAAGAACAAGCACAAACAAAATCTAAACTATACATCGAACTCCAAAGGTCTCCGATGGCTATCAGCCCAATGCCGCTGTCTGTCCTGCGCCACTCGAAGTCTGTCTCTGATCAACTGAACCTTCTCTGCTGCATCCACAACCATCTTTGGCCCAAGCAAAACTCTCTCCAACATCGTCCCAAGACAAAGGAGTACGATACCTCCGACCATATAGAGCTTCAAAAGGTGACATCTCTATACTGGCCTGGTAACTGTTGTTGTAAGCAAACTCTACCAAATGGAGATGGTCCTCCCAAGAACCCCCAAAATCTAGTACACAAGTGCACAACATATCCTTGAGAGTCTGGATAGTCCTCTCTGACTGCCCATCTGTCTGGGGATGATATGCAGTACTGAACTTGAGCTGAGTGCCCAAACTATACTGCAAACACCTCTAGAAATGAGAAGTGAAACGACTATCCCGATCTGAGACTATACTGACGGGAACTCCATGTATCCTAACGATCTGCCTCACATACATCTCTGTCAGCTTCTCCGTAGACAAATCCACTTTGAAAGGCAAAAAGTGGGCTAACTTGGTCAACCTATCAATAATGACCCAAATCGCGTCTTTCCCTCCTGGAGATCGTGAAAGTCCGGACACAAAATCTATAGTAATGTGTTCCCACTTCCACTCTGGAATGGGTAATGGCTGAAGTAAACCTCCTGGCCTCTGCTTCTCGGCTTTCACCTGCTGGCACACTAAGCATCTGGATACAAACTGTGCCACTTCCCTCTTCATGCCATACCACCACACACTCTTTCACATATCCCGATACATCTTGTTAGCACTTGGATGCATGGAATACTGAGAGCGATGCGCTTCCTACAACACCTCCTCTCGTAACTCCCCACTAGGCACACACAATCTAACTCCATGCCTCAAAGATCCATCCTCTGTAATAGTGAAATCATCCTCCAATCCTGCTCTCACCTGAGCTCTGATACTCCTCAAAGATACATCATCATATTGTGCTGCCTTGATCCTGTCCATCAAATCTGAGTGTATCTGCAATCCCCACATCTGTATAGCACACCCAGGAACAATCACCTCAATGCCCAAGCTCTCCAAGTCCTCCAACAAATATCGATCCTACGTCAAGAACATAGCTACCGGATACCTGCTCAAAGCATCGGCAACTACATTGGCTTTCCCAGGATGATATTGCAAAGAGATATCAAAATTCTTCATCAGTTCCAACCATCGATGCTGCCTCATGTTCAACTCCTTCTGCGTAAAAACGTACTTTAAGCTTTTGTGGTCTGTGAAGATCTCCACACACTCTCCGTACAAATAATTTTTCCACAACTTCAGGGCGAAGATGACGGCTGCCAATTCCAAATCATGGGTAGGATAGTTCTTTTTATGAGGACGCAATTGCCTGGATGCATAGGCAATCACTTTCCTATGCTGCTGAAGAACACAACCCAAACCCTTCCCCGATGCATCACTATAAATAGTGAAACCTCCAGACCCTGATGGCAACGTCAAAATAGGAGCAGACGTCAACCTCTTCTTCAACTCCTCAAAAGCAACCTGGCAATCCTCCGTCCAAACAAACTCCACATCCTTCCTTGTGAGTCTGGTCATCGGCTCGGCAATCCTCGAAAAATCTTGCACAAACTTCCTGTAGTAGCCTGCCAATCCCAAGAAACTCCTGATCTCTGCTACCGAACTCGGAGTCTTCCAAGATTCCACTGCTGAAATCTTCTTTGGATCTACTGAAATACCATCACCAGTCACAACATGCCCCAAGAACTCCATCTTGTCTAAGAAAAACTCACACTTGGACAACTTCCCATACAACTTCTCCTTCCTCAGCACATCCAACACAATCCTCAAGTGCTCCTCATGCTCCTCCGGTGTCCTCGAGTATATGAGTATGTCGTCGATGAACACCACCACAAACTTGTCAAGGTACTGGTGGAACACCTTGTTTATCAAGTTCATAAATACCGCCGGTGCATTATTCAAACCAAACGGCATCACCATAAACTCGTACTGACCATACCAAGTTCTAAAAGCAGTCTTCGGTATGTCCTCCGGCTTCACCTTCACTTGATGGTAGCCTGATCTCAAATCTATCTTAGAAAATACCTTCGTACCACTCAACTGATCAAACAGATCATCAATCCGTGGTAAAGAATACTTATTCTTGATAGTGAGATTATTCAAAGCTCTGTAATCAATGCACATGCGCACCGATCCATCCTTCTTCGGTACAAACAATACCGGGGCTCCCTATGGTGAAGAACTCGATCTGATAAACCCTTTATCCTGCAATTCGTCCACCTGCTTCTTCAATTCGACCAGCTCGCTGTTGTTTACTCTATAGACATGTTGCGAAATTGGTTCTGCACCTGGCACCAAGTCTATAGAAAATTTAACATCTTGATCTGGCGGTAATCTTGGCAATTCCTCAGAAAATACATCCAAGAACTCTGCTATCAACGGATGTGGCAACTCCTTGTCTTCCACCATAGCTCCATAAATAATGCCTTCGTCTTGCTTCGCAGCTCCTCTAGCAAACTCGAACTCTGGCTCTCCTGGCGGACCAAAAAAACTCTACCTCCTCTACAATCTATGCTAGCACGGTGCCTACTCAACCAATCCATCCCGAGTACAATGTCGTAGCTCGGAAGTGGCATTACAAGTAGACACGCACTCAACTCCCGGCCTCCCAGAGTAACTCTCCGATCCTTACAAATATCATTAACCAGGATAATGCCTCCCCCGGTCATGATCTTAAGAGTCCTAACCAAAGACTCAGCTACCAAACCATGCTTTAGAGCAAAAGAAACAAATACAAAACTATGGGAAGCGCCACTATCAAACAAAGCTAAAGTTGGAATAGAATCAAGAAGAATAGAACCTGCGATGACATCTCCGGAGGGTTCCTCCTCTTCGACGGTCATAGCAAACGCTCGTCCCTGCCGAGCACCTCCCTACTGTTGATGCTGAACAAAACGCTGCTGCTGTGTCGGAAGCGGTCCCCTCGGCTGTGCTGCAGGTGGTCTCGTCTGTGCCCTCGGAGCTGGAGCTGCTCCCTGAACTGCACGACGAGGACACTCCCTCGATTGATGCCCTTAAGTACCACAATACAAACAAACTCCTAGCCTCCTCCTGCAAACTTCCCAGATGTGGCCGGGCTTCTTGCAGTAGTTGCATGGAGCTTGCTGTAACTGTCTCTACTGCTGAGGTGCCTGGTAAAAATGCGCTCTAGCTGGAGTCTGGTTCTGCTGTAGTTGCTGGAAAGGTCTGGACTGGAAATGAGGACGTTTGGCAGATACTGTACTACCGTTGGCCCCAAGAAAAGAATCATGGTCTCTCTTGGGCTTCAAACCCAACTCTCGCTCAACCTTGCGTGCCTCCGCAAGTATCTCCGAGTATGTCTCATAAAAAGACGGAATGAGGAATCAATATGGCACATGATAAAGACATCAAGGAAAGGACAGTTTAAGGGATCAAGTATCAATATCAAAGGAGAATAGTTGAATCAAAAGAATTTTCCTAGATGTGATTGAGTATCTCAGCCTATATCCTATCGCAGGCTCGCAGTAGTACAACTAAGTTGTCGCACTACCATGACATCACATACTTTGTGAAGCTAGACCTGCATGGGCCACCACCAAAAATGTGTCACGACCCGCACCCGGTATAAGGGTACTAGTCGGAAACAACGTCCAGCCTACGCCGCATAATCGGCGGTAGAACGCTGTCTAGATAGTCTATCTAACAATATAATGAACCACCAATAATGATAGTATACTCAATCACAGAACTAAGATAGAAATGAGCACGAATCAAATAAAGAATAGAATAGTCACAATACAACTCATGAGTCTAAAATAATACATCAATGAGTCTGAGGAAATAACAAAATAAGTTGGAGACAAATCCAGTACAAAGAATACTATGAAGCTATAACTCCAGGGTCAACTGTCTCAGTTGGGATAAGTCCCTCTTGAGCCAGGGTCTCAGAATCTAAACCCACAACATCCTGGGGTCCATAATAGGTAGGGTACCACTCCTCAGTGTCATCTGGAAAAATATATCCAGTCAGGAAAGGAGCATAGTACATCTCTAACAGCAGTTCTTATTAATGATAAAAATTATATAACAGTAAATAGCTGTGGATAAACAAGATGCACAATAGATACAAGAGATATATATACAATAAGGAAATACTGGAAATAAATACAATAATGAACAATATGCCAATGAAACAAGAATACTAATGACTAAGTATGTGAGTACTAGCTTAACATGTGATCGGCTTGGGCAAGATGCAATGCGGCCTGGCTAATCATACGTGTTGTGTATGATCAACACTATTCTGTAATATGTACTTTATTTAATAGGGATATTGATCACATATCTATACTAATACTCTCCACCCCCGACTGGTATAATAGATCCAACCACGGTATGTTATGGCACGAGATTCCCCAAGAAGATAGCTAGTCTTCCCGAGAATCGGTGTCTGTACATGTACAAGATAACCAATAAAACAATACTTGCACCATATACACCATATACCAAGGAATAATATCTCATGACGAGATCCGGATATACCAATCCGTGTAACCATAGTGTCAAGAGAAACATGGATATCTACACTAGATACAACGAACATAGAGGATATCATAAATGAGAAACTATCAGAGAATGTACTCGCCTGAAGTCCAATGAACAGTCTCACAGATGTCTGACTCGGTACCTCGAAGACCTAGATATGGAATACAACATTAATACAAGGTCCCGAAAAGAGAACAAGTTAAACTAGTCAACTTCTAGGTCAATAAGTCAATTCTAAGTCAAAAGTCAACTATGGTCAACTCTAAAGTCAACTAAAGTCAACTATGGTCAACTATGGTCAAACTAAGGTCAACCATCTATTTCTAGGTTGCACAAGTCAAGCACCAAAATCTTGGATCAAAATACTAAAATCTAAGCCATAAAACTACATCCTTAAATATTAGGATATCGTATCTTCGGATACGTGAATCCAAGGTAAACCTCACAATACCTATATATCAATCAATAAAGTATATAATATAGAATATTAAATACAACAATTAGGAATCATGGTTTTGAACCAACTTGGTATCCACACAAAGTAATGCTCAGGATACATAGATATAGTATTTACCCTTATACAATATATAATATATATAAACTAATATTATACAACTAAAATTATAACAATACTAGTATTATATCACACAATAAATACATATATATATACACATATATATATAAATATAAAATATAAACTAAAACTGCCTAACTGTTACTGAAAATAGTGTGCTAAAACACTGATTTTCAATAAACAGCCCCTTTAGTGACAGTTCCAACTGTCACTGCAACCGCCGTCGCCAAAACCGCTTTATAAACGCACTGCTGTCGCTTATTGGTGACAGTTCGACTGTCACAGAATGACTGTCGTTGTTGCTGTCGTAATATTCCCGCCCGCTGCATTAATGACAGAACTGTCATTAAATGCCCTATTAATGCTACAGCGGCTGCTGCTTTAATGACAGTATCTGTCATTAAATGCCGTTGTCGCCAAAGCTAAAATAATATATATAAATATATATATTAATATATAAATCAATATATATATATATAAAACAAATAATTAAATATATACTTCTATATATACATAATCCTATACATATAAATAAATATTAATAGCTACAATACACATTCCATGTACTAATGTACATATTTTAATATGGTTAAATGCACACATAAAAATACATTGATTTATATACAATTAATTATATAATAATTATAATTAATATAATTACTCATTTAAACACATAAATATATTTATAAAACATTTACATATAATTTATACTACTAACATAAATTGTAACATATATAAATGCATGTAAAAGAAAGCTACATATATATATTTATACATTATATTAGTACACATAAAAAAAATACATAGATCTATGCTACAATAAATATCATAATAATTACACTAAAATAAATATATAACATCTATATATATTTACTAATTATAATTCAAGAATTAAGGCATAAGTAATTAGATCTACACATAAACACACACAAATGGAGAGTATCACACCGTATCCCACTAGATCTAGGATACGCATACGACACGAGTCCAACACACAACCAATTGTACCCCGAAGGACACAAACAAGTTACAAATAACATTTATGAACAAATCAAAGTGTCAAATGTAGATCTATGTGTCCGTGTCAAAATACGACATGTACAAAGTCCCGTGTCGGAAGGAAAACCCCCAAAATGACACGTATCACCAAATTATTGGGATACGACCTACACGTACCCAATTGTGGATACGACACTAGCCCCAAACACATAAGCACATGCCCAATTGATCTATAGGATCAATTGACACACACAACAAAATGTAAATTCAGAATTCCTCCAAAATTGACACAAAAAGCACCATAACTTTCTCCATGGGTCTCCTATGAACACAAAACCAAGTCCTATGGGTAGTACATACATATGGATTGATTTTACATGATTAAATCTCAGATTTAGAAGCTATTTTAAGAGGAAAACTGAAGTATACCTATTGGGAGATGGATTCCCAATGAAACCTCCAATTGAGATGAAATTGCCTCCAAATTGTAGATCCTTCACTACCAAAAAAAGTCAAATTAGCGACGTCGAAAAACGTCGCTAAATGATAAAAAAATGTCGCTAATCATGTTTAGCGACGTAATTAGCGACGTTTTACAGAAGTCGGAAATCAACACGTCGCTGAAAGGAAAAATGTCGCTAAACGTCGCTATACCGACATTTTTTAGCGACTTAAATGTGTCGCTAAATTAGCGACGTTTAGCGATGCAGCGTCACTAATTAGCGACGTAAACAAACGTCGCTAAACGTCGCTAATTAGCGAAGTATATAGCGACGTGACAGCGACGTCTTTAATGACCTGGCAGTACTGCCATGTCAGCAATTTGCGACGTACAACGACGTATTTAGCGACATATTTAGCGACGTATTTAGCGACGTTTATTAACGTCGCTAATTAGCGACGTATTTAGCGACGTATATAAATGTCGCTAAACGTCGCTAAACGTCGCTAAATACGTCGCTAAATTTTAAAAAAAATAAAAAAAAAAATAATGAAAACTTACGACTGACTTGTAACCTATAAAATGGAAGTATCACCTAGGTTGCTCTCTTAGGCAGGACGGCTGCTCCTTCCAAGTTTAATATTCGTACAACCTATAAAATGATAATGAAAACTTACGACTAACTTGTAAGAAATTTAACAAAAGATTACAAGACTTCACATAGGCATTGGATCTAAAATGAGTTAGGTGTATGTGTATGTTACATGTTTGTTTTCATTTATCACTTTTGATTTCACTTTGACTTTTAATGTAACAAACAACAACATTATGCAAAAAAAAAGCTATTAGACTTCAATCAAATTGAATCAAGCAAGCATACCTCCCTCAAAATCTTCTTGTCCCCTCTTCCGCTAAGTTCACCAATTCTTGATGTAGAACAGCAACAAGTCTGCAGATCTAGCCCTAATGTGTTACAGCCTAACTTCAATATCTAACTCATGCTTCCAAACTAACAGCCTAAGGAAGGAAGCATAGACCCAAGTTATTCATTCTGTGATGGTGCCGAGCCATAAGATTAGGATATAGAAAGTATAAAACAATATCCATTTTCTAATGTAGGTATTACTAATAAATTATCTTTATGCTTGGATGCCGTAAGTAAATGCCATAAGTAAATGAAGAAAAGCCAACTTGATTTCATAGTACAATAGAAACCTTAAAAAGTGAATGCTAAGGGGAGACGAATCACAAATAGAGGGTCTCTGTCTTTTGTGGGAACCAAGCAGGAACGATTGTGCCATTGCGGCTCTAGTTTGGTATAATTGGGACGAGAGGAACCATCAGATTTTTTTTGATGCTCTCTCTCTCTCTCTCTCTCTCTCTCTCTCTCTCTCTCCTGATCGTGATGCTCTATCTCAGTACAAAAATTTGACTACTTTTTTCTATTTCTAGACCGATGAAGAGCCTCTAAACTTGTGAAGTATATAATGAGATGCTCAACTACTAAACGATTAGTAGTTGTATATATGTTGTAACTTTACATGTGAGCTACCATAATGAATCTATCATCTATCAATCTGGGAAAAAGAGAGAGAGAGAGAGAGGGAAAAAAGTATGTGGAGGGACCTGTATTTGGTGACCAGATGGTGGATGACAATGAGGATTTCGAGTTTGGCAAGCTCATTGCTAGGGCAAGCATGAACTCCATATCCAAAGGGCAAGAAAGTGTTGGGCTTTAGCGAAGCCTGCATTATTTGTGTACACAGAAGAGTCAGGAATTAAGCAGAACATTTAATACGAGGACAGAGAAATGTGATTGATTATATGCAGGGGAAGGTACAGTAGTGCACGCACGAGCCCATCATGAACCTTCCATGAATCTAGAATGATCAAACTTGTGTGGATCAGGAAAGAACTCTGGGTTGTGATGTATGTTCCTGAACAGAGGCATCACCTTCCACCCCTTTGGGATAAGGTAATCTGCAATAATTAATTTACATCAAATATGGACGGAACAAAATCATGGCCTATTAATTCCTTAAAAAAGAAAACTATTGCGAAAAAGAAGAAGGAGATAATTAACCTTTGTATTCGACATCAGTCACAGCCTCTCTAAATGTGAATGAAATGATGCTTGCCATTCTCAAAGTCTCTAGTATAACCTTGATTATAAGAAGAAGAATTAAAATTTGAGAACATTTTCGTTTCCCATGGCCAATCATAACCTTAGGTACATACATATACACAATGGGAGGGAAAGGGAAATGTGAAGCAAAATCACCTTATGAGTGAGAACCATGCTTCTGGTTTGGGCCCATGTCAAGGGCTGGCTTCCACATCCGTTTGCTTCAAATATAGCCATTTGTTCCTCCTGCATCAATCAAACATTGAGAGCTTAAATTACTGTGTCGGAGCCGTCATCACGACCCGAGTTGATGAGAGCGAGTGATCGATCTCACCTTCACGACGTCGATCTTGGCAAGGCGGTAGATGAGGACTCCTCCACGAGCAAACTCAGCCCAAAAAATTATGTCCACACCAAATGAGGAGAGAGAGAGAGAGAGAGAGAGAGAGAGTTAGGTTTTATCTAGAGGAGGAGGAGGAGGAGGAGGAGGAGGGGGGAGGATGCTGTCGGAGGGGGAGGACGCGGCCGAGGGGGGTCGTCGGAGGGAGGAAGGAGGAGCCAAAGATGGAGAGATCGACAGCGCGCGCACGGGTTTGAAATTTGGGAGAGGGAGAGGGAGAGATCGAAGGAAATGGGGGGAATCAACCCTAAGTAAAAAATTTAGCGACGTTTTAGCGACGCCAATAATGACGTCGCTAATTTAGAATTTAGCGACGCTTTTAGCGACGCCAATAATTACGTCGCTAATTTAGCGACGTCGTAAACGTCGCTAATGACGTCGCTAAATGTCCAAAAATATATACGTCGCTAAAAACGTCGCTAAACGTCGCTAAATAAAATATATTAGCGACGTTTAGCGACCTAAATTGAACTTATAGCGATTAATCTTTTAAAAACTGAATAAAAGTCGCTAAACGTCGCTAAATGTCGCCAATTAGTGACGTCTAGCGACGTTTTTACATGGAGTCGCTAAATTAGCGACGTTTTTACATGGAGTCGCTAAAAAATGTCGCTAATCCCGCTTATTCTAGTAGTGCTTGCTTCTCTTTGTAGATCCTTGCTTCCTCCTTCTAGATCCTTGCTTCTCAAGTTTTTAATGGTGAATTGGGAAGAATTTGGAATGAATTTGGTGGGGAATTGGAATGGGAATGAAAGGAATTTGGGAGTAGGAAATTCTAGATCTAGATTTGGAATGAGAATGAGAGGAGAGAGAATTTCCCCCCTCTAATATAGGCCGGCCTTACCCCTTCCTCAAGCAATTATAAAATATCCAATGTACCCCTTGGGGCCTCTCATGAAGAAATAATTAAGGAAGAAAGCTTCTAGTCTAATGATTTAATTAATTTTAATCCATCTCCTTAACAATGGGCTTTCTAAATGGGCCTAGTCTAACTAATTAATTTATGTTGGTCCATGGATCCAAACTAAAACTAGTTGGGTCCACTAATATAAGTCCAAAATAATTAAATAACATCTAACAACAATTAAGTAATACAACAAATAATTATTTACCATGCACAATATTTAATTAAATAGGAAATAACTAAAATATCCTTTCCTAGAAAATATGGTAATAACACTGATCATACCTCGAACATAGAGATTAGCAACCACCTTCCCTCAAGAAACCATGACATTATCTAGAATCTTCTATTTAGTTTTATGACTTGTTCCTCTAAACCTTTAGCGCTCGCCTTTGTGCAACGATTAATTATGTTCTTCTATTCTTCGTCTTCCAACTCGTGCCACTTGACATCACTGGTTATAAACCAAGTGATTTTATTCTATGTTAGGATATATAGTTTGCTAGGATTACAGTGGTTACTCTTGAATTTCGAATTACGTACTTGGTAGTTAGAACTTGATAGTTAGAGTTGTTCCGTTAGATTGTGATCCGATTATTCTTGTACCCCACCTCAATATAGGTTATATTTCCTTTTCCCTTGAGTTCAGTAATTTTTTTTATTCTTACTATAGACACTTGTTCTGTAATCACTACGGCTAAGACTTAAGATGACCATTACCTATATAATGCAATAAGAGACCTTAATGAGTACCAAGACCTTTACCTCGTATACCCTAATAAGAGTTCTACTTCGTTTACCAGGACCAGGTTATTTTGTAGAAATCCCTAAGTAGAAACCCCTAAAGACAGTTGCAGTATTAGTTTATTATTTTAAGTTGGGTAGTATGCCTCACGACCTAGTAACACATAGTCCTCTTGACTCATTATTGTAATATAACTGAATGACAATTAACTATATGCTAGCATAAGACGATAGTATTTATTAAGACTGTAGAACTTAGAAGGCCATACCCCTATTTGGTCGACTAGCGACTTAGACAAGGAGTTAGAAAAATAACTGTAGAGATTGTAGAGTCTTATCTGTTTGTGAATTTAAATTATTTTATAATTTCTCTCATCATAATCTAGCGTACTTATATTTGCTGTACTACCTTGACTTATGTTGCTATTATAGCCTGGTTTTGCAAGCTTATTCTTTATCACGCTTGTTCATGATATATGTATTATTGGAGTACTACACTAATACATTCAGAATCAGTGTATTACGGTCTGATCAACCATAGTGCGCTTGGTTCGCCCTTTGAATAACTACTTTACGTAGATTGAGATATATAGTAATTAGTAGACGAATGTACTAGCCCTCTAAATATGTCTGAGCATATCGTATCAGTTACATAACTGTACTGATACGAGCATATGAATAGAAATTACCAAAATAGGATTTCAATCCACAACTGCCTTGACAATTTCCATTGAATTCTTTAAAACGCCTTGATCCCCACACTTCTAATCTATTACCTCCCCCTTGAACTCTTGATTATTGTTTTTTCTGTCTTCCCTTATTTCGGAAAGACGAAACCTCGTGCTTAGTATAAGTACGAAAAGTGTATTGTTTATGTAGCCATTTCTGTTTGTTTCTTGGGAAATTACCAAACTCTATTATTAGATTTGATTTCAGTTTAAAACTGTGCTATCTTTAGAATGACCTTCGCTATCTACCTATATTTTATTTTATTACGTTCCTGATACATGCATCACTATGGCAGCATAAAATTTTTGCCTTGTAACTTTGGTCAAAGTGTTATAATGAAGAATGCATCATTTTGCTATCAGGGGTCTCAATGGATTTTACCTGGATGGACAATTGACTGACTCCTGAATGGATAGCAGCACCTATGACTCGGTTGACTTGTAAGGATCAAGAATTCATATAGACCGACAAGTGTCAAGCCACTTTTGAGGAGTTGAAGAGGCAACTGACCACAACACCAGTAATGACTATTCCATCAGGATCAGGAGGTTATGTGATCTACAGTGATATACCAGGAAAAAGCTTGAGATGCGTATTGATGCAGCCTGGAAAGATGATTGCGTATGCATCTAGACAGTTACGAGTGCATGAGAAGAATTATCCAACTCATGATCTAGAACTTGCAGCCGTTGTATTTGCTCTGAAGCTATGGAGACATTACTTATATGGGGAACGAATAAAGATTTATACAGACCATAAAAGCCTCAAGTACGTCTTCACACAGAAGGAATTAAATATGAGGCAACGTCGATGGCTTGAATTGATGGAAGATTTTGAGATAGAGCTACAATATCACCCAGGCAAGGCTAACATTGTAGCAGGCGCGTTAAGCCGGAGGCCAGCAGCTTATTTCTTGACAACACAGAGAGAATTATTGGAGGACTTGCAAGAGCTTGGCATTGAAGTAATTTTACCGAGAGCGGATGGGACATTACGATGTGGTGATCGTCTTTATGTTCCAAACGGAGATATTCGACAGGAGCTGATGACAGAAGCTGATGACAGAAGCTCATAGTTTGATACATTCTATTCATCCTGGAGGCACCAAGATGTATCGTGACTTACGGCAGCACTTTTGGTGGCATAAAAATGAAAAAAGAGGTAACTTGCGTTGTAGCTAAATGCCTGGTATATCAGCAATTAAAGGTGGAGCACCAGAGAACAGCAGGATTATTGCAACCCCTTCCAATTCCAGAGTGGAAGTGGGAGCACATCACTATGGACTTCATCACGGATTTTTCCAAGAGCCCAAGTGGAAGAGATGCAGTATGGATAACAGTGGATTGACTTACCAAATCAGCACATTCCTTACTTTTAGAGTTGGCTAGTCTATAGAAGCTTTAGCTGACTTATATATGAGGCAGATCGTAAGATTGCACGGCATACCAATCAGCATTATATCAGACAGGGATTCGCGTTTCATATCGCACTTTTGAAGGAGCATGCAAGAGAGTCTTGGAACTCGTCTGAAGTTCAGTACATCTTATCACTCACAGACAGATGGGCAGTCAGAGCGTACTATTTAGACATTGGAGGATCATGGGAGGACCACCTACATCTTGTGGAGTTTTCTTACAATAATAGCTATCAAACGGGTATCCAGATGGCTCCGTTTGAAGCATTATATGAAAGAAAGTGCAGGTCTCCTGTGTGTTGAAGTGACGTGAGAGAACGTCAGATTCTGGGACCAGAATTGGTGGTCAACACCGTAGAGACTGTTAAGAAAATACAAGGACACTTGCAAGCAGCACAAGACAGACAGAAGCAGTAGATAGACGTCATCGTCGTCCCTTGGAGTTCAAAAAGGGCGATTATGTCTTCTTGAGGATATCACCTACCAGAGGCACCATTCGATTCGGAGGACGCAACAAGTTGAGTCCAAGGTATATTGGACCATTGACGTGCTAGAAAGAGTAGGAGTAGTGGCATATCAACTTGCGCTACCACCTTCACTTGAGGGAGTACATGATGTATTCCATGTGTCGCAACTCAGGCGATATATGACAGACAGCGGTCATGTTCTCGACCATTCGAAGATCACCATTAGGCCGAGCTTATCATACCAAGAGCAACCCGTGGGAATCCTTGATCGTCGAGAGAAAGTATTGAGGAACCCGTCTATTCCCTTGGTCCGCGTGGCATGGAAGCATGGCGCGCAAGGAAAATCTACTTGGGAGCGTGTGGATGACATGCGCAGGCATTTTTTGAACCTATTTGTTGACCAAGGTATGAAATTAATTTGTTAATTTATACCTTATGCCATCCCTGACTTTCTACCGTGGCTTAGTTTTAATTTCGAGGACGAAATTTTTATAAGTTGGGTAGATTGTGAAACCCAAATTTTTTTAATAAACCGTATTAGTTATTTTAATTATTTATTTATTTTATTTATAGTAATTATGTGCTAAATAGAGGAAATAGAATTTATTTAATTTTTATTTGAGGTGTTTGTGCATCTAGGGGATTTTTGGAGCTATTATAATTTTTTTTAATTTATTCCATGTAGGAAACCCTTTGGGCAGTTGCTAGCTTAATGGTGTGCATAAATATATTTTTCTAAAATTTTATATATGTATATATAATTATATATATATATGTATATATTAGTTAATTAGAATAAGAAAAAGAAAAAGAAAAAGAAAAAGAAAAGGATAATGGGTTTGGATCCTTAATGGATCCAAACCCAAACCCATAAACCCAAACCCGTCCGAACCCAAAACCATTCCAACTTAGAAACAGCAGCAGCATCAAAACTAAACTAAAGTAAGTGAGAAAGAAAGAAAGAAAGAAAGAAAGAAAGAAGAAGAATAAGAAAACCGTAGCAGCAACGATATTGGGAGAACCCCCCGCCGACTCTCTCTCCCTATATATATTCACTCAAACCCCAAAGCCCTAACCCTAATCCTCCCTCTCCACCTCGATGCTGCCGCCGCGCCACCGGAGCCCACCGCCGACCACCCCAGGCCCATCGCCATTCGCCGGAGCCGACCGCACACCGCGACGCCGCGCACGCGAGACAAAAACTGATGAACAACGTACCTGTGTTCATGTCCCGTTTCCCGTCTCCTCGCTCGACCAAACTCGACCCTGCACCGGTATGATCCTCACCTATCCCCCTTCCATATTCGTATGTTAGTTTATCTCGAACAGCGTGCCAACTTAGGTAAAAATCGACGTCAAGTCGAGGAAAAATGACCACTTTCTAAATTTTAGAAATTATGTTACAACCACCCCTGTTCTCGGACTCGTATCTCCCACCACAGAGATCCGAATCCAGTTTTTCTTGTTGGTAAGCGAAGACAACTTAACCTAGTTTATTTTTTGTCAAATACAATATTTTATTTGTTGCTGTATGTTAAAATAAATTAGGTAGAAAAACCCAAAAACTTACTTTTTTCCAAATTCCAAAACTTGTGAAATGGAGCGCGTCCCGACAAACGGGACTGTGCCGCCGTGTACTAAGTGTACCAAAAAGTGCGCGCAGTATACCCGGACATGTAGGAATTTGCAAAAATTGATTTGAACGAGTGTGCGCATCAGAATCAGCCGGTATCCGCAGCAAATTTCCAGTGTCGTGACTTTTACAAAAGTCGTGCGCATTTTGTGCACACTCGTCAGAATGTGACGAAACTTGCACCACTGGACTCGTGGTATTACACCGGTCCTGTAACCCAATTTTTACGCAATTCTGAGATAGTTGATCAAGTCGCCAATTGGTGGGCCCCATAGTTGACTTTTTGGACAAAATTGTGTTCGGCTCATCGGAATCCACATCTGGACATACCATTGAGTTCGTACTGACATTTAGAGTTTGTTTGACCTATAATTTGTCCCTTTTAGAGATCTTTACCCTTGGCACACTTTTCGGTGCAAGGTGGCCCACTAGTGGACCACACTTTGGCCCAAAATTACCGTTTTGCCCCTATATCCAAATTGGACGAAAGGGTTGTGTTTTCTAGCTATTTTACTTATTCTGGGAACGTTGGTGATATCTATTTCAGCATCCGGAGACGTTTATTCTGAGGCCATAATTTCTGACTCTTGGTGTTTGACATATGGACGTTATATTTTGCAGCTCTTTTGTCAGACAAGTATACCTTGCCTTGTTGTACTATTTAAATTCAGTTATTTTTAGTTACATGTTTAATTATTTTAATATTATATAAATGTGCGGGTCCGAGAAGACTCGGGTGCAGTCAACGAAGGCGTTGACGTTAGGACTTGTGTCTGACCTAGAGTCTAGTAGACCCACCTAAAGTTGCGGAGTTATTGGTATGACTCCCCAGGCCTTGACATGTATCATTACACGTCACAGAGTGAGTTCATGTAGGAACGCGTGCCTCATGCGTGATTGGCCATCAGTGTAAGCAACACGTGTAACGGTATTTAGCTAGTTGTTTATTTCTATAGAGACTTGCATCGTAGTATGAGATATCCACGTCGTGTTCACGACTGGTATATCTACATTGGACGGAGAGGACAACTAGTAGGCGTATGGTACACCCACTCCTTCTATACAGATACCGCACTCGATGGAGTGATACAGACGTATATATATATTGCAGATACCACGTTCTTTAGAGTGTTGGGCGTCACTTGTTATTTTTGCAGATACCACACTCTATAGAACGTTGGAGGTTATACTATTTTAGATACCATGCTCCTCGGAGATGGACGATTGCAGAGTGCCCATGTTCTGGGGGCATATGTGGCATATACTAGTCAGTCACGACGATTGGCAAATTACCTCAGCATATGTCTAGCCTACACTTTTCCTACGCACTAAGATGTCCTCAAATTGCATTCACTTAGATGGTTAGCACACCCCCTTTATTTATTCAGTATTTACTTTATGGCATGCTTCTATGTATCTTGCTATGTCCCTCTGAGGACCTGGTCCCTTTCCAGGTGTAGATGTTCATGAGTATTCGCGGGAGCGCAGATCCGGACAGGCTACTTATATTCCGAGGAGGTCTTCTCTTCGAGCCTCGTGATGGTTAGATGTTGTATTTATATGGGGTTTATCTGGTTCATTTTATATTTTATTTCGGCAGTGGATTTTTTTCCATCCGACTGTCATTCTTTAGATACTTTATATTGAGATTTAGTTACATGGTTATTGGTTATTCATTTATATTTGATTTATTTATATTTGATTTATGTGGATGAGATTTAGATTATACCCTGTGACTTGTGATAGTTTTACCACTTGTGAATTTATTGTTCATTATACAGCGTATGCATGTATTATGGTTTCCATATATTGGTGTTGCCATATATACAGGCGGCTGGCATGCTTACGTGTCCTAGTCCTACGTATTTTGGGACTGGGGCGTAAAAACAACAATTATCCAGATATGGTAGAAGGCTTCAGTGATACCAGTTGGTGCTCAGAAAAGAAGAGTGAAAGATCCACAGGAGGACGTGACTTCTCCAGGAGTGGTGCTGCTAGATCATGAAATTCGAAGAAGCAATCTTTACTCTCAGAGTTCTATGCACTATCAACTACAATATATTAAGCATGATGGCTCTGGAAGCTCTCAGATGATCTTCCTATGGTTAGTACACAGATTCAGATGATACTGACATACTGCGAAAACTAGAAAGCTGCAACTGTGGCATCTATTTATCTCTTTAAATTTATGAAAAGAACTGTGCGAGTAAACGCAAAATACTGAATTAGCGCATCTAGCGTGGATCATTACAGTGGCTAAAAGTTCGGAGCCAGGTGATTCTGGCAAATCCGTTCATAACAGGCCAGTCCAGAATACTGAATGAGCGCAACCAATGTGGATCATTACAGTGGTTAATGTTCAAAGCCAGGTGATTCTGGCGGATCCGTTCATAACAGGCCAATGCAAAACACTGAATGAGCGCAGCTAGCATGGATCATTACAATGGCTAAAAGTTTAGAGCTAGGTGATTCTGCCAGATCTATTCATAACAGGCTAGTACATAATACTGAATGAGTACAGCCAGCGTGGATCATTACAGTGGTTAATGTTCGGAGCCAGTGATTCTAACGGATTCGTTCATAACAGGCCAACACAAAAAACTGAATGAGCGCAGCTAGCATGGATTATTACAATGGTTAACATTCAAAGCCAGGTGATTCTGGTAGATTCATTCATAATAGGCATCAATTGCCAGCTGATCGTAAGAACTATAAAGGAGCGTAGTACTCCATGCTACCGTAGGGTGATACCACGATGAGGTACCTCGACAGGGTAAAGCCTCGGCTTTAGGCCATGTCACAGCAGCAGTAGCACTGCATATAGTCAGAGTCAAACACTATAAAGGAACGTAATACTCCATGTTAATATGGGATGACACCACTATAAGGTACCTCGATAGGGTAAATCCTCGGTTGTAGGCCATGTCACAGCGGCAGTAACACCGTACGTAGTCAAGGACACAAAATATATAGGCTTGGAGGACCTCTGGTATTGCGTCTCTGTAATCCTACCATTTAGTTTTATGCTATTGGTTCAAAGAGAAATCTATCAGGAATCTAGCTATTGGTTCAAGGGAGGACCATTGACTAAGAGAATATCAGGTAGAGTGGGTAGTCCTCAGGGACATTGTGGGATACGTACCCGGAACCACTATGGTCTACTATCTGTTCTTGATCAGAACATTTTCTGTGGGAGGATGGCTTTGACGCCTTAATTAGTTGTCGGGCAGAGTGAATGTTCGGCTTGCGTTGCATGAAGCACAAGTAGTTTCAGTACTACAAGGGACTTATAACCCATGCTACAGTGGTGTGATACCATACGAGGGAGTGAACCTCGGCTTCGGGCTATGTCACAGCGGCGGTAGCACCGCACATAGGTAGGTAGCCTAATGCTGAAAAGAAATAGATAGTAGTAGTACAACACTATAAAGAGGCCTGTGACCTCATGCTACAGTGGGTGACACCACATGAGGGAGTGAACCTCAGCTTCGAGCCATGTCACAGCGGTGTAACACCACACGAAAGTGCAAGGCTTCATGCTGGGAAGTAGTACAATGCTACTAAGAGGCCTGTGACCTGATGCTATAGTGTGACACCATATTAGGGAGTGAACCTCGGCTTTAAGCTATGTCACAGCGGCGTAGCATCGCACATGAGTGCAAGGATCAATGTTATGTGTAGTAACGGCACTACTAAGAGGTCTGTGTCCTTATGCTATAGTGGTATGACACCACAAGAGGAGGATCCTCGGCCTTGGGTGGCCATGTCATGCGACGTAGCACTGCACAGAAGCGCAATGCTTCATGTCGGTTAATAAATTCTCTATAGTAAAAGAACTCACCTAAATGTATGGATAGAGATATAGGCCGTCTCTTGAGGGAAAGCTTGTAGACGCCCAAGATCATACACTGAGACCAGGTCAGCACAGGGCCTTTAACGTGCGATCCGATGGCACAGTTGAGGTTATTATGTGAGTGGGAAGAATAGCAGCTATGGTGAAGAATTCAAGGCCTAGTCCATTCTTGTATCGTACGGTTGTTTGACCCATGCGGGAAGATTCAAGTCGTCGGCGACATCTATCCTAATGCATGATGGCAGTCACTATAAGGAACGCTCAACCATATATTGTGATATATGTGAGAGATTGTTGGTGTTTTCCATTTGACTTTGTAAGTTTTAGTCCCACATTAGAAAACCACCAATGTGTATATCTCAATATATAGCTATGCTTAGTATTGGTATATAAACATGGGGTGGAGGTCCATGTGGGTTGACTTTTCCTAGAGGGATTAAGTGTGAACTCCATTATGATAATCTTTGTTTTGTCACCATATTTGGGAAGTTTTCTTTAGGAGCTAAGTCCCACAGGGGCTTAGCCACTTGGACTCGGACTCGGACTCGGGCTCGTGCTTAAGGGCAAAAAGTGGCGCTTTGTTAGCACATTTTGTACTTAGCACGTCAGCATCGTCTCATAACGCTCATGCGCTCTTTTCTTGCGCGAGTTGTATGCACGGTTGCAGCTCGGATGCATACTTCATGGCGCATGCAGCCTGACGCTTTGCGTACAAGCGCTATGTGGCCAGGTGCACATGCAGCTCGGTGTCCATGCGGCCAGGTACCCATGCGGCCAAGAGCGAATGCGGCATGTGCTCATGTGGCCAGGGCCTTATGGCCTGATCGACATGAGGCAATGTGCTATGTGGAGAGTCTGAAGTTGAGGGGACAGAGCCTGCTTTCAGCGTTTGGTGGTGCTTGTCACACCCCAGTCCCAAAAATACGTAGGACTAGGACACGTAAGCATGTCAGCCGCATGGATATGGCAACTCCAATATATGGAAACCAAATCCATACGTACGTTATAATATGAATATCAAATCCACAAGTGGAATAAAATGTAATACAAGTCACAGGGTAAAATCTAAATCTCATCCACCAAAATTATATAGAAATAAATAACCAGTATTTATGAAACTAGATCTCAATAAGAAGTATCTAAGGATGGTAGTTGGATGGAAATAAATCCACTACCAACTCGAATATAAGAGCAAATACAATATGAGTACAACACAATAAACACAATATAAGAATACCAGCTATCAATCACGGACTCGAAGAGAAGACATCCTCGGATCACATGTAACCATCCAAATTTGTGCTCCTGTAAATACTCAAGAACAGATACACCTGGCAGAGGACCAGGTCCTCAGAGGGACGTAACAAGATACAGAAAATACGAGCCAATTTGAATACAGTAAACATATAATTTGAAAATAAATGAGTACGCTGTACAAGACCAACTATATGAATGCAAATGAGGACAACTTTTCGACGTATGGGCAAGGGTAGGCTACTCGATCTAATCCTCACAACCTCACGCTCGTCAGTGGACATCATCAGCCGACATACCTCTGGGGTAGCGACCCTCGGACTCCATCAATCGACATACCTCTCGGGTAGCGACCATCGGACACAACCCACCATAGTGCGTGCTAGTGACTACGGTGTTACCAGAGTGGTTAAAAGTCCATACGCCTAATGATTGTCCTCTCATGATACTAGGTGCCATGTGTGTGTCAACATATCTAATATATAATATGACTGAAAGAAACTACACATACAATAAATAAACAGAAATAAAATAAATATAAAGAAATATACTAAGCATGCAAAATACTGTAAGCAATTTGGCAAGGTATCTTGCCTGGCAAGAAAGCTGCAAAAATGTAATGTCCCGATGTCAACTCCAAGAGTCAGAAGCTACGACCACAGAATGGACGTCTCCGGATGCTGAAATAAATATCACCAACGTTCTCAGAATAAGCAAAATAGCTAAAAAGCACATCCCTTTCATCTAATTTGGACACAGGGGCAAAACGGTAATTTCGGATAAAAGTAGGGTCCACGTGTGGCCCACTTTGCACCGAAAAACGTGTCGAGGGTAACAGTCTCTAAATAGGGCAAACTATAGGTCAAACAACTCTAAATGTCAATACGAACCCAACGATATGTCCAAATGTGGATTTCGATGGGCCGAACACAATTTTGTCCAAAAAGTCAACTATGGGGCCCGCCAATTGGCGATTTGGTCAACCGTCTCAGAATTGCGTGAAAATTGGGTCACAGGACTAGCGCATTACCACGAGTCCAGTGGCGCAAGTTTCGTCGCAATCTGACAAGCGTGTACAAAATACGCGCGAGTTCCACAAAAGTTATGACACAGGGTGTGTCCGCGGATACGGCTTGATTTCGGCGCGCACACGCGTCCGAATCAGTTCCCATGAATTTTTACGTGTCCGGTTACGCTGCGTGCACCGTTCAGTACACTTGGTACACGGTGGGGCGGTCCCGTTTGGCGTGGCGCGCTCCGTTTTCCAACTTTTGGAAATCTGGAAAAAGTGGGTTCGCGAGATTTTGTGACGAATTTAATTCTATCCACAACAGCTAATAATCTAGGGTTATTTAACAGAAAATAAACTAGGTCAAGTGTTCTACACATATCAAAAAGAATCACCAAATTTGGATCTCTGTGGTGGGAGATACGAACTCGGCAACATGGGTGGTCACCGCAGTTTTCTGCGATCCCAGAATTCGGTCTGCTCGCGCCAACTTGGACGCTATTTTCGCCTATGGGTACATGTTGTTCGAGGTCTGCTATTATACAAATATGGAAGAGGGTTAAGGGGTGAGCATACCGGTGAAGACAGAACGGCGTTTGGTTGAGCGAGTCGACGGAAAATAACTCCGGAGCGAAGGCACCTCGTGTGGGAATCTGCAGTGCGCGAGGTCGGGGTCGTCGGGATGGTTTGGACGGCCTGACAGGGTTCTCTGGCTGCGGTGGCGGCTCTAGATGAGAAGAGGGGGTCTGGAGATTTTAGGTTAGGGTTTTATGAAAGATAAGTATATATATATATATATATATATATATATATATATATATATATATATATATATATATATATAAGGAGAGAGAAAGGGGTGGTTTGGTCGGGTCCGCGGGATAGCAAGGGGCGCTGGACGGGTCTGTGGGTTTTGCTAGTAAGTTGGAGAACGTTGGAATAGGAATTGCTTGCTTTTGTTTTGCTAATGTTCTAACGTTTGCTACTTGCAAGTTGCTAAGTTTTGAATGCTAGCAAGTTGCTTGCTTATTTTTTGCTAACTTGTTGTGCCTTACTTTTAAGGTTATTAGTTGTATTATTTATTAGTATTATTAGTATATTATTAATTTGTTAATTATTTCTTTTCTTTTCTTTTCTTCTTCTTAAATATATACATACATATATATATATATATATATTTGTATATATATATATATATATATATATATATATATATATATATATATACACATAAGAAAATTTATAGATTAGAATAATGCACACCGTTAGGCTAGCAACTGCTCAAGGGGTCTCCTACATGAAATAAATTCTGAAAAAATTCTAATGGTCCCATAAATCCTCTAAGTGCCCCAACACCTAAAATAAAAATTAATAAAAATCTATTTCTCCTATTTAGCACATAATTACCATAATTAAATTATTAATTAATAAAAAAAATAATAAATACGGTTTTTAGAAATAGGGGTTTTACATTCTACCCAACTTATAAAAATTTCGTCCTCGAAATTAAAACTAAGTCGTGGTAGAAAGTTAAGGGTGGTATAAGATTTGCATTGTTTAAAATGCAAGGCTAAGTTTAGAGGGGTGGACGATGTTGCGCGTTGCACATTCCAAAATCATGGAAAAATCCACATGAGCAAAAAATAGGTTTCTTCATGTATCATGTACAACAGTGTGGACACCTAATGCTCTATTGTATAAAAGTGCCCAAAAATTGGAAAATTGCACAAAGATGAGAATTGGATGATGGGCACGTCTAGGATAAGGGTGTAGAATTTGTAAGAAGGCAATGGCTAGTGTAGTGCTCCAATTATTGAAGCACGATAAGGGACGCTAAGTGATATAATTATTGCAAAATTAAATAAAAATAATATCGTGTTCTATTTCTAACTAGATTCAATCTAGCCTTACTCTCACTATCTAAGCCAAGTAGGTCTAATTTTGGGTGAGGGGTTCACAATCTGCCGAACTTAAATTATCCATCTATCACCTAAGGCTATACATCTAAAAAAAACTATTGCTCAAATTATTTAACCATGTTATTCAATCCTCAAAGTTTAACACAAATATATCACCTATGATATGTCCTTAATCAATTATAAAAGAGTGTCACTAAGTCATGTGATTAGCCTTTTGGGGTTTATCTAGTACTATCAGTGTGTCAACTTATACCAGCACGAGGTTTCGTCTTTCCGAAATAAGGGAAGACGGAGAGCAATAATAAAGAATGTAAGATGGAGGTGATAGAACACAAGTACGAGGTTCCAAGAGATTAAAGGATTCGAAAAGAGAGTTGTCAGGACAATTGTGGATTAAAATCCTATTTTTGGTAATTTCCTATTTACATGCTCGTATCAGTACAGTTATGTAACCGTTACGATGTGTCAGACATGTCTAGGGGCAAGTATATCCGTCTACTACCATATATCTCAATCCACGTAAAGTAGTCATGCGAAGGGCGAACCAAGCGCACTAAGATTAGCTAGACCTTAATACACCGATTCTGATTAGGCAATTGTATCATTGTGTGTACCCAATAATACATATGCCATGAGCAAGCTCGATAAAAGAATAAGCTTGCAAAAACTAGGCTATAATAGCAGCATAAATTAAGGTAGTACAACAAACATAAATACGCTGGATTATGATAAAAGAAGGTACATAACAATTCAAGTTCACAAAAAATAAGACTCTACAATCTCTACAGTTGTCATACTAACTCCCTGTCTAAGTCGTTAGTCGACTCAATTGGGGTATGAGCCTCTAAGTTCTACAGTCTGGAAAAAAAAACACTATCGTCTTATGCTAGCATACAATAAATGTCATTCAGTTACACTTCAATATTAGGTCAAAAGACTATATGATACTATGTTGTGAGGTATACTACCCAACTTATAAAAATAAACTAGTACTGTAATTGTCTTAAGGATACTGCAGAAACTCCTGTTAAGGTCTACGAGAAGGGGTCTTGGTACTTATTAGGATATCCTCTATACTAGGGTCAAATATTATGGTCAAACTTCTAACTAACTCTAGTAGTATCTATAATACTCCCAAGTCCTCATAATACATCAAGGGGTAATGGTAAACCAATCTAGAGGTAAGAAATTCTAGGGTTCTGTAAACTCCCTCACCCAAAATAGGTATTTTGTATATATTTTATATTATTATATTTATTATATATGTTGAATTTATTTAGAATATGCTCTTAGTTAATTAGAAAATAAATTTTTTGATATATTTACTTATATAAATATTCATTTAGAATTATTTTAGGTTATTTTAGATTTTTGGAGTTTTTTCTAGAATTTTTGGTAATTAAAACTTAAAAAACATAAATTTCTAGGACTTCTATGACCATACTTGCATGTCGTTCCTACCAAATATTTATTTTAGTACTTTATTGGCATGTGTTTAAGTATACTTGTTATGTCCCTCTGAGGACCTGGTCCGCTGCCAGGTGTACCTGTTCTTGAGTATTTGCAGGAGCGCAGATTTGGAAGAATATAGATGCTTCGTGGATGTCTTCCCTTCGAGCCATGATTGGTAGCGGGTACTTATATTGTTTGAGTGAGTTGTACTTATATTGTATTTACTTTTCCTATTTGTGTTGGTAGTGGATTTGTTTCCATCCAACTAGCATCCTTAGATACTTCTTATTGAGATCTAGTTCATAGATACTGGTTATTTATTTCTATATGATTTTGGTGGATGAGATTTAGATTTTTTCCTGCGACTTGTATTACATTTATACCACTTGTGGATTTGATATTCATATTACAGCGTACGTGTGGATTTGGTTTCCATATATTGGAGTTGCCATATCCATGCGGCTGGCATGCTTACGTGTCCTAATCCTACATATTTTTGGGACTGGGGCGTGACATGTTTTTGTGGTGGCCCATGCAGGTCGAGAGTATATTGTCTCGGTTACGTTACTGTACCGAACAAGCCTGCACCTAGGACTAGAGTATAGGATCTCATCCACAATTGACTATGATTCATCTTCCTCCTCTCTATTCTATTCGAATAATTGTATCCTGCTTGATTCATGTACTTCCCTAATAGTTCTTTGAGAATAGCCTTCTGCTAGAATATAGGAACCCCTATTATTAGCATGATAATTATGTTAGCACACCTATTAAGAATACAACGAGGATATAGACACACCACTAAGTTTAGAATATCTAGTGAACCCTAGAACTCCTCATCTTTAGATTGGTATACCATTACCCCTTGATGTATTAAGAAGACTTGAGTAGTATAGACACTACTAGAGATAGTTAGAAGTTTTACCATAATGTTTGACCCTAGTATTGAGGAACCAATGGAGAACCAATATTGAACATTAGGACTGAACCTAACCTTCATAACTGGATAGTATTAGAGAACTATAAAACTTATGTCATTGTCTTATTATTAGTAGACAAGTACCCTAGAAAGCCAAGAGCAATGCATAGAATATTTCCCTAATCATACCTCAAACATAATAGCTAGCGTACCACTTCCCTTTAGAAACCATGATGCTATCTATAGGCCCTATTTTAAATTTCACATCTTGTTTCTCTGAAACCCTAGCGCTCACCACTCGCGCGACGACTAAATTATGATCTTCTTTTCTCCATCTTTCAATTCATGCCAATCTGACGCTTCTGATTTTAGACCAAGCAATTGTATTCTATGATAGGATATATGGTTTGCTAAAGTGATAGTTGTAATCTTGAATTTTGAATTTTGAATTGTGTGCCTTGTAGTTAGAACCTGATAGTTAAATTGTTCAATTAGATTGTGATGATTATCCCTAGTTGTAGACCACGTAATTTGTACCCTCACCCCGATACACGTTAGACCCCTCCCCTTTAACGGCCAGTAACTCTTCTATCCTTACCATTGACACTTGCTTGTAAGTGCTATGACTAAGACTTAGGATGACCATTACCTACATAAAAAGGATACCCTAATCAATACCAAGATTTTTCCTCATATACCCTAATAAAGAGTTTCTGTTTTATTTACATGTGCAAGATTATTTTGTAGGACCCTCTTAAGACTGTCACAGTATTAGTTTAATTATTATAAGTTGGGTAGTATGCCTCACAACCTAGTATCACATAGTCCACTTGACCCATCGAGGTAGTGTAACTAAATGATATTAATTTTATGCTAGCACTAGACAACAGTGTTTATTCAGACGGTAGAATTTAGAGGCCCATGCCCTATTTGGTTGACTAGCAACTTAGACAAGGAGGTTGTATGATAACCGTAGAGATTGTAGAATCTTTGTTATTATTGCTTATTCTGTTTTGTTTTTTTTTATAAACCTGAATTAATTTGTACCTCCTTTCATCATCATCTAGCGTACTTATATTGCTGTACTACCTTGACTTATGCTGCTATTTTATAGCCTAGTTTTTGCAAGCTTATTCCTCATCAAGCTTGTTCATGACATATGTATTAGTGGGTCGACACACTAATATATTTCAGAATCAGTGTGTTAAGGTCTGGCCAACCTTAGTGCGCTTGATTCGCCCTTCGTAATGCTACTTTACGTGGATTGAGATATGTAGTGATTAGTAGACGAATATACTTGCCCTGGACATGTCTGACATATCGTGTCGGTTACATAACTGTACTAATACGAGCATGCGAACAAAGGATTACCAGAATAGGATTTCAATCCACAACTGCTTGACGATTCTTATTTGAATTCTTTAAACGCCTTGATCCCGATACTTCTATTCTATTACCTCCCTTGAACTCTTTATTATTGATCTCCGTCTTCCCTTATTTCGGAAGGACAAAACCTCGTGCTTGGTATGAATTGATACACAGAGAGTACAAGATATACCCCATAGGCCAATCACATTATTTGGTGACTATCTTTCATAATTGATTAAGGGCATATCACATATGATATAGTTGGTGTTAAAGTTTTGAGGATTGAATGACATGAGAAAATAAATTGAGGAATATTTTTCTTAAGTGTAAGAGCCTTATGTGATAGATGGATAAATTCTAAGTTGGGTAGAAATTGTAGTATTAAACTTGAGGAGAATTCTTTTAGATTGTGATCAAGTAGGATTAGATTGAGAGATTAAGTCCTTTTAAATGTGAAAAATTTTAAAAGAGGGATTAAGATAATGAGGATTTAATGAATTTTAAAAATCTTGATATTGAGGACCCAATATTTATACTTTGAGCACATGATTTAAATTTTGAATATTGAAGGATGAATCATCGATTTAAATTTTAAGAATAAATATAGAATTTTAGACTTGAACAATTGGTTAATTAGATTTAAATTTTACAATTTGATGATTTGAATTAAAAGTTCAATTTTGATTGTTGGGCCACCTATTTGAAATATTGAGGATGTAAATTGAGTTTAAATATTTGAATAGTACAAAATTCTTAAGTTATGAATAGGAATAAGATTTGATTAGAATTGTTTATTGTTCAAAGTTTAGAAGAGATTATGATAGTTGGAAATTATGATATAAATTTTGATGTGGGATGTCATATAGACTTGAGTCAGATTTGGATGTTGATTATTTAAAAATCGAGAAGAGATTACGACATGTTAAATTTTGATTTAAACAGTGGTTATATTAATTTTGAAGTGATCGCGATAGATTCGAATAGATTTTGTTATTTAAATTTTTGGAAGAGATTGCGATTGACATACCTTATGTACGAATGTGAAGGATTTAACAAATTATGTCTTATTTTAATTTCGAGGACGAAATTGTTTTAAGTTGGGTAGGTTGTAAACTCCCTCACCCAAAATAGGTATTTTGTGTATATTTTATATTATTATATTTATTATATATGTTGAATTTATTTAGAATATGCTCTTAGTTAATTAGAAAATAAATTTTTTGATATATTTACTTATATAAATATTCATTTAGAATTATTTTAGGTTATTTTAGATTTTTGGAGTTTTTTCTAGAATTTTTGGTAATTAAAACTTAAAAAACATAAATTTCTAGGACTTCTATGACCATACTTGCATGTCGTTCCTACCAAATATTTATTTTAGTTTAAAATATTTAATTATATTTTTTTTGTAATTTATTTAGAATTTTAAGAAATTTATTTAGATTTTAAAATTATTTAGGATTTATTTGGATATATATAGTCTTAATATTAGATAGATACTAATTTAGTGTTAATAGATATTAATAAGATTTTATAAATTATTTGTATTATCTTTAATTATATTTAAGATTATAAATTATTGAGATAAATTCAAACTCTATTTTAAATTAATTCAAATCCTGAACCTACTAGGAAATCAACTTCATGCATATCCTATCCTTATTTAAACTCATCATAATCCTATCCAAATTAACCAATCCTAGTCATATTTAATTAAGTAGTGTCCACCATTATAAATACCTCATCCTTCATATTTTTCTTCCCCAAATTCCTCTCTTTTTCGTCCAAAAATAGTCAAAATTCGTCATAAATTCAGCCTCATTTTCTACTAGTTATGACGAATTAAAAAGACGATATCTCCTAGCTCTGGACTCCAAACACGCTCCAGTTTTTTTTCTTAGAACGATAATGAGGTTAGCTTTCTGTTAATATAAATTATTTTTTCTAAATTGTTAGTATTAAATTTTGTAAAATTCGTAGAGCACAGCATGTCCGAAAATAGACGTGTTTCGATGTTTTTGCGATTCCGGGAGAACCAGGAATCAGAATCATGAACCGTTTAAAGTTTCTGAAAGCTAATGTCGAGATCATCGACATATATTTTTCCCAGAATTTATTACAAAGTATTTACATACTGTTAATTCTGTAGAACTTCTAGGTTAGAATTTAACCATCAGTGCACAATACAAAATTTGTATGTGTCATAATTCCCAAACGAATTTGAATTCAGACGAGCCATAAATTCCAGTATATTTTTTATGCTGAAATCTACAGGAATCATGCATGAAAGTCGAGTTTGTATCGGTTGACTTTTTGGTCAACAGATCGCCTCGATTTGCGTGCCATGAGTCTCGAGTTGATAAAATTCAGTTTCTTTGGACAAAATTTAGGAATTAACATAAAATTCAGAATAATAAGATTAAAATAGGATTTTAGAGTAATTATTTCAGAATTAACTAAATTAAAATAAATTAATGGTTATATTATTATATAGTTATATGAATATATATGTAAGTAAATACTAATTGATAATTATGACTAAATATTCAGACTGTATGACCCTAGGACATCGTGGACTATCCCATGTTGACCCTAAGAACTTGTGAATTTGTCTGTCTTGCGTACACTAACGTACTGGCATAGACACCTGTCAGTTGACTGACTGATTTCGTACAGTACTTGAAGACGCGACACCCACGTAATTCAATGCGTAATTGACCGTGTTAGATGACTAGTGTTACCCCTAGTATACCCCCTGATTCCAGTGTAAATGTGGTTGAGTATGTGCTAGTGTAATGACTAAAGATTCTATTATATTATATTTATGTGTACATAGGATATTTGATTGTTCTGTGCGATTTCTGGAGCAGGTTATTGGTACACTGCAGCTTCCTTGCCAGGCAAGTATACCTTGCCATTGTACTGTTATTTATATTCCATATGTTGCATGCATCTTTATTTTCTGTCTTTAGTTCATATATTTTAACTGTTATATAAAATGCGCGCGACGGTGATGTCGCGATATGTTTTTATTTATGTATTGCATTGACCTTGTTTATGAGACTACCCCATTATCATGTAGCATCATTAAGTTTTATTTGACTGTGACACATATTTTTACACGAGTTGTGAGTCTCATATAGATCACGGACGCACGTATTGACTGATCATCGGTACGTGTGGGACGTGCGTTAGGAATAACTGCTGTTAGAAACTTTGTATGCTAGAAGACTTAGCAGTTATTAGAGGTCTATGGACATAGTCTATTGTAGTACGGTGGTCCCATCCTTGTCCTTGTTTGGTTGCAGGATTGGGCTAGGGTACTAAGGATGGGCTATGGACCAAATCGTGTCATGGATGTGACATGCTTAGAGCATTGGGAGGGGAGAACAACAAGTACCAGCATTTGGGCTCCTTTGCACTTTCCTTGTGTAACCCGTACGCTCCGTCGGAGATACGCGGTCATGATGACCCCTATATATTATCATGGCGGGCCTCCGGTGTTCGAAATACGCCGTGCCTTTGTAGGCCCCTGGATCTCCAAGAGAACTATGCCAATCCCATTTATGGCCAGATAGTCCACTTGTTAGAAAGTTGTTCTTAACTGCATTCACTTTAGACGGTTAGGCGACCCATTGGATATTTATTTTAGTACTTTATTGGCATGTGTTTAAGTATACTTGTTATGTCCCTCTGAGGACCTGGTCCGCTGCCAGGTGTACATGTTCTTGAGTATTTGCAGGAGCGCAGATTTGGAAGAATATAGATGCTTCGTGGATGTCTTCCCTTCGAGCCATGATTGGTAGCGGGTACTTATATTGTTTGAGTGAGTTGTACTTATATTGTATTTACTTTTCCTATTTGTGTTGGTAGTGGATTTGTTTCCATCCAACTAGCATCCTTAGATACTTCTTATTGAGATCTAGTTCATAGATACTGGTTATTTATTTCTATATGATTTTGGTGGATGAGATTTAGATTTTTTCCTGCGACTTGTATTACATTTATACCACTTGTGGATTTGATATTCATATTACAGTGTACGTGTGGATTTGGTTTCCATATATTGGAGTTGCCATATCCATGCGGCTGGCATGCTTACGTGTCCTAATCCTACGTATTTTTGGGACTGGGGCGTGACAGGTTCACTAGATATTCTAAACTTAGTGGTGTGTCTATATTCTCGTTGTATTCTTAATAGGCGTGCTACCATAATCATCATCCTAATAACAGGAGTTCCTATATTCTAGCAGAGGGCTATACTCAAAGAACTATTAGGGAATTACAGGAATCAAGCAGGATGCAATTATTCAGATAGAACAGATAGGAGGAAGATGAATCATAGTCAATTATGGATGAGATCCTATACTCTATTCTTAGGTGCAGGCTTGTTCGGTACAGTAACGTAACCGAGACAATATGCTCTTGACCTGCATGGGCCACCACAAAAATATGTCACGCCCCAGTCCCAAAAATACGTAGGACTAGGACACGTAAGCATGCAAGCCGCATGGATATAGCAACTCCAATATATGGAAACCAAATCCATACGTACGCTGTAATATGAATATCAAATCCACAAGTGGTATAAAATATAATACAAGTCACAGGGTAAAATCTAAATCTCATCCACCAAAATCATATAGAAATAAATAACCAGTATTTATGAAACTAGATCTCAATAAGAAGTATCTAAGGATGATAGTTGGATGGAAACAAATCCACTACCAACTCGAATATAAGAGCAAATACAATATGAGTACAACACAATAAACACAATATAAGAATACCAGCTATCAATCACGGACTCGAAGAGAAGACATCCTCGGATCACATGTAACCATCCAAATTTGTGCTCCTGCAAATACTCAAGAACAGATACACCTGGCAGAGGACCAGGTCCTCAGAGGGACGTAACAAGATACAGAAAATACGAGCCAATTTGAATACAGTAAACATGCATATAATTTGAAAATAAATAAGTACGCTGTACAAGACCATCTATATGAATGCAAATGAGGATAACTTTTCGACGTATGGGCAAGGGTAGGCTACTCGATCTAATCCTCACAACCTCACGCTCGTCAGTGGACATCATCAGCCGACATACCTCTGGGGTAGCGACCCTCAGACTCTATCAATCGACATACCTCTCGGGTAGCGACCATCGGACACAACCCACCAAAGTGCGTGCTAGTGACTACGGTGTTACCAGAGTGGTTAAAAGCCCATACGCCTAATGATTGTCCTCTCATGATACTAGGTTCCATGTGTGTGTCAACATATCTAATATATAATATGACTGAAAGAAACTACACATGCAATAAATAAACAGAAATGAAATAAATATAAAGAAATATACTAAGCATGCAAAATACTGTAAGCAATTTGGCAAGGTATCTTGCCTGGAAAGAAAGCTGCAAAAATGTAATGTCCCGATGTCAACTCCAAGAGTCAGAAGCTACGACCACAGAATGGACGTCTCCGGATGCTGAAATAAACATCACCAACGTTCCCCGAATAAGCAAAATAGCTAAATAGTACATCCCTTTCGTCCAATTTGGACACAGGAGCAAAACAGTAATTTTGGATAAAAGTAGGGTCCACGTGTGGCCCACTTTGCACCGAAAAGCGTGCCGAGGGTAACAGTCTCTAAATGGGGCAAACTATAGGTCAAACAACTCTAAATGTCAATACGAACCCAACGGTATGTCCAAATGTGGATTCCGATGGGTCGAACACAATTTTGTCCAAAAAGTCAACTATAGGGCCCGCCAATTGGCGATTTGGTCAATCGTCTCAGAATTGCGTAAAAATTGGGTCACAGGACCAACGCGTTACCACGAGTCCAGTGGCACAAGTTTTGTCGCAATCTGACAAGCGTGCACAAAATATGCGCGAGTTCCACAAAAGTTACGACACGGGGTGTGTCCGCGGATACGACTTGATTTCGGCGCGCACACGCGTCCGAATCAGTTTCCATAAATTTTTACGTGTCCGGTTACGCTGCGTGTACCGTTCGGTACACTTGGTACATGGTGGGGCGGTCCCGTTTGGCGGGGCGCGCTCGTTTTCCAACTTTTGGAAATCTGGAAAAAGTGGGTTCGCAAGATTTTGTGATGAATTTAATTCTGTCCACAACAGCTAATAATCTAGGGTTATTTAACAGAAAATAAACTAGGTCAAGTGTTCTACACATATCAAAAAGAATCACCGAATTTGGATCTCTGTGGTGGAAGATACGAACTCGGCAACATGGATGGTCACCGCAGTTTTCTGCGATCCCAGAATTCGGTCTGCTCGTACCAACTTGGACGCTGTTTTCGCCTATGGGTACACATTGTTCGAGGTCTGCTATTATACAAATATGGAAGAGGGTTAAGGGGTGAGCATACCGGTGAAGACGGAACGACGTTTGGTTGAGCGAGTCGACGGGAAACAACTCCGGAGCGAAGGCACCTCGTGTGGGAATCTGCAGTGCGCGAGGTCGGAGTCGTCGGGATGGTTTGGACGGCCTGACGGGGTTCTCTGGCTGCGGTAGCGGCTCTAGATGAGAAGAGGGGGTCTGGAGATTTTAGGTTAGGGTTTTATGAAAGATAAGTATATATATATATATATATATATATATATATATATATATATATATATATATATATATAAGGAGAGAGAAAGCGGTGGTTTGGTCGGGTCCGCGGGATAGCAAGGGGCGCTGGACGGGTCTATGGGTTTTGCTAGTAAGTTGGAGCACGTTGGAATAGGAATTGCTTGCTTTTGTTTTGCTAATGTTCTAACGTTTGCTACTTGCAAGTTGCTAAGTTTTGAATGCTAGCAAGTTGCTTGCTTAGTTTTTGCTAACTTGCTGTGCCTTACTTTTAAGGTTATTAGTTGTATTATTTATTAGTATTATTAGTATATTATGAATTTATTAATTATTTCTTTTCTTTTCTTTTCTTCTTCTTAAATATATATATACATATATATATTTGTATATCTATATATATATATATATGTACACATAAGAAAATTTATAGATTAGAATAATGCACACCGTTAGGCTAGCAACTGCTCAAGGGGTCTCCTACATGAAATAAATTCCGAAAAAATTCTAATGGTCCCATAAATCCTCTAAGTGCCCCAACACCTAAAATAAAAATTAATAAAAATCTATTCTCCTATTTAGCACATAATTACCATAATTAAATTATTAATTAATAAAAAAATAATAAATACGGTTTTTAGAAATAGTGGTTTTGCAGTGTTGTCTGCCTTGTGCAGTGCAACGTGACTTGCGGCGCTGACGGCTTTGACCCCCGGATTTGGAGGATCTGCTCGATCAGCGCGTATGCGACCTGGAGTTTTCTCAGGCCGCATAGGTGTTATTTTCCTCTATATATAGATGACCTCCTCTTTCATTTGAGGAGAGAGAATACAGATGTAAAACCGAGAACACCAAATCATATGCGACCCATAGTGCCCCCCTCTCACGTGGTGCTTTTCGAGTATTTTTGAATATGACTTTGAGCGTTCCAGAAGTTCTTTTATGAACTTGCTGGTTCCTGGGGGCAGATCGTCTGTACGACAAATCTTGTTTTGAGCAATGGTGGTTTTGACCATCCCAGCAAGGTGCTTTTCTTCATCTTTTTCTTTGCTTCGTTCTTTCTCATTGTAGCGTCCGCGAACGTAAAGAGAAGTACGTTTTACTTGTTGCTTGTTGTAATCTTCATTTTTCTCGAAGTCAGTTTGTAACATGTCCTTGGTTCGTGCTTCATTGAAATCGAGAAATATCAGATGATGAAATCTTGTGTGAATCTCTGATCTCGACGACAACTTGGATTCAAATAGAGAGCGGACCCTCGGGTCTCGCTAGTAGCTCTGCTATGGCACACGTTCTACCTTCTTTGATCGTCTCGGGACTAACAGAATTAGCATATAGATTCTTTCAGTTGTTACTCTATGCTAAATTTAGATGAACTTGAGGAATAATGTGAGGCTCTGCATGCAAATAGACCCGACAATCTCTCTCCCTCTCTTTCTCGTGCATAGAAAGATATTCCTTCTTTTTACTGTTTTCAAACAATCGCAATCAACATCAAAGAGACCCTAGCTCCTTCCGTTCCTCTTCAATCCTTGGCTAGCAATTTTCCTTCTGGTATATTATGACAGGAGTTTTTGCACACCAGCAAGAATTGGTCGATGAGCCAAGACACGAAAAAGAAGGAAATTGCCAAGCATGTGCCAAAGTCGAGATTCTAGAAATGGAATTAGTGAACGCCAGGGAATCGGAAAGGAAAATGCTCGATTCCCTCACCTTCCAAACGAGACAACTTGAGCAAACCATGATCTCCCTTGAAGAAGCCAAGCTTGAGATAAGATATCTCAATGAAGCCATGAGAAAACCCGACAACACCCCCAACGAATGGAAGAAACTCCGCAACGAGCTCAATCAAGCCCTGGAAGCCGAAGAGAAGAGCAAGAAAGCCATGGATGATCTCGCCGCAGCCCTCAAAGAAGCCACGACAGAATCCAATAACGCGAAGAAGAGCTACTTCCAATCCCAGTCCGAGCTCGACAGGTTGAGAGCGGAGGCGGAGAGGCTAAGGTTGGAAGTTGACGAATCATCTACGGCATGGCAGGAGAAGGAGAACGGCTTCATAGAGTGCATAAGGATTCTGGAAGACGAGATCGAGCACGCGAGGGACGAGTCCAGGAGGTTTATGGAATCCCAGAGGTCGGCGAGGGTGGAGATTTCGAAGCTGAGGGACATCGTAAAGCAAGCGGTGAACGAATCCACCATCGTTAAGGAGGCATTGGAGATTGCCCGCGACGAGAATTCTCGGCTCAAGGACTTGCTGGCAGAGAAGGACAACGCTTACATGATCCTCAGACAAGATCACGAATGCCTCAAAGTGTGCGAGGCAGCAGCGATGGATAGCGTGAAGGAGCTCAGTGGGTTGCTGGCTACATCGACATCGCCGGTCGTGCGTCCTCCTCCTACTCCTAAGAAGAGTATAAGCTTGTTCGATGGTAGTACAAGTATAGATGAAGGGATGATGACAATTAGACCGATGACAAAGTTCCCCTCGGAGAAGTGGAAGAGCCCACGTCCATGGAAGTCAGCGGAGGACTCGAGGATATTCGATTTGTTCGAGCCATTACCGGAAGGGGAAAGGGATCAAAGTATTAACAGATTCAGGAATTGGGAGGAGGGAGAGTCTCCGTCGAGATCACTAAAAAAGAAGAAGCAAATTCTTCGCAGGTTCGGAGACATACTTAGGTTAAGAAGCTTCACAAGTAGGTAGAATATAATTTTATACGACTTATCAATGTTATTGTTTGCACTTCTAATAATTCTTTTATCATTTAGTAAAAAGAAATTTCTTTTATCGGTTGTGTGACTCTGTGTAATCGTAGAAAATTGTGCTACTTATTGTGCTCATGCTTTAATTTACACATTCTAGAAGGGTTGATTAGTGATTCGAAGCCAAAGTCGGGGTAATCTGTATCGCGGACATTGTGTACTATGCTATGCTTCAAAGATGGTATGTTAGCAATGACTAACCTCTGAATTACTCTCTTATGGTAATAATATGGTAGTGATGCTATGTCTCAACATACCTCTCTTCTTCTTAACAGGTTGTACAAAGATAAGTTACTCTTTAAGGCATTGTTTATTTATGTGGTGTTTAGCGAGAACAGTGAGGCCACATAATACCACTTTCAGGGCATGGCTGTAAGTGGGATGTGAAAGTTGATCTATTTTGAACCACTTTTGTACTTTTTGTGTTTGATTAAATACGAAAAAGAGAACATGAATTTGGAATCCTACTTACTTTCTAGTTCTGTTCCTTTTTATCTTATATGAAAAAAAGGCGTTTCTAACATTAACCCATTTTTTAAGAAAAGTGAGCGAATGTGGCACTTTTTGTATTTATTTAACATTAGTTAAAAGTTGGTACTAATTTCAAATAAAATAATTAGTACATATATAAATAATTTAATATAAGATAATTAGTGTATTAAATAACTAGTGCTAATTTAATATTACTTAATAATTAAATTAGCATAATATTTTAAATAATTAAAAAACTAATACTAATAATTAATATCAATTATTTAACTAATTATTATTAACAATTAAATGATTATTTAACTAACTAATTGAATTTTTATTTGTTATTAATAAAAAACTTAATACTAATATTACATAACAGACAAGTTTTACTATGATTTATAGACAAGATTTACTGTGATTTGACATGAACAGTAAATCTTATCTTCCACGAAATCAGAGTTTTGATATCGAAATTTTTTCCCCGTGGAAGTAGAAAATTTCCATTCTCACTTCGCACGTTTGGTTGGAGAACCACTTCCTCTACTTTAACAGAAAGAAGATTTACTATTCATGTCACTTCAACAAAAAAGTTATACTTTTTCACTCACTTCAACAACAAACTAAATATCAAAATTTAGGATTTTCAACTTCTAACCTCCACTTCTCCAAAGCAACCAAATTAAGAATTTTTTTTACTTCGTTCTACTTTGCTCTACTTCACTGTAATACGTACATAAAATGTTAATTTTCATATTTTTACTTTGCTCCATTTTGCCGTACCAAAAAGCCCCTAAACACATTATCATCTTGTATTGGACTTAAGATTAGAAAAAATACACCCATAATAATGAGACTGCAACTTATCTTTATTATGTCTATCGTTTGTTTTCATAATGTTGTTGGGGATATACAATTGATAGGCCAAACAATATGATATAGATACATCTTACACACACATACTTGAACAACATATATGTATCATGTTGAACTGGAGTCTACATGGTGCATAGTGTTGGAGTTGGTGGGGTTCTCAATCTATGTAGAAAATATCCCAGAGTATGATTGAGTATTTCTACATATAACAGAAATACCTCAATTTATTTGGATTGGATATTCCTAAATATAATAGGAATATCTCAATTGATTTGGATTGGATATTCCTACATATAATAGGAATATGTCAATAGATTTGGATTTGGATTTGGATTTGGATTGGATATTCCTATCTATAATAGGAATGCTAGTTGTGGGTTTGAGGCTATATATAGGTGTCTCCTGGCCCTAAAATATATCTCTCTCTAAAAAAAAATATAGCAACAAGAAAAGAAAAGGAGGCAAGAGTGTCATTGCAACATTGGAGAGGAGAAAGAATGATTGGAGGCCGTTTCGAAGAAGGAGATCAGTTTCGGGTATTTTTTTGTTGTCTTTCTTCTTCGTGGTTATAATCTATTTTCTGTTCCAAAAGAGTTGTGGTGATCTATTTGGACCGGTGAGAAGTTTGTATGGTGTCGGTGTATTTCTTATTCCATTAGTGGAGCCTTTTCAGGGTTGGACTCCGATCGTCCCGTAGTTTTTTTTCGTAAGGATTTTCCACATCAAAATTTTTTGTGTCTGCAATTTGTGTTTGGCATTTTTGGTTTGTGCATTTTGCTCGGTTCTCTCACAGGTACTCTCTAGTTTGGGGAACAATTTTTGCACTTTTATTCCCAACAAAGTGGTATCAGAGCCAGGTTCTGAAATTTCAGAAGGGTGTCAGGAGTTGACAAGCAAACCAGGGAGGAGAGATTAATGCGAAGTCGGTGCGCATGGTAAACCTGAACGATACCAACTATCATTACTGGAGGAACAAGATGAAGGATCTGCTATTTGTCAAGAAGCTGCATCTGCCGGTATTTGCTTCTAAGAGGCCCAGTAACAAATTCGAAGAGGACTAGAATTTTGAGCATATACAGGTATGTGGGTACATCAGGTAGTTCGTTGACGAGAACATGTACAACCACATTGCCAGTATTGAGCACGCGAGGACACTGTGGGATAAGCTAGAATTTTTATATGCGAAGAAGACCGGAGTAAATAAATTATTCCTGATCCGGATGATAATAGGTCTGCGGTACAAAGATGGGGCGTCTATTACGGATCACTTGAGTGAGTTCTAGGGCGTGGTTGACCAGCTATCCTCGATGGGAGTCAAGTTCGACGACGAGGTTCAGGGACTATGGCTGTTGTGTACAATGTCAGACTCGTGGAAGACCGTACGAGTGTCTGTGATCGCTTCTGCTCCGGAAGGTGTGGTCATTCTGGAGTTTGCCAAGAGTGGGATACTGAATGAAGAGATGTGGAGACGTTCTCAGGGCACTTCATCCACATCACACTCAGAGGCGCTTGTTTCAGAGAGCCACGAAAGGGGCAATAGCAGGGGTCCAGGTGGTGGCAGAGACAAAAGTAGGAGAAGGTCCAAGGGTCGGTACGATGACTCAGAGTGTTACCATTGTGATAAAAAAGGCCACATCAAGCGAAACAGTTTCGCTTAGAAGAGAGAGAAGAAGGGCGACAAGGGAAAGCAAAGTGAGAACACTACAGCGGTGGCCTCGACACATGGAGGCGACGTGATCATTATAGGTGATGAGGTAGTTATGAACCTTGCCTGCGATGACAACTCTTGGATGGTGGACTCGGGTGCTTCAGCGCACCTATCTCACAATATGGCACTATTTGCTACATACACAACATGCGACTATGGAGTGTTGAAGATGGGCAATGGAGATCTGTCGAAGGTAGTTGCCATTGGAGATATGCATTTAAGGACAAAGACAGGTGCAGTTCTTGTTCTCAAAGATATCCGTCATGTCCGTGATATCCATTTTAATCTAGTGTCGGTTGGATGACGAGGGTTTCTTCAGTCTCTTCGGGAAAAATCAGTGGAAGCTTTCCAGAGGTTCGATGGTGATTGCCAGAGGAAGCAAGAGGTTCAGACTCTACTATATGAAAGGAAGCGTATAGGGGGCACAGGAGGTTAATGCAGCTACTGATGCATCTACTGAGTTATGGCACAGGCGGCTCAGCCATATCAGCGAGAAGGGAATGAGCTACTTGGTGAACAGGAAGGTAATTCCAGGGCTAAAGTCTACAAAGTTGGAGAAGTGCACACACTATTTGGCAGAGAAGTAAAATATGGTGTCTTTCAAAGTCACCCAAGTTCAAGGAAGCCGACGTTGCTCGAGTTGATTCACTCGGATGTCTGCAGTCCTATGAAGGTAAAATCCATTGGTTGTGCTTCTTATTTTGTAACATTTATTGATGACTATTCCAGGAAGGTTTGGGTCTATACCTTAAAGACCAAAGATCAGGTGCTGTCAACTTTCAAGGAATTTCAGGCCTCTGTTGAAAAGGAGACGGACAAGAAGCATCTTTATGTTCGGTCGGACAATGGCGGAGAGTATATGGTCCCTTTGATGCTTATTGCAGAGAGCAAGGGATATGATACCAGAAGACTCCACCAAAGATATTGTAGCTCAATGGTGTAGCGGAGCGGATGAACATGATGCTAATGAAGAGGGTGCGGTGTTTGCTGTCAGAAGCAAACTTGCCAGGCAGCTATTGGGGTGATGCACTTTACACAGCTGCTTATGTTATTAATTTATGTCCTAGTGCTCCTTTGCAGGGGATGTGCCTGACAAAGTATGGTACGACAAAGAGCCGTCATACAATCACCTACAAGTGTTTGGTTGTAAGGCCTTCGTACATGTACTGAAGGACGAGAGATCCAAACTTGAGCCAAAGACGAGACGGTGCGTCTTTGTCGGCTACGGTCGGGATGAGTTTGGCTATAGACTCTACGATCCAGTGGAAAGAAAGTTCTACGGAAGCAGGGACATGGTATTCGTCGAGGATCAGACCATGACCAAATCTCTGGATTCTGAGATGCCTTCTGAGGCTGAGAAATTGCCTAAGTTAGAGTCATTTTGCTTCGAGCAGCTTTCAGAGGACATCGCAGAGAATCCAGTTATGGGGGAGCTAGTACATGGAGTTGTTCACAACCTTGATCATCAGCCTGCTGATGGTGGTCAGGGTGACTCTCAGAAGGATGAGCATACCGATGAGGCAGTTCCTAGAGGGGAGAAGACTGTAGATATACAGCCAGCACCAGTGATTCCGTTGAGGAGGAGCGATAGAGAGCGTCAACCATCTACGAGATACTCACCGGGTGAGTATGTGCTACTGACTGACGGGGGAGAACCTGAATGTTTTGTAGAGGCTATAGAAGACGAACACAGGAAGGAGCGGATGGAGACCATGCAGGAGGAGATGACTTCCTTGGATGCCAAATCTACTTATGATCTGGTGCGATTGCCAAAGGGCAAGAAAGCTTTGAAGAATCGATGGGTGTTCAGAGTGAAGCAGACAGATGATGCTACTCGCCCTCGATACAAAGCGAGTCTAGTAGTTAAAGGCTACGGTCAGCGAAAATGCATAGATTATGATGAGATCTTTTTGTCACTCATCAAACAGTCGTCTATACGGGTGGTGCTTGCATTGGCAGCCAGTTTTGACTTGGAGGTCGAGCAAATGGACGTAAAGACGGCATTCCTCCACGATGATCTTGAGGAGGAGTTGTACATGGAGAAGCCAGAGGGATTCTGTGAGGAAAAAAAAGTCATATTTGGTCTGCTGGTTGAGGAAGGGCTTGTATGGTCTGAAATAGGCTCTGAGAAAGTGGTACCGAAAGTTTGAGTCGTTTATGGGGGAGCATGGCTATGCACAGACGACGTCGGATTATTGTGTTTTTGTGAGGTACTTCACCGAGGATGATTTCATTATTTTGTTGCTTTATGTTGATGGCATATTGTTGGTGGGTCGGAATGCCACCAGGATAGCAGAGTTGAAGCACCAACTGGGCGCGGCATTCTCTATGAAGGATTTGGGCGCAGCGAAGACTATTCTTGGGATGGACATCAGCCGAGAGAGAGCACAAGCTACTACACTTGTCCCTAAAAAAAGTACATTCATCGGGTACTTCAGCATTTCAGGATGGACGGGTCGAAGAAAGTAAGTAACCCCCTTGCAGCTCACTTTAAGTTCACTGAGGAGCAGTGTCCATCTACCGAGGACGAGAAGGAAGATATGGAGCGAGTTCTATATGCCTCAGCCATGGGGAGTCTTATGTATGCTATGGTATGTACGAGGCCAGACATTGCTCACGCAGTCGGCACAGTTAGCAGGTACACTTTCAATCCTGAACGGATACATTGGAGTACGGTCAAGTGGATTATGATATCTTCAAGGTACTGTCGATTGAAGACTTTCATTTGGTGGTGACGAGCCAAAGGTGGTTGGATATAACGATGCTGATATGGCTGGAGATGTAGAGACGAGGCGATCGACTTTGGGCTATGTGATAATATTTGCTGGTGGAGCAGTATCGTGGCAGTCACGTTTACAGAAGTGTATTGCCTTATCGACGACAGAGGTAGAATATATTGCAGCGTCGGAGGCTTGCAAAGAGTTGTTGTAGATGAAGAAGCTGTTGTAGAAAATTGGGCTAAAGCAGGAGTAGTATCATTTGCTTTGCTATAGTTAGAGTGCTATTCATCTTCTGAAGAACCAGATATTTTATAGCCGATCCAAGCACATTAATACTGATATCATTGGATACGGGATGTGGTTCACAAGAAGATAGCGACGCCTGAGAAGGTTCATACAGATGACAACAAAGCAGATATGTTCACAAAGGTTCTACCAAGGAAAAAGTTTGAGTACTGCAGGCGGATCGTTGGGATGACGACCTCCTCCACATAGTTGTGAAGGGAAAGATTTGTTGGGAGTGGGTGGGATTCCCAACCTATGTGGAAAATACCCCGGAGTGGGATTGGGTATTTCTACATATAATAAGAATACCTCAATTTATTTGGATTGGAGATTCCTAAATATAATAGAAATATCTCAATGGATTTGGATTGGATATTCCTACATATTATAGGAATATGTTAATGGATTTGGATTTGGATTTGGATTTGGATTTGGATTGGATATTCCTATCTATAATAGGAATGCTAGTTGTGGGTTTGAGGCTATATATAGCTAGGTTTTTTCTGGCTCTAAAGTATCTCTCTCTTAAAAATATATATAGCAACAAGGAGAGAAAAGGAGGCAAGAGTGCCATTGCAACATTGGAGAGGAGAAAGAATGATTGGGGGCCGTTTCGAAGAAGGATATCAGTTTCGGGTATTTCCTATGTCTTTCTTCTTCGTGGTTATAATCTATTTTTGTTCCAAAAGAGTTGTGGTGATCCGTTTGGATCGGTAGGAAGTTTGTAAGGAGTCGGTGTATTTCTTATTCCATTAGTGGAGGCTTTTCAGGGTTGGAATCTGATCGTCCCGTGGTTTTTTCCGCAAGAGTTTTCCACATCAAAAACCTCTGTGTATGCGATTTGTGTTTGATTTTTTTGGTTTGCGCGTTTTGCTCTGTTCTCTCGCAGGTACTCTCTGGGTTGGGGAACGATTTTCGCACTTTCGTTCCCAACACATAGCTGACCAGTGTCACGTATCATACTTTTCGTATTCTGAGTGGGATGTGACAACAATCAACCACAATGAAATATGTTTATATGCCTTCTTGGTTACCGCTAAAAGATGGATTTGTTACTCGCACAACCACCACTAATGGAGCCGATCGGTTGGCGGTACCTAAAGCAGTGGCCAAGTGCAAGGCACCCTTACTATTGTAGAACTTAGAGGGGTTTGGTTAACATATACCCTAAGGACACATGTTAACATATTGATAAATGTATATTTTATATTGATACTTTTACCATCACATTTATCAATGTACCTTTCATATTTATCAATACACATTTTAAGTAAAAACAATTTTGGTGCCCTGACACTCTGTTATAACACCACTGCAAAGGCCTTTACTGGTTAATCTTTCTTTATTTGCCACCATAACATCGAATGGTTTGCTATCTGATAAAGAAAGGGCAATTATTTCACTGAAACCTATGTCAATGAAGCTGTGGGTTGATCGTGAGTCCACTAAGATAATTACATGTTTATTCTTGGCAGGTCCTCTCAATTTCATAGTAGAATGATGTAAACTACCATATAAAGCATGCAAGGAAATCTTATATAAACTCTGTGTGTTGCTCGAGACAGTGTCCAAATTCTCCGATACTGATAATGAATTGAGGGTATCAGTGTCTTATCATTCTCATCAGCCACTAACATATACAGTTAATTCTCTTTACACATGTGCCCCCTAGCCCACTTTCATCAAAAAGGAAGCATAATCCCAATTTTTTTCTCCTCACTAATTCATTTGGTTATATAGTAGGAGCTTGGACTCTAGTATTGACTGGAGGTTTGTTTTCTGTTCTTTGAGTAGGGACTTTTTTGAATATTTCATTGTTAGTAGCCACAAAACTTTTGTTAGTAAACATAGGAGTTCAATGGCTTTTCCTAACATCTGTTAGTTTTACTTCATGCAATCTAGCTACTTGTATATAAGTTGGTAAATTGACAGGATTAGCTACATGAACTTCATATATCACTTCTTAAGTCCTACTATATACTGACTTACCAAGCATTTCCCAGTGAAACCATATACCCTTTTTGACAACCTCTGAAACTGCAGTATATATTCATGTATTGTTCCCTCTTGTTTCAACATAATATATAAATTGGGATGGACCAAATTCCATTCTAATGCAATGACGGAATTTCTCCCAATTCATAACTCCCCCTCTGACTCGCATTATCCAGTCGAACCAGTAGGCAATTGTGCCTTTCAACTGTACAGAACAAATTATCACCCTATCCTACTCTGGTATACAGTAGTAATTGAAATAATGATTTACCCTAAGCAACCAGTCTTCCACATCTACTTTCCCATCAAAATCCGGGGGTTTTAACCTTAGGGATGGTTGTCCCCAACCATGTCCTGCCATATGCTTTCCAAACTATGAACCTAAATGTGTAGGTGTAGACATGACTGAAGATGGATGAGTGATGTGCAACCCCTGCCCCAAAGGGGTTCCTGGAGGCATCCTAAGATCACCTGAAGACATCCTAGGGCCTGGCTGAGGAAGTTGAGGTCCATGTTGGAGTGGATGGAGTTCCCAACCTATATGGAGAATACACTGGAGTGCGACGAGAGCCATCCGTGAGTCAGAACAGCTCGGGGAGGCGACGAGTGCCATTCGAAGTTCGGAGAAACTTGGGAAATTGGATCAGCAACAGTTATGTCCAGAGAGGACTGAGTTTGCCAAAACTCGATTTTCAACCGAGTTATGCCCGAGTTTGGTCTCTGGGTGTCAGAACCTTGATGTCTCAAAAACACACAACTTTTCAGTTATCGACGAGCTGTGCAGGATTTAGGGTATTTAAACACCATTGGATTACATCATTTAGTTCAGATTAGTTGCGGTTATGAGGGGATATATATTAGGTGTTTCCTAACCCTAATTAACATTGCAAGAGGAGATTTTACAAATTTTGAAGAGAGTGAGAAAGGGATTGACGGCTACTTCAAAGAGGAGATCATTTCAGATAATCTTTCTCGTCATCTTCGTTCTTCGTGAGTGTAATAAATTCTTTACTTCAAGTAGCTGTGGTGATCTAGTTTGGATCTGTGAGAAACTTGTAAGGAATCGATGTATTTTTTATTCCAATAGTGGAGGCTTATTAGGGTCGGACTTTGATTGTCCCGTGGGTTTTTCCATCTGAATTTTTCACGTAGAAATTGCTTGTGTCTGTTTGATTTCTGTGTGATTTCGGCGTTTGGTTTTGTGTGCTTTTCTAAGGTTCTTTGGGAGCTTCTTGGTTTAGGGAAACAGTTTTTACGTTTTTTTCTCAACACGTGGTATCATAGCTTTGGGTTCAAAGAGATATCAGGGTTGATAATCAAATCAAGGAGAAGAGATGGATGTGAAGCATGTGCACATGGTAAACCTAAATTGTTCTAATTACCACTATTGGCGGAGCAAGATGAAAGATTTACTATTCATCAAAAAGCTGCATCTTTCAGTATTTGTTATTGAGATGCCCAGTAATAAATTTGAAGAGAATTAGAATTTCGAGTACATACAAGTATGTGGGTACATACGGAAGTTAGTTGACGAGAACATGTACAATCATATTTCCAATATAAAGCACACAAGGACACTTTAGGAGAAGATGGAATCTTTGTATACGAAGAAGATCGGGGTAAACAAGTTATTTCTGATCCGAACGATGATGGGTCTGCATTACAAAGATGGTACGCTATAACAGATCACCTGAGTGAGTTCCAGGACATGGTTGACGAGTTATCCTCGATAGGAGTCATGCTCGACGACGAAGTTCAGGGGTTGTGGTTGTTGTATACTTTATCAGACTCGTAGAAAATCGTACGAGTGTCCATGATTGCTTCTGATCTAGAAGGCATGGTCAGTCTAAAGTTTGCTAAGAGCGAGGTGTTGAATAAATAGATTAGGAGAAATCTCAGGTCACTTTATCTTCTTCTCATTCAGAGGCGCTTGTTTTCAAAGAGCCGTGTAAGGAGTAAAAGCAGAAGTCTAGGCGGTGGCAGAGACTCAAGCGAAGGCAAGTCCAAGGATTGGTACAATGACTCTGAGTGCTTTCATTATGGTGAGAAGGGTCACATCAAGCGAAACTATTTTGCTTGGATGAGAGGAAAGGCGACAAGGAGAAGTAGAGCGAGAACACAATAGCAAGTGCCTTAGCACATGGAGACGTTATGATTATTGTAGGTGATGAGGTAGTCATGAACCTCGCATACGATAATAATTCTTGGCTGGTGGACTCAGGAGGTTCAGCACACGTATCTCACAACAGGATACTATTTGCCACTTATACAACAGAAGACTGTGGAGTGTTGAAGATGGGCAATAAAGATGTGTCAAAACAATTTGCTATTGGAGATGTGCATTTGAGAACCAAAACAGGTGCAATTCTTATTCTCAAAGATATCCATCATGTCCCCGAAATCTATTTCAACCTGGTATTGGTTGGAAGGTTAGATGATGAGGGGTTCTTCAATCTCTTTGGAAATGGTTAGTGGAAGCTTTCTAGGGGTTCTATAGTGATTGCCAGAGAAAGCAAGAGGTCCGGTCTCTACTATATAGAAGGAAGCACACGTGGGGCACATGAGATAAACGCAGTTACTGATGCGTCTACCGAGTTATGGCACAGGCGGCTCAGCCATATCAGCAAGAACGGAGTGATCTACACTTATTGAACAAGAAAGTCATTTTTGGGCTTAGGTCTACAAAGGTGGAGAGATGCACACACTATTTGGTAGAAAAGTAAAATAGGGTATCTTTCAAAAGTTACCCATCTTCAAGGAAGACACGTTGCTCGAGTTAGTCCACTCGGATGTTTGCGGTCCAATGACAATAAAATCTATTGGTGGTATTTCTTACTTTATGAATTTTATTGATTATTGTTCTAAAAAAAGTTTAGGTATATGCTTTAAAGACCAAGGATTATGTGCTACCCACTTTCAAAGAGATTCAGGCCTCCGTTGAAAGGGGGACAGACAAGAAATTGCTATGTATTCGGTCCAACAATGGTGGTGAATACATCGGTCCCTTTGATGCATATTGTAGAGAATAAGAGATACGACACCAGAAAACTATGCCAAAGATACCTCATCTCAATGGTGTAGCAAAGTGCATAAACATGACACTGATGGAAAGATACCTCTAAAGGTTATAATGTTTGTTGTCTGAAGCAAACTTACCGGATAGTTGTTGGGGTGAGAGACTCTTAACACTGCTGCTTATGTTATTAATTTTTCTCCTAGTTCTTCTTTGCAGGGTGATCTTCCTGATAGAGTATGGTACGACAAGAATCGTCATACAGTCACCTTCGAGTATTTGGTTGTAAGACCTTCGTGCATGTATCGAAGGACGAGATATCCAAACTTGAACCGAAGAGGAGGTTATAGACTCTATGATCCGGTGGAAAGAAAACTCTACAGAAGCGGGAACGTGGTATTCTTTGATGATCAGACCATGACCAGCACTCAGGATCCCGAGATGTCTTCTAAAACTGAGAAATTGCCCGAGTTAGAGTCTTTTTTCTTCAAGCGATTTCTAAAGGATACTACACAGGATCCAGTTATATAGGAGCCAGTACTTGGAGATGCTTCTAACCTTGATAATCAGCCTATTGATGGTGGTCAGGGTGACCCTCAGGAGGATGAGCATGCCGAGAAGGTAGTTTTTGAAGGAGAGAAGTTTGTTCGTATACAGCCAACACCAGAGGTTCTTTTGAGGAGGAGCGCAAGAGAGCGTCGACTATCTTTGAGATGCTCACCATATGAGTATGTCCTACAATCTGATGGAGGAGAGCCCAATTTTTTTACAAAGGATATAAAAGACATACACGGGCAAGAGTGGATGCAAGCCATGTAGGAGGAGCTGAGTTCCTGTAAACCCCCTAAAATTTTAAATTTATTTTAAGTATTTTTTTAAATTATCGAATATCTTTAGAGTATTTTCATAGTTAATTAGAAAATAAGTTTCTTGATTTAATTAAATAAATTTTTAAATAGTTAATTAAATACAAGTAATAAATAAAACTATATAATTGTACTCATATATATACGAATATAGCTATATATATATATATATATATATATATATATATATATATATATATATATATATATATATATATATATATATGTATATATATATATAAATAAAAGTTTAAAACAAATAAATAACTAATTAGAAATAAAAATTTTGAATAAAAAGAATTTAAACGAGACTAGAAGATGTATAATTTCATAATAAAAGATTTTTTTTACTATTAAAGAAATATATATATATATATTAGTTGTTAAAATAATAATAATGTTAATAAAATAAAAAGGAAAAAAACAAAAGAAAGAAAAAAGAAGAAGCAAAACCTAACCCAACACCTAAACCTATTCCCTACCCACAACCACTACACTAACCCACACGCACGGACATAGCGACCCCCCTTCAGCCGCGACCTCTCCCCACTCCCTGTCTATATATATATATGTATATATGTAACCATCAAACCCTAACCCAAAATCTAAGTTCTACAAACCCTACCCCTACCCCAGTCCTCGAGGGCCATCCCACAGTGTCGTCGACCCCCGAGACGTCGGCGACCACTGCCCAGGCCAACAACAATCGCCGATCAGCCGCCCGCACGCGCAGCACACCAACAACAGCGACCCCTACTTCAAGGTGGTGTAACTCTCTTATCTTTGATTCTTTTCTCGAGCGTTTTCTTCCCTCCAAGCGGGATGAGCTTTCGTGTCCCGGATAGGTCAAAAAATCAACCGAAAGTCGGCCAAAAAATTGACCAAGAACAGTCTAAAAATTCGACCAAAACTCCCATGTTCATGCCCAATTTGCCACCAAGCCGTTTAATATTTTTAAAATCTAATTGAAAAGTTTTCTTCTCAATATAACCAAGAATTTTACTGTTCTTTTATTTTTTATTAGTTTATTTTATTTATTAAATTATTCGATCTCCAAAACGACCAAAAACTTGGTATTTTAAAACTAAAATTTTGTGATACAGAGTACGCCCCACCAAACGAGACAACCTCATCGCATACCAATTGCACCAAAAGGTGCGTATGGTATATTCTGACGTGTGAGCTTTCGCAAAAGTTGATTCGGACATGTGTGCGCGTCAAAATCAACATGTATCTGTAAAAACTTCTCGTACCGTGACTTGTGCAAACAACCACCCTACTTTGTGTACGCTCATTGGAATGCGACAAAACTTGCGCTATTGGATTTGTGGTATTATGTTGGTCCTGTAATCCAAGATTCACGTGATTCTGAGACAGTTGAACCAACCGCCTATTCGTGGGCCCCACGGTTTGACTTGAAGGGCGAATTTGTGATCGGCTCACCGGAATCGAAAATTGGACATACCATTACGTTTGTATCATCGTTGAAGATTTTTTTGACATATAATTTGTCCAATTTAGAGATCTTTATCCCTGGCACGTATTTTGGTACAAAATGGGCCACATATGGACCCCTCTTTGACCCAAAATTATCATTTTGCCCATGTGTCCAAATTGGACGAAAGGGTAGACCTTCTTGACTATCTTGCTAATTTTGAAGACTTTGGTGATATTTATTTCAGCATCCGAAGACGTTCATTCGGAGGCCATAGTTTCTGATCCTTTGTGCTTGACGTTTGGACGCTTACACTATGCAGATTGCTTATCAGGCAAGTATGCATTGCCATTGTACTGTGATTTACATTCCATATGGTGCATGCATTTTATTTTTTTGTTATTTAGTTCATATATTTTAACTGCTATATAAACTATACGTCCAAAAATAACTTGGGTACAACGATAATGGCGTCATATTTTATCTTTATTATATATTATGCATGTCGACCTAGTTTTACGAGACCACCACATAATTTGGAGGGCATCATTATATTTTATTGGTTGTGACACATATGTTACACGAGTGTGAGTCTCATATAGGATACGTACTTGCGTGGCGGGCTGGCTATATGTACGTATGGGACGTGCGATAGGGAATAACTGCTAATAAAATTTGCATGCTAGAAGACTTAGCAGTTATTAGAGGTACCATCGTGTCATGGATATGGCATGAATAGAGCATGGGATGGGGAGAATAACAAGTAAGGCGTTTGGGCTTCTTTGCACTTTTCCTAATGTAACCCGTACACTCCGCCGGAGATGCATGGTTAGATAACCCTTAATATTATATATCTACAGGCGGCCTCTGACGCTCAAAAGACGTCATACTTTTTGTGCCCCTAATTTTTCGAGAGAATCATGCCAATCCCATTTTAGCCAGATAGCCCACATGTTGGAAAGTTATTCTCAAAAGTGCATTCACATAGACGGTTAGTCGACCCTTTGGATATTTATTTTCAGTACTTTATTGGCATATTTCTATGTATCTTGTTACGTCCCTCTGAGGACCTGGTACCTTTTCAGGTGTAGACGATCATGACTATTCGCAAGAGCACGGATCATGACTTGCTACTTCGTTCTCTTTTGAGGAGGTCTTCCCTTCGAGCCTCTATGATCATTAGATGATGTACTTATTATGTTTAATTTTATATTCTAGTTTGGTAGTGGATTTGTCTCCATCCAACTATTAGTTCCTCTCGACTAGTTCATATTTAATTTATTGATATATTTGATCATTTATTTCTTTATGATTTTTGTGGATGAGATTTAGTATGCCCCGTGACTTGTGACAATTATATACCACTTGTGAATTATTATTCATAATATAACGTACGTATGTGTCATGGTTTTCATATATTAGAGTTTTCATATACATACGGCTGACATGCTTACGTATTCCTAGTCCTACGTATTTTGGGACTGGGGCATGACAGTTCCCTATAGACAAACTTTACTTATGATCTGGTACAATTGCTAAAGGGTAAGAATTCTTTGAACAATTGATGGATTTTAAGAGTGAAGTAGATGGAAGATGCTACTCTCCCTTGATACAAAGCAAGGCTGATAGTTAAAGGCTACGGTCAGCGGAAATATGTGGATTTCGATGAGGTCTTTTTGCCAATCGTCAAGTTATCATCTATTCGTCTGGTGCTAGCTTTTAGTTTTGACTTAGAGGTTTAGCAGATGAAAGTAAAGACAATATTTCTCTACTATGATTTAAAAGAGTTATACATAGAGTTGATAGAGGGATTCTGTGAGAAGGGTAAGTCATACTTAGTCTACCGATTGACAAAGAATTTGTATGGTCTAAAGCAAGCTTTGAGGCAGTGGTACAAAAAGTTCAAGTAATTTATGGGAGAACATGGTTATGCACGAACGACGTTAGATCATTGGATATTTGTGAAGTACATTGCCGAGGATGATTTCATCATACTTTGTCCTATGTAGATGATATGCTACTGGTGGGTCAAAATGCCACCAAGATAGCGGAGTTGAAGCACCAACTGGGTGCGACCTTCTATATAAAAGATTTTGGCGCAATAAAGGCTATTCTTAGGATGGAGATCAACATAGAGAGAGAGAGAGAGAGTCCACGCTATTTCACTTATCCCAGAACAAGTACATTCACTGGGTACTTCAACGTTTCGAGATGGACGGGTCAAAGAAAGTGAGCACCCTCCTGCAGCTCACTTTAAGCTTATTGCAGAGTAGTGTCCATCTACCGAGGATGGAAAGAAAGATATGGAGAAGGTTCTGTAAGCTTCAGCAATAGGGAGTCTTACACATGCCATAGTGTATACAAGGCCAGACATCGCTCATGCAGTTGGCATGGTTAGCAGGTATCTCTCCAATCCTAGGAGAATATATTGGACTGCGTTCAAGTGGATTCTATGGTACCTTCAGGGCACTACTGATTGGACACTTTCATTTGGTGGTGATGAGCCAAAGATGGTCGAATATACTGACGCTGATATGGTGGGAGATGTATACATAAGGAGATCAACTTCAGACTATGTGATGATGTTTGTTGATGGAGCTATATCATGGCAGTCGCTATTGTAGAAATGTGTTACGTTGTCTACGACAGAGGCAGAGTATATTGTAGTGATAGAGGCTTGCAAGGAGCTGTTGTGGATGAAGAAGCTTTTGCAGAAAATAGGACTAAAGCAAAAGTAGTACGTATTACTTTGTGATAGCCAGAGTACCATCCACCTTGTAAAGAACCCGGCATTTTATAGTCAGTCCAAATATATTAAAAATGGTATCATTAGATACTATACGTGCTTTTGGTGAAGGACGCGTCGCTTGAGAAGTTTTACATAGATGACAATGGAGCAGATATGTTCATGTAGGTTCTACCTAGGGAGTTTGAGAACTATATACAGATCGTCAGTATAATGAGCTCATCCGCCTAGTTGGGAAGGGAAAGATTTATTGGAGTGGGTGGGGTTACCAACCTACGTGGAGAATATTTCGAAGTGCGATGAGTGTCATCCATGTGTCAGAGAAGTTCAAGGAGGCGACAAGTGCCATTCGAAGTTCGGAGAAACTTAAAAAATTGGAGCAGCAGCAGTTCTGTCCAGAGAGGACAGAGTTCGACCAAAACTCGATTTCCAACTGAGTTTTGTCTGAGTTCGATCTCTAGGTATTAGAACCATGTTGGCTCAAAAACAAAAAACTCTGGCCGAGTTCGGTTGTCGAAAAATTGTATGGAATTTTGGATATTTTATACATCGTTAGATTATATCTTGTGGTCCAGATTAGTTGCGGTTATGACAGGGTATATATTAGGTGTTTTTTAACCCTAATTAATATTTCAAGATGAGTTTTTGCAACTTTTGAAGAGAGAGAAAGGGGTTGACGGCTACTTCAAAGAGGAGATCGTTTCGGGTAACCTTTCTCATTTTCTTCGTTCTTTGTGAGTTTGTAATCAATTTTTTATTTCAAGTAGTTGGGGTGATCTGGTTTGGATCAATGAGAAGATTGTAAGGAGTTGGTTTATTCTTTATTTTAATAGTAGAGGCTTCAGGGTTGGACTCTGATCATCCTGTAATTTTTTTCCATCTAGGTTTTCTTTATAAAAATTGCTTGTGTCTGCATTTGATTTTCTGTGTGATTTTGATGTTTGGTTTTGTGTGCTTTTTTCGGTTCTCTCGCAGCTTCTTAGTTTGGGGGAACGGTTTTCGTATTTCGTTTCCAACAGTCCACTCGGTTGTGAATTAAAGTATAAAATAGGAGGATTAAATCCCATAAGCAGTGCCAAATTGGACAAGAAAAATGGGAATAGACAATGAGGATGCCCTCATAGGAGGTACATAAGGTGACTAATAAGGAGTTTTGGGGTTTATTGGTGGTGCCATGGCCGGTACTGACTGAGAAGCCTCATTTCTTATATGAGACCTCCACAATTCCTCCAAGAGATTATCGAATTTGTCATTGAGATTAATAATTACCTTCCAATGAGAGGAATTACTCGTCTTCTACCGGATGTCGTCTTCGTTCTGGAGAATTTTGTTGTGAACTAGGGTTACTCGAGCTCCTTTCCCGACTTGACTCGATCACCTGATCAAGTGGGTCAAAGTACTTCCTTCCATGGTTGGCAATGGAGGAGATCTAAGTGTATTTGACAAATAACTAGTAGAATTAAAGAAGAAGAAGAAGAAGAAGATGAAGATGAAGATGAAGATGAAGAAGAAACTCTGGATTTGGAGGAACTAGGTTGTTTTATTGAATTGTAAGGAAGAAGATGAATACATTAAAATTGTAATGTAAAAACTAGAAGAAAAGAAACTAAAAGAATATTTCTCTACATACAACATTACTTCCTCTTAGGGGTGCAACTCGGGCAGGCTAAACCCAAGCCCGATCGGATAAACCTGTTAATGGGTTGGGTTAGGGTTGAAGATACCCGGATTTAGGCTCAGATTTGGGTTAAAATAAACTCGATCAAAAATTGGGTTGGGTTCGGGTTACCCAAAAAACCCGAAACTCGATATATATATATATATATATATATATATATATATATATATATATATATATATATATATATATATATATATATATATATTCTTCATCCAAACTCTTAAACTCCTTATCCTAAATCTTATTTCAATTTATATTTTGTAATGAATTATGCATGATTGCTACTTGATTTTGTGTTTAATATAACTCTTGTTTAAAATTATTTCAAATATCATATTAGAGCCTGGTTGTCATCACAAAATTGAAAGTTTTACTAACTTTTGTATTTAGTGAATTACAACGAAGAAAGTATAAAAGAATCATAACACTGAGAATTCTAAGTACAAAAAGAAGAAAATCTAGGAAATTGTGAGGATGGAGATCGAGTTATGCAGCTAACTTTTTTACTCCGTTGACGATCGACTAACGAAAAAAATTTGCTAAGTCCCTGCTCACTGGCAAGAAAGGTAGCAATCAGACTCCAAGTCTCCTACTTTTGACCATACCACAAAAATCCCCTTGGGAAGCATATGTCTCTGCTATTTATAGCCATTTGCACTGAAATGGCTATGCACTTATCCTAAAAAATAACTGTTTTTAGTCTATGAGGGCAGAATTTGGATTGCGGTATGGTATTCTCAACAGAATATGGTTGTAATCGTGCGCGCATATCGCGGTTCAGCTGCAACGTAGCGTGAGTTAGGGAAAACTACTGCTGAAATCTTGGATGGCGCCCACTGTAGAAGCATAAAAAGTGCATCTCAGATAGATGGCACAGTTTTCTATAAATAAATCCAACAATAAAAGAATGATGCACTTTCTAATTGTTCCCGAAGAAAGATGCAAATTTTCTTACTTTGGTGCACTTTCCATTAATTTTAGAGGATAACGCACTATTCAGAGAGTAGAAAAGTGGCACACTTTCTTAATGTTATGAAAGATGGCACACAAACAATCTTCTCTCTTTCAACATTTAATGCAACAAACTGACAGCTGACAGAGGCAGAAACCGAAGAGTCATAGGTCATCATTACAGCGAAACTACGGCACGCAAACCCAGGTTATCGTTTAGCAACCCAACCGCAGTGTCATTCTCTTAAAAAGTGTGCCAAAGTATAATTCTCTTCAAAAGTGTGCTGCAATGCCAATTCCTTCAAAAGTGCGCTACACCGCAGTGTCATTTCCTTCAAAAGTGTGTCGTAGTGCCAATTCTCTTCAAAAGTGTACCACAGTACCATTTTCTTCAAAACTGCGCCGTAGTGACGTTCTCTTCAAAAGTGTGTCGCATTATCATTCTTTTCAAAAGTGCATTGCAGTGCCATTTCCTTCAAAAGTGCACCGCAGTGCCAATTCTCCTTCAAAAGTGCGCCGCAGTGCCATTTTCTTCAAAAGTGCGTCGTAGTGCCATTCTCTTCAAAATTGTGCCGTAGTGCCAATCTTACTAAAAATGCGCTAGTCTCCAAACGACTTCTAAAGTACGCATACTATCCTAACCGACAGTGAGTAGTTACGAATGCATGTCTTACATGCCGTACTTCTCGTGAAAGGTGTGCAAATAAATGTCCCCCACGACCTATGCTTTCCTCGTATAGGAAGCTACGTGTCAAGCAGGCAGCAAGATGTGCACCCACTCATACAAAATATGGGGTGTTAATCCACCAAAAGTGCACGCATAATGGTAATAGTGTTGACTGTCCATACTGCGTACACTCTCGTAACCGCTCCTAAACTCTATAAATAGAGGAGAATACACACAAAGATAGATAGAGATAGAGATAGAGAGAAAGGGGCTAGAATTCCTAAGTCTTTAAAATTCAAGAGCAGAGTGAGAGAAATAGAAGCTTCTCATGCCGTTGTTCCAGAGCTTTCTTATAGTTCAACTCTCTAAGTTATTTGCAGTAATCTTCAAGTCTTTGAAATTCAAGATCAGAGTGAGAGAAATAGAAGCTTCTCGTGCCGTTGTGCCAGAGCTTTCTTATTGTTCAACTCTCCAAGTTGTTCGCAATATTCCCTATATTTTTTCGTCTTCGTGTGCAATTATTTATCGTCGTATGCATTTTTCATCGTCGAGTGGTCCAAGGAGTAAAGTGATCATCCGCAGATCAGATCTCTATAGCTATACTTTTCCAGAATCAATTGTACTTATATTTCTGTTTTGGATCTTTTTTGTACTTTTGTTTCTTTTTAACAGTTTGTAACACAAAAGTTTCGTATAAACTTTTCCTCACAAACAAAGATGATAACTCTACTAGAGACTTTCTTCTCCTCTGACGATAAGGTGATAGCTCAACTCGACACTGCTTCGGTCGGCTCGACGTAGAAGACCTTGGTCGTGAAGTTCGACCAACATGCATATGAAGAAATGCTCCATTCTTAGGGTAGTGTTCACCCCTCATCCAAGTCGAGGAAAACTCACAATGTGTGGATACCCAAACCTCGTCATGCATATCCCGAAGTTGCTGCCAACAAGGGAAAGAGCATTCTGATTGACGAGAGTTCCCCTGTCAATTTTGTTCAGATCAATGACTTGGTGGACAATTCCCTTTGTGTTAAACAAGGGATACAATTCACGTAACTCACGCAATTTCAAGCAAAGGGTAATCCACACCCAAGATTATGAATTCCTTACATTAAATAAGGGATATAATTCTTGCAACTCGCACAATTTTGAGCAAAGGGTAATCCACACCCAAGCTCCTCAACCCGCGTATATTCGCTGCAAGCAAGGCATGGACACCGCTGTCCAAACCAACCAGGGCACAAATAAAGTGTTGGTCAGGGAGAATTATTCTCCTAACATCTTGATTACGCACACTATAGTGAGAAAACTATGTGCCACTCATGTGCCAGGTCAAGACCTCCGTACAAAATTAAATACGTGTAGACAAGCTGCGCCAACTTTGTCTGCACTACAAAATATGCGTCAAATAGGAGCAATCTCTACACAACATGCTGATTGTGCGCATGTGCACAAGAGGACTATTAGAGACAACTTTCTCTCCTCCCTGAAGAGCAAAAACTCAAGATATGACGAATCACTTGCAAATCAAGCCAGCACATCACTATATACACAAGAGACCAAAAATATGCACAGAAGATTCAGTATTTCTCATGTAAAGAGGCAGAGTGTGCCCTCTTCCTCCTCTTCTCTTTTCTTTCTTGATTTTTGTGAGCTTATTATATAAAAATATAAAGAGAGGGGCCCTTCTGACATTACAATGATGTTTCTTAATGAATATCATTGCAATTGTCTGTCATGTCCCAGTCCCAAAATACCAAGGGACTAGCCACGTAGTAATGGCTAGCAGCACAAATCCAATAGACAAACCCAATTTACTGGACCCGTTAGAGTGCACTTAAGTTATAATACATATAAATGGTCTACAAAATACCTGTCACATTTTATATATCTAATCTCATCCAAAATAAGTAACGAAATCACAAAGAGACAAGTCCAGACACAATAATATAAAATGATCTGTCCAACCAAAGCAATATAAATAATGTCACGCGGAACAACCCATCATCAAAATGGAAAGGAAATAAATCCAAGTATAATATCCAGAAGTCAATACAAGATCAAATATCTAAGGACACTAAGCATAATAAATGGATGATGAGAATACTGCGTGCTCAAGAGAAGTCCTCCGGAACAACCTCGTCCTCTATAACTTGTACGCTCCAATAGTAGCACCTGTCCCGTAAACCTCGGGATAGCTCTCCTCGTCTACACCTGGAAACATAATCCGGATCCAGGTCCTCAGGGGACATAGCAAGGTATAATAAACACTCAAGCCAAAATAAAATACAGCAAGTAAATATAGACAGATCCCCAGGACAAGCTATGTAACCAGCTAAGTGAAATACAAATGAGAGCATCACTAGTACTTAGGCTGAGACCACTACAAGCTCTGTGTCGGAGAGCCCATAGCAGCAAGTAGTATCATGACTCCAGTATATGTGCCAAAGATCTAAGACAGAGTCTAAGGCACCTCCAATAGTATATATATAAATAATCAGCCTGTAGCCTGTGTGTCTCTCCCCACCCAATGTAACCTCATGTCTCATGTCCATGATGTCTCATATCCATAACACGCAAGATCATGACCTTTAGCTAGTACAATGAGTCATAATAATATCCTTGTAATATGCACGTCTTATATCACGAATCCTGTAAGCCTATACAGAATCACCATGAATAACTCAAGAAAAATTCTGTCACATAAAATAGTGTCAAGTATCCTACTGTATGGCGTACTTGATAAAATAAGCACGTAAAAATAGGATCATGGAATCAACTCTCTAGGTGACGTTGCACGACTTCGCGTACGACGTCGATACCCGAATCTGGTTCGGACGCTAAGCAACGTCTCACGGTCCTAGGGTGAACAGGAACATCAAAATAGTATATATATATATATATATATATATATATATATATATATATATATATATATATATATATATATATATATATATATAGGAAGAACACAAGCAAATAATATAACAAGATCTCTGCAGTTTTGGCAAGGTACACTTGTTTGGATTCTGAACTCCGTCAACTACTCCTGGGAAAGTGTAATCTTCACATACACCTCTGAATAATGAAACAAATATCACCAATGTTCTCAAAATACTTGAAGTATCTAGGATTGACTACCCATAAGTCCAATTTGGACACATGGACAGAATTGATAGTTTTGGGTCAAAGCGGGGTCCACATGTGGCCCCACTTTGCACCGAAAAATGTGTCGAAGACAAAGTTCTCCAAATTTGTCAAACTTAGTGTCTACGAATCCAGAACGATGGCATAAACCCAACGGAATATCCATAGCTGGATTCTGATGAGCCGATCACGAAATTGCCCATATTATGGAACGTAGGGCCCACGAAATATTGTTTTATCAACATTCTCAGAATCGAACCAAACTTGGGTCACAGGACCAGCGTAACGCTACAAATCCAATGGCATAAGTTTTATTATGAATCGATGAGTACACACGAAGTTATGGGGAGTGTCAGAACAGGCCGATTTAATACTTTTCGACGGATATACGTTAATTCTGATGTGCACGCACATCCAAATCAAGTTCCGCGAAATCCCACACATCCACGTTTATGTTACACGTCTTTCGATGTAACTCGCACACGATAAAGTCATCTCGTTTGGCCGGACGCATCCCATATTGTGAGATTTTGGGTGTTTTAAAAATAAGTTTATAGTCGTTTTGGAACCAGAATAATTTAACCATTAAAGCAAACTAATAAAAACTAAAAGAATAGTAAAAATTTTGGTTATATTGTGAAGAAGTTCCTTCAATTATATTTTGAAAATAATTAACGAGATGGTAAAAAATTAGACATGAACAGGGGTACTTGGACTAAATTTTTGAATTGTTGTTGAACAGTTTTTTGGCTAACTTTCGGTCGATTTTTCGATCAAACCCGGATGCCTAAATTCATTCCACTTGAAGGAAATCCTAGAGGTTTAGGTTGTGAACATTCCAGCGAAGACGGGATACGAAACGGACGAGCGAGGAGGACGGAAGCTCCACGCGAAGGGGGCCGCAAGGTTGCTGCTATGCGCGTGCGGTCGACGCTGCGGGCGGCACGGCGGGGGTCGGCGACGGTCGGCAAGGTGTTGGTGGAGGTGGTATAGGTGTAGGATTAGGGTTAGGGTTAGGGTTTGGTATGGAGAAAAATCTAGGGTTAGGGTTTGTTGTAGATGCATATATATAGAGGGAGAGAGGGTTTCCTGTACGCGGAAGTGGGGGATTTAAAGTTTAGTTTTGGGTTTGGGTTTAGTGTTAACGGGTAGGGTTAATGAGTTAATGGATTTTGGTTTATTTCTATTTTTCTTTTCCCTATTTCTTTTGTTTTATTCAATAATTAAATACAAAAAAATTTTAAAAAAAGTTAGGCACTTGGAAATATTCTAAAAAAATTATATTTCCTCCAACAATAATTTATAACCCAATTTATATTAATTAAAAAGATATTTACTAAATATTAATAAATATTAAAATAATTAAAGAAATTCATAAATTCTATTTTCTATTTAATATTATATTGGGAGCATGCAGGGGGTTCGAATAACGCAACTCGAGTGTCATGTGCGTAATAGGACCGGTTAGGCTCAAAGCATAAATTTGGTTGGAAGATATGGGTTGGTGTAGCATGTTAAAATCGTACGCCATGACAAAAGGTTTAATTAAATCATCATTTTCTCGTAATTGTGTTACGAAAGTTGTACGACCAAAACATGGCATGGGATTGCGAATTTGTGAGGGACAGTCATAGCAGGAGCCTAATTTTACTCGTCTAAGTCGAGCATGCTAGGTTGGTTGGAAGGAAAAGGCTAGTGTTGCACTCAAGATCTTAAAACCATGGTGGTTGGTTTCCAAAGTTTAATTAAATTATCGAATAAATATTTAAAATAAAATAAAATTATTAATTATCGAACTAACCCTATATAAAAAAATCAGGGTGCTCATAATCTATCCACCTTAAAAGAATTGCGTTCTCACAATTAAGAAAAATAAAATATAACCGGTCAGGAAAGGTTTGCTTCAGAAGAGATGACATGGTTGCATGACATTTATTGAATCATGATACAAAAGATAAGGAACCATGAGCAAGGAAAAATTGGGAGGAAAGGTTAGGGTTTTATTCAAGCAGAACACGTAGGGAAAAATAAAAACTTTTTCTTAGGAAATGAGAGATAAGTAAATCAAGAGTAAAGGAGCCTGGTTAGAGCGAGGATCAACTATAACTTATGAAGATTTGGGTACCACTTACATATTACTGCTCTAGACTAACAAGTTTATGCTGACATAATACTAGGTGTTGACTAGGGGATGAAACTAACAGGCACATGCTAAATTATTAACAGGAATATTCATTACTATAGCTAGCTATGATAAGACTAAATCTTATCCATATTTGCTACTCCTCAAGTCCGTGCCTCCTGTAAACTCCCTCACCCAAAATAGGTATTTTGTGTGTATTTTATATTATTATATTTATTATAGATGTTGATTTTTTTAAATATTCTCTTAGTTAATTAAAAAATAAATTTATTGATATATTTACTTATATAAATATTTAATTAGAATTATTTTTAGGCTATTTTAGATTTTTGGAGATTTTTCTAGAATTTTTGGTAATTAAAACTTAGGAAACATAAATTTTTAGGACTTTCATGATTTACTATGAGAGACCATACTTGCATGTTGTTACTACCAAATATTTAATTTAGAGTTAAAATATTTAAATATATTTTTCTGTAATTTATTTATAATTTTAAGGAATTTATTTAGATTTTTGAAATTATTTAGGATTTATTTGGATATATATAGTCTGAATATTAGATAGATGCTAATTTAGTGTTAATAGATATTAATAAGATTATATATAAATTATTTGTATTATCTTTAATTCTATTTAAGATTATAAATTATTGAGATAAACTCAAACTCTATTTTTAAATTAATTCAAATCCTGAGCCTACTAGGAAAGCAACTTCATGCATATCCTATCCTTATTTAAACTGATTATAATCATATCCAAATTAGCCAATCCTAGTCGTATTCAATTAAATAGTCTTAACTATTATAAATATCTATTAGACTTATGAAATAAAATCATATTTCATATTTTCTTCCCCCAAACTCCTCTCTTTTTGGTCCAAAAATAGTCAAAATTTGTCATAAATTCAGCCTCATTTTCTAGTAGTTATGACGACTTAAAAATATGATATCTCCTAGCTCCGGACTCCAAACGTGCTCCAATTTTTTTTTAGAACCATATCAAGGTTAGTTTTCTGAATATATAAATTATTTCAGTAATTTCAGAACCTATTTTTTCAGAATATTCTGAAATTGCCAGTTGTCCGAAATCAGACGTATTTTCGTATTTTTGAGATTTTGGGAGATCCCGAACTTGGAATTACTATCCGTTTGATGTTTCGAAAATATAACATGATGAAATTATATAAAATTATTTTTCTAGAATTAAATATATAATTTTAATCTACTGTAAAATTTGTGCAACGTAGACGTAAATAGGAAACCACCGAAAACTGTCATTTATGCGCTCTTGTGGCCATAACTCTTTACCGACTTGTGATTTTATAAAACTGTCAATTCTAGCATTCATGTAGCATTAAAATCTATAGGATTCCACACACAAATATAGGATTTGAGTTGATTAACTTTTTGGTTAACGATTACCTCGATTTGCGTGCCACGAATCACAAATCCGTAGAGTTGACTTTCTTTGGACCAAAATTAGAGTTTAGCAATAAAATCAGATTATAATAAGATTAAAAATACTATTTTAGGTTATTTTATTTAGAATTAAAATAGATTAAAATGGAGGAACCTATTCACCCACTTTTGTAACCTAACTTGTTTAATTTATGTCACGGGTAGATCGGATGACGCATTGAGTTGTGACTTCATTCTTTTTCAGAGCAGACAAGTATTTATTGCCATTGTACTATAATTTATATTCCACATGTTGCATGCATCTTATTTCTTCTTATTAGTTCATATATTTTAACTGCCATATAAACTGCGCGTCCAAGAAAACTTGGGTGTAACGATGGTGGCGTCATATTCTGTTTTTATTATGTATATGCATGTGACCTAGTTTATGAGACCACCCCATTATCATGAGGCATTCATAGGTTTCCTTAGCCGTAACACAGTTGTTACACGAGTGTGAGTCTCATATAGATCACGGACTTGCGTGACAGGTTGGCCTCCTGTACGTATGAGACGTGCGTTAGGGATAACTATTGATAGAAATTATATGTTAGAAGACTTAGAAGTTATTAATAGTCCATGGACATAGACTATTATAGTACGGTGGTCCAATCCTTGTCCTTGTTTGGTTGTAGGGTTGGACTATTGTACTAACGATAGGCTATGAGCCAAAGTTATTACGCCGATACTTGCACTCTGCCTTGGCATAGTAGCTAAAATGTATCATGGATGTGACATGCTTAGGGCATGGGGTGGAGAGAATAACAAGTAAGGTATTTGGGCTCCTTTGCACTTTCCTTTCTGTAACCCGTACGCTCCGCCGGAGATACGTGGCGGTGATGACCCCTATATTACTGGCGGCCTCTGGCGTTCAAAAGACAACATGCTTTGTAGGCCCCTGATTCTCTGAGAGAATCATGCCAATCCCATTTATGGCCAGATAATCCACTTGTTGGAAAATTGTTCTCAAACTGCATTCATATAGATGGTTAGGCGACCCATTGGATGTTTATTTCAGTACTTTATTGGCATGCTTCTATGTATCTTGTTATGTCCCTCTGAGGACCTGGTCCCTTTCCAGGTGTAGATGTTTATGAGTATTAGCAGGAGCACAGATCCGGACTAGCTACTTATATTTCGAGGAGGTTTTCTCTTCGAGCCTTAGTGCTTATTAATGGATGTACTTATATTTGTTTCTTTTATATTCTAGTTTGGTAGTAAATTTATTTTCACCCGACTATCATCCTTAGATACTTTATATTGAGATTTAGTTACATGGTTATTGGTTATTTATTTATTTATGATTTTCTGTGGATGAGATTTAGATTATTTCTGTGACTTGAGATAGTTTATACTACTTGTGAATTATTGTTCATAATATAGCGTACGCATGTGTTATGGTTTCCATATATTGGAGTTGACATATACATGCGGTGGTATGCTTACGTGTTCCTAGTCCTACATATTTTGGGACTGGGACGTGACATATTTTTAGTGGTGGCCCATGTAGGTCGAGAGTATATTGTCTCGGTTATGTCACTGTACCGAGTAAGCCTGCAAATAGGATTAGAGTATAGGATCTCATCCATAATTGACTATAACTCACATCCTTTTTAATCTGTTCTATTTGAATAAATGCATCCTGCTTGATTCATGTGCTTCCCTAATAATTTCTTGAGTATAGTCTTATGCTAGAATATAGGAATACCTGTTGTTAGGATGATAATTAGGGTAATATTCCTACTAAGAATACAACTAGAATACTGACACATCACTAAGTTTAGAATACTTAATGAACCCTAGCATTCCTTACTACCTAACGAACTCTAGCACCCTTACCTATATATTGATTGACCATTATCCCTTGATAATTAGGGATGCCTTGAGAATGGTATAGACACTACTAGGGTTAGTTAGAAATTTGGCCATATTGTTTGACCCTAGTATTGAGGAACTAATAGAAATCCAAGGTTGAATATTAGGACTAAATCCAACTTTCATAGTGAGATAGTATTAGAGAACTATAAATTTAGATCATTGTCTTGATATTAGCAGATAGTACCTTAGGAAGCCAAGAGCAATGAATATAACATTTTCCTTGATCATACCTCGAACACAGATATTAGCATACCACCTTCCCCTTAGAAACCATGATATTAACAAGAGTCTCTCTATTTAATTTAATATCTTATTCCTCTGAAACCTTAACGCTCGCTATTTGTGCGACGACTAATTATATTTTTCTTTTCTTCATCTTTTAACTTGTGCCACATAACTCTTATGATTGTAGACCAAGTAATTTTATCCTATGTTAGGATATATAGTTTGCTAGGATTATAGTTGTAATTTTAAATTTCTGTGCTTAGTAGTTAGAGCTTGATGGTTTGAGTTGTTCTTTTAGATTATGATTTGATGATTATTCTTTAGTTTCAAATCACGTAATTTGTACCCATATCTCCATATAGATTATACCTTCTTTCATCTTAATCCAGCGTACTTATATTTTTTACCTCGACTTATGCTGCTACTATAGCCTAGTTTTGCAAGCTTATTCTTTTATCAAGCTTGTTCATGACATATGTGTTATTGGGGCCTGATCAACCACACAATGATACAATTGTCTAATCAGAATCAGTGTATTATGGTCTGGACAACCTTAGTATACTTGGTTCGCTCTCTTCATGACTACTTTACGTGGATTGAGATATATAGTTGACTAGTAGACGAATATCCTTGCCTCTAGACATGTTTAAGCATATCGTATCGATTACATAACTGTACTGATACGAGCATGCGAATAAGAATTTACCAAATAAGATTTTAATCCATAACTGCCTTGACCACTCTATTTTAAATTCTTTAAATACCTTGATCCCCATACTTGTATTATATTACCTCCCCCTTGAACTCTTTATTATTATTTTTCGTCTTCCCTTATGTCGGAAAGACGAAACCTCGTGCTTGGTATAAGTTTGATACACAGAAAGTACTAGATATGCCCCTAGACCAATCACATGACTTGGTGACTATATTTTATAATTGATTAACGGCATATCATATATGATATAATTTGTGTGTTAAAACTTCTGAGGATTGAATAGCATGATTAAATAATTTGAGGAAATCTTTCTTAAAAGTATAGCCTTATGTGATAGATGGGTAAATTCTAAGTTGGGTAGAAGTTGTATTATTAACTTGAGATAAATTTCTTTTAGATTGTGATCAAGTAAGATTAGATTGAGAGACTAAATCATTTTAAATATTGAGAATTTTAGAAAAATGATTAAGATGATGAGGATTTAATGAATTTTGATAGTTAGATATTGTGGACCAAATGTTTATACTTTAAGCACATGATTTAGATTTTGAAAACTGAAGATTGAATCATCAATTTAAACTTTAAGGATAAGTATAGAAATCTAGACTTGAACAATTGGTGAATTAGATTTAAAATTTCATAATTTGAGGCTTTAAATTAAAAGTTAACTTTTGATTGTTGGATCACCTATTCGAAACATTGAGGATGTAAATTGAGTTTAAACATTTGAAGAGTACAAAATTCTTAAGTTGATGTAAACCCCCTCGACCAAATATTTGAGTTTAATTAGCTTAGATAGCTTGATTAGAGTTAATTGGGTGCAATTAGAATTTATACACAAAGTATTAATTATTGTGCAATATCTATGTTACTTAGGATACCTTACCGTTGTTTCGATATTTAGGACACCACACTAGCTTTTACCCTCAAACAAATTTCATATACTTTGCCTAGACATACCAACCTACCATAATGACCTTTGTACAACCCATAAATACTTATTTTTGTGCCTGATTTTAGTCGCACAAAAATCGTTACAAACATTCGTACGAAAATTTAATTAATTCCATATTTGTGTTCTTTGTCCGTTCCAATCGAAATTGGGACCCAACATCAACCCATTTTGACCAACCCCAATTATGACATTATTATACTCTAAGTCTACCACGCCCATGACGCTTGTGCCCAGCCAATTTAGACCCCATGTATTTTTAATTAATTTAGGAACACCCGGTGCATTAATTTTAATTAAATTAGTGTAATGACCAACCTCACTCAAACTAGACCCAACTCCAACCCAAACCTACACACACACCCTCAAGCCTCATACTAAATACCACACACCATTCTAGTCCACTAGAAAATACAAAATATGGTGTTTTGCCACATCCAATCCCAAATTCTAATTTTTGTGCAATTTCCTAATTGTACAGGGGCTTTTATGCAATTAAGCAATGAGGTGCCCCCCTCTCATTGGTCCAACCACATGAAGAAGGAAACCCCATCCTCTTGACCGATCTACCTTGAGTTTCCCCCTATTTTTATGTACTCTACACTACTTTTTGGGACAACATCCCAACCCCATATTTTAAACCCCTTAAATCCTAGCCACATGTTCAATATGTGGAGGCTTCACACAACCCTAGAGAACTACCCCAGTCAGCCCTAATCCCAAGGATCCCCCCTCTCTCTCCTACAAATACTACATGCTACATCACTCAAAAATCCACTCAAAACCAAACTACAAGTGAAAAACCCTAGTTTTACTAAACCCCTCACCACCCTCACCCGATCCCTCCCCTCAACTCCTCATGGCCACCACCGCCTCCGGCCACCCCAGGAGCCATTCCCCCTCCGACCTTCCTCCACTCCAGCAACCCCTGCCACCGCTACCGGCCGCTGCTCCGCCGGCAGCAGCCACGCTCACCCCCAACATCACCAATAGTTCATCCCCCCACTGCCCGAGCCGACCACCCGACCGCCCCTAGCATTGCCACCCCTGCCCTGCCTGCCACCACCACTCGCCGATGACACCCCCAACTCACCTCCTCCGTTCCCGCCGAAGCTCGCCCCTGGCCACCGCCCACGTCGGTCGGAATCGCAGCTGCAAGCAACTACAACTATTGTTGCTACTGCGGTCGAGTCCCCCCACTGCCGGAGCACCGCCTCACCTCCCTCGCCGGCGACGACATGCCCGGCGGACACCCCCCCACCCCTTGGACACTGAGGTACAGACCTAGCGTATTGTACGTCGTATTATACTTGTGTATAGTTAGTTTTATATTGTATATTTGTGTATATACATTACTATATATATACGTATTCTGTTTTTTATATATTTGTGTATATACTAGATATATATATATATATATATATATATATATATATATATATATATATATATATATATATATATATATATATATATATATATATATATATATATATATATATATATATATATATATATATATATATATATATGTATGTATTTTGTATTTATACTATATGTATATACATATTATAGTTATAAATATAATTAGTATATTATGTATTGTGTATAATTAGTATATTATATATTGTGTATAATTAGTATATTATACATTGTGTATATACACATAAATAAATATATATGTATTCTATTTTTTTATACATTTTTGAATATACATAATAGGTATATTTATTCTATATACATTAGATTTATACCGAATATATATATATATATATATATATATATATATATATATATATATATATATATATATATATATATATATATATATATATATATATATATTCTGTGTATATATACGTATTTATGAGTATTTATGTATAGTAGTACATATAAAATAAATATATATCTATTTAACTATATATGTTGTATTATGTATGTATTTATGTATACTATGTTATTATTTAAATATACATATATATATGTATACGTACTATATGTATATGTACTATGTGTATATGGTTTAGTGTTAACGGGTAGGGTTAATGGGTTAATGGGTTTGGGTTTATTTCTATTTTTCTTTTCTTTATTTCTTTTATTTTATTAAATAATTAAATATAGAAAATTTTCAAAAATAGTTAGGCACTTGAAAAAATTCTAGAAAATTTATATTTCCTCCAACAATAATTTATAACCCAATTTATATTAAATAAAAATGTATTTACTAAATATTAAAGAATTAAATAAATCCATAAATTCTATTTTTTACTTAATATTATATTGGGAGCATGTAGGGGGTTCGAATAACGCAACTCGAGTGTCATGTGCGTAATAGGACCAGTTAGGCTCATAGCATAAATTTGGTTGGAAGCAATGGGTTAGTATGGCATGTTAAAATCGTATGCCACGACAAAAGGGTTAATTAAATCAACATTTTCTCGTAATTGTGTCTCAAACGTTGTGCGACCAAAACAAGGTATGTGATTGCGAATTTGTGAGGGGCAGTCATGGCAGGAGCCTAATTTGACTCGTCTAAGTCGATCATGCTAGGTTGGTTGGAAGGAAAATGCTAGTGTTGCACTCAAGATCTTAAAACCATGGTGGTTGATTTCCAAAGTTCAATTAAATTATCGAATAAATATTTAAATTAAAAAAATTATACTTACCGAACTAACCCTATATAAAAAAATTAGGGTGCTCACATTGTCATAGAGTTATAATTGAATGTTGATGTGCATCAGCAAAACGATCTTTGCTTCAGCATTTATGGCTTCGCATCTCCCCTTGGTAGGAGACAGTCAAGACAAAGTTCTTCAAAAATACCCATCTAGAGAAGATTTGACCAACTCGTCGACTCCTTTGAAGGAGTATACCAAAATACTCGTTCTCGAAGACTGGAGCTCGTTCGTTACGAGAATCCCCATTCCTCATAATCTGAGGCTGGGGGTAGCAATCTCCCTGATTCTGAAACTGACAATGTAGACTCCAACTACACGACTTTTTTTATCAATCCCTCTGTGGTACACAGGGATGTTAGCGTTTATGCCATCAGTAATGAACAAAAAGCTTCTCAATCAGAAACTACCGAATAATGCCTCAACTTATTATAGGCTGCTCTCAAGGACATGTAGTATGATGCAAATTATGCATTAAATGATGACAGCCCAATATTCTGCTACACCAGCACCCGTCCAAGTGGCTTCATTCATACCTGCGCAGCCTACTCCTGGAACAAAGCCTCTGCAGGATAACATAAATCCAGAAGAGGTCATAAACCAAGAGACAGTAGCACCAACTCTTAATCCTCTCAACATTGGGGGTGGATCTCCGCCGGTGATAATTTTTGTTCAACCAGGATGCTATCAGTCAATCGTACCACCCCGACTAGAAGATCCTCTCGAAGATATCCAAGAGTTGCGTGCATGTACATGTCGATATTTTAAAGAACAAAGACCAACTCCGCAAGTTGGAGGTAAAATAGCATTATCCTCCGTATTGGGATAATGTTCCTTTCCCTCCTAAATATAAACCTCAATCGATAGTCTTGTTTGAAGGCAGGACATTACCGAGCTAATATATCAATTACTTCCATATTATGATGGATCAACTATAGAAAGAGGATGCTCTCCTTACCAGATTATTCGTGGGATGCTTGGTCGACATAGCCTACGATTGATATCGCAGTTTACCTGATAATTGTATATCCTCGTCTGATGACATAAAGTGTATTTTTCTTTCATGATTCTATGAGAGAGGCATAGAAATGACGATGTCTTCACTCATCAATATCAAACAGAAGGACAAAGAATCCGCTCGTAAATTTGTTGAGCGTTTAAGGCAGGAAACTCTGAAGTTACCCCCCGTTATTCCAGACTCCGTATTCATGATACATGCAAAAAGAACCTACTTCCTATAGTAGGGCTCTGGACAAATCCAACTCAATTTCAAGACTGGACAATATTCATCATCGGGGATGAAGCAGCTAAAGGCAATACGAAAATAACACACAATTTTGGGTTACAAATGACCAATACGGAAGGAAAGCACCCTCCAATAGTGCGAATAATCGCAACAACAAAGGATAGGAGGCCTTGATGATAAATCTTTCAAAGCAACCCACCTCTCCTCCAACACAAAATCCTACAGAGTCTTCCAGGCATAAGAAAGAATATTCCTTTAACGAGAGCGATATCCCCAGTATTTTTTAGTACTTTATAAAAAGCAATAAGCTGCAGTTGCCTGATGTCAAGCAACCAAATAAGGCTGGTAAAATAGATGACCCAAAGTACTTCTTATACCACCGATATATACATTACCCTACCAAGGCTTGTTATGTCTTGAAAAGGAAGATACAGCAGTTGATAGATGCTAAAGCTATCACCCTTCACAATGAAGAGAAGACAGTCACTGCCAATATGGTGTCTCTTCAATTTGGCGACTTTTCAGCACAAGAAGTCCCGAACGGCGTCGTCCCAATACCTCGAGCTACGATGGAAGTAGTAATCTTCCGCCGCCTAGAAGTCAAACAGAGAAATTGGTACCTCTACTACAGATCATGGTGAGATCATGTGGATTCACCCTGACCTGTTGTCAGATTGGGAACAGGGAACAACATCTTCCAATTCAAAATCTAAGAAGGGTAAGAAGTATAAATTATGCAATATGATTTCTTTATATCCTTATTCAGACGGAGATTATGACCAATATCAAGAATGTGGTGCCTCAAATCTTGATCTAACCGGGATATGCACTATATAATTAGGCTTATGGCTAGTCTTTTTGAGTCATAGCTTGGTGTTTAGAATCTTCGGTATCCTCTTGCTACGGACAAAATGCAATGATCATTTCCAACTCGTGGATAGGCCTCTATTGAAACGAGTCCAATAGTTTTTGTATTTTGTTGCTTGATTTTCTTGATGTTGCTTTGAGATTTTATCTAGGTGTTGCTTTCGATTTACTTAGTTTTCGCTGTTCGCCTTCCCGCTTGGAGCTTTAGTTCTTAGGGAGTTCGGGAGGAAGGATAGGCAAAAGAATTTTAACCCGGTGCTTATGCTATTGTAGGTCCGTGTAACTGATGCTTGATCGTTGCTTGGCGGGACTCCTTCTTTCAGTACTTTCCTTAATCAGTGGATGGTTCGGACCCTTCTTTCCTACTTCTTCACGTTTATATCTCTAATCATTTAAACGTTCAATCGATGATGCCCGGCTGAACGCCTAGGAAATCCTTAGCCATAGTGCATGCCAGCCACTAAGAATGGAACATAGGAATTATAGACTAACTTGTATATTCATGTACATGATCTAAACACGAACTTCGAAATAAAGTGGCAGTTGTGGTTCAAAACCAAGGAACTTCCTGATGGAATACAGCATCTGAAATATTGGTTGCGGCCTGGTGCCTCGGAAAGTTTGGACCCACGGGACACCAAAATTGGAACACGGCTTTGAGAAAATATGAACTGTTGCATAAGTATATATATTGCTGCTTTACTTCTTCTGTTTCATCTCATGTATTGTATGATAGTTGAACTGTACACGCATTTACATTGTCTAGGACAACTTGTGCACAAGGTTTGGCATTTCCTCGAAATGGTATTCCGGGGCACTAGAACTGTATCGACCCCGGGGGGAATATTTGATCGTGCTAGTCGCGATGTATTGTAGGACCTTCAGCAGAGCTTGCTACCCGGGCTGTGTATCGTAATGCATTGGATAAGTCCCCATGGTGTTGATCGCACCAATGACCGCATATAGATAGAACACATGCTAATCTATTGTCTTGTGCATATGGCAAGTATACTTGTGTTTCGGTGCAGAGAAGGCGCGCATCAGTTGAGTAAGCGACCGATGTGCTATATGGGTTCAACGTTATTTGTTCCTCTACAACCTTGTAACTGATATGAACTGAATTCACTTAGTTCTTAATAGCAAGATCATTTTAATGCATGCTCGCCCCCAATAAGTAAGTGTTGATTTAGGCGAGTGGGTTCGTCCCGCTTACCAGTACAAGCTGAGTACTGACCCACGTTGTGGGTAAATATTTTAGGCACTCAGGGTGTGCAACGCTAGTGGATAGACGAGAAGGCATTAGAAGCTCTTCTATTTTAAAGTATAGTTGAAGTCAGTTCATTTTGGAGGTGTGGATTTTTAATCTATACAAGGGCGTAATGTACGAACGATAAGGCTTATATGATGGAGCGCGCCCTACCTTTTAATTTTTTTTTATAATGCAAACCAAGTAGCCGAGAGGCGCATCAAATGTAAACTCTATGTAAATTATTTTAAATTATCAATGAAAAGCATATTTTCTTCCTATACTTTTTGTTCAACTATCTGTGAATGTATTTTCTAACTTATGTTTCAAATGGATTTCTATCACTGAAATGTTCAACTCGTCCGGTTGACTCGAATGATGGTGACCTAATGACAGGGGAGCCAGCGACCGAAGCACCGGTGAACGGCGGCCATTTGTAATTTGATGGTTATCGGAGCCGACTTTTTTCTCTATGGATTTTAATAATATCTCATTTTTCCAATGTGGCTAAGATTTGATAAAAGAAAGGTGCATTCCTAAGCCAACAACGGGAGTCAGAAAGAAGAGAGAGGCCCTCTCTTTACTCATGCTTCTCTTATCATATTGTGTCCTTGGACGGGGATAGCGATCCTGAGAAGGCGACCGTTAGTGCAGAAGGGCTATTCTTTCTTCAAGATCGCAGAGGCAAAGGCGAAGTCACAAGCACGTTCTTGCCTTGTGCGAGAGCAACTCCAGGCTCGCATGGCATCACGCCCAAGTGAGGACGATCGGTTCCGAAAAGGATCCAAGCCAGGATGATCAACCCTTGCAGGATCGGGGTGTGACAAAGAAGATGTATCTCTCGATATCATATTTCAAAATCTGAACATTACCCTACCAAGATCTACTCGCAAGCTTCACTTGACGCACCGACAATGGTCCATGATTGGCAGCGTTCTGCTATATATGGCACAATAAATCTTTATTGCTTATGAAGGTATTCCTACACAAATTTCTTTTTCTCCTTCTGTAACCATTAGAGCATCAACCTCGACTCAAGTGCTTGAGGATGATCGCCCCCAATTTTATCGATACAGCCAACAATCGTACGCTTGATACAAAATATGGGGTATAATTTCCAGAAGCTGAAGGTTTGAACTTTGGCAAGGGATGACGTATTCCTCTACAATCCTGAGGACAGTCCAATAAATCCCATAGTGGATTAGGCTATGATGAGACTAGCCCACATACTTTCTCCAAGAAGGGGCATGATAAAAAGAAACTCAAGTCATGTAACATGTTACTTCTTTCTCTGATGCCCGAAGAAGAAGCCATGAATGGCACCAAGTCGGGAAAAGATTATCATAAAACTTATAAATCTGTCCCGGTAGATACTCCTAACACTCTTCCTACTTCGCCAACTCCTGCTGCTCTGGTCACAACTGAACCTGGTCCTTCGAAGCCTACTACAGAAAAGAAAGGAAAGTAAAAGGAAGTACATTTTGACAAATCTCTGAAGAAGAATGTACCCGAAGGACTTGAAAAGCCCTACAATTTTGACATATTGGCACAACTAGCCAATACCCCAGCCCTACTCTCCATATTCGAGTTGCTTCATTCGTCGAATGAGACTTGTGAAGCTTTGAGCAAATCTCTGATATATGTGAACTCATGCTTAGCTCAACTCAAGACTCCTGATGAAGAGCCATTAGCGTGTCCTCAATGCCACAGCATGATCGAGAAGATTCCTAACTTTACTTTCACGCAAGATGACATGCTACTCAAAGATAATCATCATGACAGGACTCTGTATTATATCGGTTACATCGAATCTATTAAAGTGAACCAGATTCACATCGACCCTGGTTCTTCACTCAGCATCATTCCTAAAAGTCTGTTGAGAGGATTGAAGATACCGATGCACAACATGTTTGGTACCAATACTACCATTCTAGGCTTCAATGTTGGAAGAAGTAAACCATTGGAAAAGATACGCCTAAAAATTTAGATAGCGATCTATGTACTAAAGTCACATGCTATGTGATTGACTCTGAAGTATACTACAATATTTTACTAGGACGGCCATGGTTACATGAGCATAAAATTGTATCCTCCACCCTACATCAATGCTTCAAGTATGTGAACAGTAGAGGAGAGGTCAAAATAGAGGTAGCTGACCTACACCCTTTCAAAGGTGTCGAAGCTTATTTCGCTGACTCTACACCCTATACACCGGAGTATATGAAAGAGCAAGCTAATCAAGCTAGTAATGAAGCTGAAAATAATACAAAAGAAGAGCCTCTGATAATCAGAGTCAAAGGATGTACTACTCGTCCAACTCCTTTGAAGCCTTTCGACATCGACCTGCACAAGTCATCTCTATTGGTCATCAACCTTCAGGCAATGAACAACCAATACTGGAGAATGAGCCACTTGTTATCGATCTTCGTCGTAACAAGCAATCAACATCAGTGAATCAATCCCTAGTTATCAATCTTGCCAAGCCTCCAGTCAAGGCTGAAGATTCTGCCAACTATATTAAAGATCAAGAAATATTATATTTCATAAATAAAGAAGGCACTACTTCACACTACGTTGATGTTGAACCCTTTCCTGAAAAATTATTAGAGGTACTTCACCTCTACGAACCTTTGTCCATACCCCTGGCATCTCCATTCCAATACGGTTCATCATATGAACCATATGAGAAGGCATACTTCATAGTCCCAGTGAGACAGGACAAGCAATGTCATATAATTTTTAGCAAAGCTAAAAACAAAAGAATCACAAGATACAACTATATCGTTATAGCCAACCAGCCAAAAAATTTATATACGGGATGGGCTACAACTTAAAATCTAGCTTGGGACTAAATTATGAAAAAGGCAGACAAACTTCTTTACTTTACCTCTCTCCTAAAGGCAAGCCAGAAATATACTACCAACGGAGTAGTCGTGGTTTGGGATATATTATACTACCAACAAATACCAAAAGTTCAAAATCAGAAGAAGAGACATATTCTTATTCCTTTGACTCATTATTGTGGAATTCTGACGAAAGCATGGATGACGTATTCAAACAGGCTTTCTCTATAAATATGGTGGCAACTGCCCCAAATAAGGAAGACATTGAACTATTAGAACCATTAGAAATGGTCCATGGTCACAACAAATGGATACTCAATGGGAGCTTCGGTTTGAGCAACGTGAACCACCTACAGAGGATGAAATAGTCCAAATTAATATATGAGAAGAATCTTTCCCAAGACCAATCTTCATTAGCAAGAGTTTTCCAGAAGAAGATCAGCACGCTTTACTCCAGCTAATAAAGGAGTATATCGATATTTTTGCCTGGAGTTATGAGGATATGCTTGGCCTAAATCCTCAAATAGCCACACATAGGCTCAATATTCTTTCGAATGCTAAACCGGTGAAACAGCAACAACGGCGGTTCCGTCCGGATATGATGGATGCAATTGAAGTAGAAGTCAAGAAACTCATAGCATGTGGCTTCATTCGAGAAGAAGAACATCCAGACTGGGTAGCCAATGTCGTTCCAGTCATAAAAAAAATAAAAAAGTTCGGGTCTACATAGATTATTGAGATCTGAACTTGGCCTTTCCAAAAGATGACTTTTGCTCTTCCCATCACAGATGTCATGATCGATAATACATATGGCTTTGAACGTATGTCCTTCATGGATGGATTGTAAGGAAACAATCAGATCAAGATATCGCATGATGACAAAAAATATACCTAATTCCGTACACCATTGGGAGTTTACTGTTATAAAGAGTCACTACAAAGATGACATCGCTATCAAGAGTCGCTACAAAGATAATCACCTTCAAGATTTAAAGATTGTGTTCGAATTAATGCACCACCACTAGTTGAAGATGAATCCAACTAAATCCTTTAAAGGAGTCTCCAGTGGCAAGTTCCTTTGATTTGTTATAACTTCCAAAGGTATTCACATTGACCCCGATAAAATCAAAGCTATCATCGAAATGTAGCCTCCACATAATCTCAATGAACTTCATGGTCTACAAGATCGTCTGGCATACATTAGGAGGTTCATCTCTAATCTCTCGGGATAAAGTTGACCCTTCACTCAGTTAATAAAAAAAGGCATATCATTTATCTGGAATAAAGTATGTCAAAAAGCATTCGAAGATATCAAATGATATTTAACAAATCTGCCAGTTCTGGTGTCTCCTGTAATACCCCGTTCCGTTCTAGCGGACTGCCGATTCAAACGACAAAAAGTACAATGTTCCGACCCACTTTGCTCAGGCGAGAATACTCGTTTGAGGCAAAGGATATCCAGACTTGTAACTACAGGAGTCTGGCTTAGGCTTTCAGAGGCTCGCTTTGCGTATCGCTCTACCAAGGCGAATCATCGCTAAGGTGGGTGGCTACGGTGAACTTGTCTTTGCTTAGCCAGTACACTTAAAATCTGGAATGTTACATGCTAGTCGCTAGGTGAATCACCCCTGCATGCTAATAAGAATTCAACGCACCTAGCTAAGGGAATAATCCCAACTTGTATTGCTTATGCTAGAACATGAAAATAAAATATTGCTTATATCCAGACCCTTACATGCTACCCTAGATCATGTCACTCGGTAAGTCCCTATATGGTTTTACCTGTCGGCTTACCTTCGGGCCTGAGCTAACGTGAATATTTATGTTTATACAAATGTATGCTTGTCTGTTTGTATGTTGCCTTATTTTCATCCAAACTCCGGGAGACTACTAAGTAGTCGTTCCGTGCATGATTGATCCTGTAAGTATCAGGGACCGTTAGGTCACCAAAGGCAGCCCCGAACCAGGGGAATGCATCAAGGCAAGTCATTCACTGAACAAAGAATCAAGATTCAAGTATCCCGTGTACTCGTGTCCTTGTGCACTCATGTTCTCGTGTTCTAGTGCACTCGTGTTCTCGTGTATCTTATGATAATTGGAAGACCCAATAATTGCATATCGTGGACAACTCAAAAATAAGGTATTGTTCCACGAACGGTCGCTGGGGCACTGGGGGCAATCCGATCTGGATGGAACTCGTGTGTAGTCATCGTGTACGGGACAGGATAGCTTACTACACATCGTGTACTCTCGTAGCATGCTATCATTGTCCTGGACTATGTCCAAAATGGTTATGCCGGTGACTCGTGTTCATATAGATAAGTCATCCTCGCTTAGCGGCTATCCGTGTGTGAGTCATTGCATCGTATTAAAAGAAACAACTGAACACCTGAACGATCATGATACAACAATACTCGTATTGCATATGCTATGCCTCCCAAATAATTATACATGCCCATGCTTGAATTAACAATATTTGCCTTGGACAGGGAAGGTCAAATGGTAAGTTGGTAAGTCTTGCCGTGTTTCCTCTCATGTCGCACAGCGCACGGCCACACAAAATAGGCTATTAAATCTTTGCATGAAACTGATTCTAACTAGAAAGACAACTTAATAGTTAGTGCATGGAACCTATATTACGTGTATGGATTTGTCGAGCGGGCGAGTAGCCTCCCCACCAGTACAGTAAATGTATTGATAACCCATAAGATCGTTTGCAGGGTGCGGGAGAACCTCGTTCGGTGCGGATGTCTCCTTCGTGCATGCTAAGGTGTGGAGATTATTCCGAAGCAGCGTTGCGTCAGGAACTAAAGCACATATACAAGACATAATATTGTGAACATTGTCTGAATATCGCCTGTTCAATCATTCCACTATTGTAGCCACTTGGCACGCTTTTACTGTTTCAGAGAGAGAGGCTTGAGCGACTTGTAATCTCGGCTATATGCCGCCTGTACACTTGTTTATATCAATAAAGAGTTGCTTTACTTCAACTTGTGTTATTCAATGCTTCCGCTATATTGTCGACTCAGTGAACTTGTTACCAAATTGCTATGCGTTTATGACTCCGCTGCACTTGGACAATCTGTGCAACTCTGTGGCTTAGAACTCTTACCGCCAACTAATGCACCACGGTCTTGCACGGGCGTGGCTCACGCTCGTGCGACATCACGCCCGGATGGGTCAAAGTGATCATTCTGCGGGAGTGCTGGCGTGGTGTTTCTCGCCTAGTGGGAACGACCGATTTAGCCTGCGGGAGATCGGGGCGTGACATATTGGTATCAGAGCCTGGCTTTTACGCCTTTGGACTTTATTTCAATTATCTCTGTTTTGAAAGCTCGTTCGTGGGTTATGTGCACTCTCTCTCTAATTACCTCAATGGGATGTTCCAACAATAAGTCCAAATATTTTCAAAATGCGTTTTGAATAATATGATTGCTTGTATGATGTTGTGCTGTGAGTGGCCTTTGTGCCAACCTGAGTGAGAACCCTTGAGAATTATCGCAAGTAGCTTGTCCGATTTCACTACCTCTAAGTTTGGTTGAATGCATATGTTTGAGGGATGCCTTGAACTTGTGCACGATCAAAGACTTAAGAAAATATAAAACTCGAGTGCTAAGACTTCGCTATCGCTAAGTTGGTTGGCGTGCTCACGCTAGAGGTTTATTTTGAATGTGCGCACGATCCAGACTAGCGATATGCTGATCTCGAACGCTTGTGCAAGTGAATATCCAGATAAATAAGTACAACAACTTGTATAGGTTTGCCTCAGCCTTGTATCGTTAAATCAAAATTGATTAAAACGTATTGCTTGTCCTCAGTAAGTCTAGAGGATGAGACTTTTTTGAGTTGGGTAGGATATAACACCCCGTTCTGTTCTAGCGGACTGCCGATTCAAACGACAAAAAGTACAATATCCTGACCCGCTTTGCTCAGGCGAGAATACTCGTTTGAGGCAAAGGATATCCAGACTTGTCCCTACAGGAGTCCGGCTTAGGCTTTCAGAGGCTCGCTTGGCGTATCACTCTACCGAGGCAAATCATCGCTAAGGTGGGTGGCTACGGTGAACTTGTCTTTGCTTAGCCAACACACTTAAAATTCGGAATGTTACATGCTAGTCGCTAGGTGAATCACCTCCTGCATACTAATAATAATTCAATGCACCTAGCTAAGGGAATAATCCTAACTTGTATTGCTTATGCTAGAACATGGAAATAAAAAATTGCTTATATCCAGACCCTCGCTTGCTACCCTAGATCATGTCGCTCGAAAAGTCCCTATGCGGTTTTACCTCTCGGCTTACCTTCGGGCCCGAGCTAACGTGAATGTTTGTGTTTATACAAATATATGCTTGTCTGCTTGTATGTTGCCTTGTTTTCATCCAAACCCCGAAAGACTACTAAGTAGTCGTTTCGTGCATGATTGATCCTGCAAGTATTCGGGATCATTCGGTTACCAAAGGCAGCCCCGAACCAGGGGAATGCATCAAGACAAGTCATTCACTGAACAAAGAATCAAGATTCAAGTATCCCATGTACTCGTGTCCTTGTGCACTCATGTTCTTGTGTTCTAGTGCACTCGTGTTCTCGTGTATCTCGTAATAATTGGAAGACCCAATAATTGTATGTCGCGGACAACTAGAAAATAAGGTATTGTTCCACGGACGATCGTCGGGGTACTGGGGCCGATCCGATCCGGATGGAACTCGTGTATAGTCATCGTGTATGGGATAGGATAGCTTGCAGCGCATCATGTACTCTCGTATCATGCTATCCTTGTCCTGGACTATGTCCAAAATGGTTATGCCAGCGACTCGTGTTCATATATATAAGTCATCCTCGCTTAGCGGCTATTCGCGTGTGAGATATTACATCATGTCAAAAGAAACAACTGAACACCTGAACGATCATGATACAACAATACTCGTATTGCATATGCTATGCCTCCCGAATGATTATACATACCCGTGCTTGAATTAACAATGTTTGCCTTGGACAGGGAAGGTCAAATGGTAAGTTGGTAAGTCTCGCCGTATTTTCTCTCATGTCGCACGGTGCACGGCCACACGAAATAGGCTATTAAATCTTTGCATAAAACTGATTCTAAGGCAACTAGAAAGACAACTTAATAGTTGGTGCACGAAACCTATATTACGTGTATGGATTTGTCGAGCGGGCGAGTAGCCTCCCCACCAATGCATTCAATATACTAATAATCCACCAGATCGTTTGTAGGGTGCGGAAGAACCTCGTTCAGTGCGGATGCCTCCTTCGTGCGTGCTATGGCATGGAGATCACTCCGAACTAGCGTTGTGTCCGAAACTGAAGCACATGTACAAGGCATAATGTTGTGAACATCGCCTGTACAATTATTCTACTATTGTAGCCACTTGGCACACTTTTACTGTTTCAGAGAGAGAGGCTTGAGCGACTAGTAATCTCGGCTATACGCCGCTTGTAACACTTGTTTATATCAATAAAGAGTTGCTTTAATTCAACTTGTGTTATTTAATACTTCCGCTATATTGTTGACTCGGTGAACTTATTATCAAATCGCTATGCGTTTATGACTCCGCTGCACTCGGACAATCTGTGCGACTCTATGGCTTAGAACTCTTACCGCCAACTAATGCACCATAGCTTTGCACAGGCACGGCTCACGTTCATGCGGTATCATGCTCAGATGGGTCAAAGCGATCGTTCTACAGGAGCGCTGGCGCGGTGATTCTTGCCTAGCAGGAACGACCGATTTAGCCTGTGGGAGATCGGGGCGTGACATCTCCGATGTAGAAAAACTATTTTTACTGTATATTCGAGTAATGGATCACTCCCTAGGAGCTCTTCTTGCACAAAAGAGTGACGAAGGCCATGAACAGGCGATCTATTATCTTAATCGCATGATGGCCGGCGCTGAACATTGATACAATCCAGTAAAAAAAGAATGCCTCACTTTGATGTTTGATATTCAGAAGACACGATATTACGTGTCAGGTCAAACCATTCATGTCATATCCAGGGTAAATCTCTTCCAAGTATTGATGACCAAGCCGAGCACACTTAATTCTCGGTTGGATACATAGGCAATGCTACTATCCACATTATGATATGGTATATGTCCCGCAAAAAGCAAAGATGGGTCAAGCGCTAGCTGATTTCCTAACAGCTCATCTTGTACCAAAAACTTTCAAACTATACGATGACATCCCAGATAAAGTCTTAGCCTCTAATATGGCAATAAGAGATAACACCTGGCAACTGTTCTTTGATGGCGCATCAAGAATATAACCCAAATACAACATAGTAGCTGGAGTTGGCATAGTCCTAGTATCTCCTGACAAACTGCTCATTCATCGAGCATATTCTCTCAATGAACTATGTTCCAATAACATGGCAGGGTACAATGCTCTACTCATCGGTCTCCAATTAGCTCAAGAATTGGACAAAGAATATCTTGAAGCCTATGGAGATTCTAAATTGTTAGTCAATCAGATCAGGGGAGAGTACGAGGTTCGACATAAAGACCTTATCCCTTATCATCAAGCGACAATCGAACTAGCTTTCACTTTCAAAGGATTATTCATCGAGCATGTGCCTCATTTACATAATATGGAAGTTGATGCTTTGGCCGGCCTAGTAGCATCATTGGTTGTTCCCCTAAAGAGACGACACTCAATTATAATAACATGACGATAGTTGTTCTGTACAAAAAATAATTTGTACGTTGAAAATAGTTACACCATAACTTCAACTTCCATGGATAAAGATTGGAGAAACTTTTTTATAGACTACGCTGCTTATAGAATTCTTTCAGAAGATCCGAAAGAAGCCCCTTCCATCAAAAGACGCTCACTCCGATTCTACTATGACGTCTCGTCTAAAATATTATATTGTCGTTCTTATGATGGATTGCTACTATGTTTTCTTTCCAACCTTGAAATGAAACAATCACTCTGTGAGGCTCATAATGGCATATGTGGAGCACATCAGCCGGATCCTAAATTACAAGACTGCCTCAGGAAAATGGGTTATTATTGGCCTACCATGGTGGCATATGTCGTAGACTATGCCCGAAAATATAGATCATGTCAAATTTATGCTAATTTTATCCACCAACCAGCAGAGTTCTTACACCCTACAGCTGCCTCCTGACCTTTTTAATCTTGGGGAATAGATATTATTGGTCCAATCATCCCTTCTTCTTGTAGAGGACATCGGTTTATACTTGCAATAACCGATTACTTCTCCAAATGGGTAGAAGTAGTCCCGCTTATCAAAGTTAAAATGTATAATATAATTAACTTCGTCAAACACCATGTTATATATTATTTCGGTGTTCCCCGGAGGATAATACTATGACAACAAGCCACAACCAGTCAAGCATTCAATTAGTTCTATGACAAGAATTGGATCCAAAATATAGCATTTACGGCCTATAATCCAGCAGCAAATGGCTTAGTAGAAGCCTTCATTAAGACCATAATCAAACTGCTTACAAAGTTTGTCTCATCCAACAAATACGATTGGAATGAGAAACTCGGGGAGTGTTTATAGGGTTATCGTACGACAGTTCAAACTCCAACTGGTTTTACACCATTCTCTCTGGTCTATGGATGTGAAGCGGTCCTTCCACTCAATATCCAGATACCTTCTCTCAGAATAGCTATTGCTAATGAGCTAACAATAAAGAATAATGATCGATTACGCCTGCAAGAATTAGAAGCATTGATAAAAAATGCATGCATGTTCAACAGCACATTGAACTATACCAAGCACACATTTCAAGAACTTTTAATCAAAAGATCAAAGAAAGAATATTTTAGGTCGGTGAATCGATCCTTTCAGTAAGGAGACCTATGATCACAACCCATAAGAGCAAAGGCAAATTATAGGCAAAATGAGAAGGTCCTTATATGGTGGAGACAATATTCTCCAACGAAGCCTATAGGATTGCTAAGCCTAATTTAGATTTGATAATGATGCCTATCAACGACAAATTTTTCAAGAAGTATTATGTCTAAACACGACATATTCTTCTCCATCTCCAGCAGATTAAAATAAGATGTACAGCAGATACATTTTGTTTAATCTTCATCAACACATAGCCTACACGGCCTCTCGAACTATTACCTATATTCATTTTTGAATAATACATGGATAATGGGTCCTCAAAGTTCTCCAGCGGAATAATACTTAGATCCAATGGAGCACTCTCGTTGAGATCACCTAAACGATTCTCTCCAACCAAAATGTTATATTCTTAAAGCCCAGTTGTTTTAAGGATATCCTATTCCTGATCCCTAGTTGGGTTGGAAATAATCCCACATATTTATTTACCAGTTAATAAGTGTAATATGATTCATGTCCATATTATATCTGAATCATATTTCATTTATTATCCCCTAAAGAGAATATAATAGTTCGCCCTTGAACTACTCTTTCTTTTCGTCTCCGGTGGAGTAAACTAGTGAACTATCATGTCCACAGCATCTCTGATAGTATTGCATCATATAAAATTTATTATTTGTACCCAGCACGAGTATGCCTCGAGTGATACATCTACCAAATTCTTCCACAGAATTATCCTGCCATATCCATAATACCCCTGAGCAGATATATATTTAAAGGATCTCGATTTGAAAGTATCACTAAGGTGAAACAAAATTTCTTTATTGATTGAAAATAAGAAAAGGACAATGTTGGTCCGAGGATTCCCATGTGCACATATTTGTCTGAATGACAGAAAATGTTGCATAGTGCACATGACCAGATAAGTTACAAGAATGCGCGCAATAAACCACATAGTGCGCATAAAATCCAGTTTTCTCTAAAAAAAACCACACATTTATGCACGTATCAGTGGGGGGGGCAAGGAAAAGTCAACATATTCAGTCTTTTTTGGTGCACTTCGACCAAAGCTTTCAGCCAGTAATACGCATACATCACAATGAATTCAAAACTAAAATTTTATTGATGCTTAATCATGATTACATATGATGGAAATCTATCACAGCTAGATTTTCATTCTAAAAAAAATCATGATTATATATATGTAAATCTATTACATCTGAATTTTTATATAATGGGGATCTATCACAGAGCTATACCCATCTTTATGGGTCGTCTGCTCCCGATGCAGATGAACTGAGGCATAGAAGAAATAGGCTCCTCAGTGTAAACCATATTACATGGAAAATAAATCCATGTTATGGGCGAGTATGCTATACAGGACTGGGCCTGTTGAAATTAGCACGGACCCATATCTGTCGGACTGGATGGAGGATATTGTGAGTCAAACGAATATTGTTCCACTATCGCCATCTAGCGCCACCGTTAGAAGCCTTGGTTGGGATTCTAATCCCAACACTGTAATCAGTATATGGGCCATATTAAGAGAGTGATTCCAGCGAGCTGGGTCTGAAGACAACAAACAGTCTTCTAGGTAATCTGTTTGTTCAACACGAATGATAAAGCCTATGATATCCTTCCAAGCTCCATCTCATAAAGAGCTCAGCGGCAACTATCTCTAGACGAGCCTCCTACCCATCATTGAGAAGCGTCTCCTTTTGCTTCTTCTTGGCAGGCATTAAAACCGATGGAGCCATACTACTATGGTCATCTTCGTAGACTCGCACTCAATAGTGGCCATGCTCAAGTCTCACAGCAAGAAAGAGATAATTCTGGGAATGCTCGATAAAGCTTTGATCCTATTTGTAATAAAAGACATACCAAGTATGGCATAGCTCTCGAAACTTGTTCCTAAAAAGCTGCCCGCATCTCCAAAAAAGTCTTCAGCGCCATAGTGCCAATTCTCCTTCAAAAGTGCGTCGTAGTGCCATTTTCTTCAAAAGTGCATTGTAGTGCCAATTCTATTCAAAAGTGCATCGTAGTGCCAATTCTCTTCAAAAGTGCACCGCGGTGCCATTTTCTTTGAAAGTACATCACAATGCCATTCTCTTTAAAAGTGCACCGTAGTGCTAATCGTACTAAAAATGCGCCAGTCTCCAGACGACTTTTAAAGTGCCCATACTATCCTAACCGACAGTAAGTAGTTACGAATGCGTGTCTTACATGTCGTACTTCTCGTAAAATGTATACAAATAACTGTCCCCCACGACCTATGATTTTTTCGTATAGGAAGCTACGTGCCAAGCAAGTAGTAAGTTATGCACCCACTCATGCAGAACGTGGGATATTAATCCACCAAAAGTGTGCGCATAATGGTAAAACAGTATTGACTGTCCATAGTGCACGCACACTCTCGTAACCGCTCATAAACTCTATAAATAGAGGAGAATACACACAAAGAAAGGGACATAAAGACAAATAGAGAGAAAAGGGCTAGAATTCTCAAGTCTTTGAAATTCAATAGCAGAGTGAGAGAGATAGAAGCTTCTCGTGCCGTTGTGCCAGAGCTTTCTTATTGTTCAACTCTCCAAGTTGTTCGCAGCAATCTTAAAGTCTTTGAAATTCAAGAGTAGAGTGAGAGAAATAGAAGATTTTTATGTCATTGTGTTAGAGCTTTCTTGTTGTCTCCAAGTTGTTCGCAGCATTCCCTACATTTTTTGTCTCCGTGTGCAATTCTTTGTCGTCGTATTTATTTCTTCATCGTCGAGTAGTCCAAGGAGTAAAGTGATTGTCCGCAGATTAGATCTAAACATCTATACTTTCCTAGAATTAATTGTACTTAGGTTCATATTTATGATCTTTTTTGTACTTTTATTTCTTTTTAACAGTTTATAGCACAAAAGTTTCTTATAAACTTTTTCTCGCAAACACACACGTATTCTGGGCTGTGCCACCCATTGCACGTATGACTCGGTCAACTTGACACATGGCATGCGCTAGCTGATAAGGATCCCACGACTCTGTCACATGAAGTCTTATAGGAATGCTGTCGCTTTAAGGTTTACGAGAATGATGTTGAATGAAACCTTATTGTTTCATAAACACATGGCACTGCACGACTGTGACTGATAAAAGTAATTATGACGATGGCATAAGCACTGACATCCGTCATCTGCACCGATTGTGAAGCGCTCAGAGAAATTAATGCTCTATCAAAGTAATGTATGCGGCTGATGAAGACTTTGCCTTTGCCGCATGCTCTCAGGGTCGCTACCTATGTTGCATAGATGAAGACTTGATTTCTTTTGATTTGGATGCTGCATAGTTATTTGAACCTTGAGTGTATGCGGCATGACTTCTTTGAATCAGGCTATTATAGTTTAGGCGCATGGATTTGAATTTTTCTATGCTTCTATAAGACCCCCTTCAAAGTTTTCAAAACTTGAATAAGTTTTGAAATACTTTTAAAAGAAGCTTGGGTGGAAAGTTATGTCAGTCAAATAAGTATTCATGCCGTATAGACTACCTGTTGCATAAAAAGGAATACCAGACTATCCAATCTTCATTGATAAGATTCATCTTGATTCTCGAGAAGATCTCTTGGGATTCTAGGTCACCATGGGACACGATGTCACGCCCCGATCCCGAAAGGGTCAATCGTCCTCGCTGGATCCTTTACGGAACCGATTCGTCCTCGTTGGGGCGTGATGTCGTGCGAGCCTGGAGTTGCGCTCGTACAAGGCAAGAACTTGCGGTGATAGGAATGCATTTTTGAAACACAATTTAGAAAACACATTCACAGATATTTGAACACAAGTATAGGAAGAAACATGCTTTTTCATTGATAATTCAGAGTAATTTACATAGAGTTTACATTGATGCGCCTCTCGGCTACTTGATTTGCATTACAAAAGATAACTCAAAAGGCAGGGTGCGCTCCATCACATAGTCCACGTCGTTCATACATTACGCCCTTGTATAGGTTGAAAGTCCCAGCCTCCAAAATGATCTGACTCCAACTATACTTCAAAATAGAGGTGCTCCTAACGCCTACTCGTCTATCCACTAGCGTTGCACCGTCTGAGTGCCTGAAATAGTTGCCCATAATGTGGGTCAGTACTCAACTTGTACTGGGAGTGGGATGAACCCACTCAACTAAATCGACACTAGCTTATTAGGGGCGAGCATGCATTAAGATGATCTTCTATAAAGAAGCAAGTGAATTCAATTCATATCAGTTGCATGTTTTGATAGGAATGAAAAATAACATAGAATCCAACCAGCACATCGGTTGCTTACTCAACCGATGCACGCCTTCCCTACAACGAAACACAAGTATACTTACCATCTGCACAAGACAATAAATTAGCATATGTTCTATTCTATGCGGTCATTGGTGTGATTGACACCTTAGGGACATATTTTAAGCATTAGCGACGCGCCCTATCAGCCCGGGTAGCAAGTCCTGCTGGAGGTCCCGCAATGCATCGTGACTAGCATGAATCAAATATTTCCCTCCGGATCGATACGGTTCCAGTGTCCCAGAATGCCGTTTCGAGAAAATGCCAAACCTTGTGCACAAGTTGTCCCAGACCATGCAAATGCATGAACAATTCATATATCATACAATGCATCGAATTAAACAAAAGAAGTAAAGCAGCAACATATATCTCATGCAACAATTCATATTTTCTCAATGCGGTGTTCTGATTTTGGTATCCCATAGGTCCAAACTCAATCCGAGGCACTTGGCTGCAACCAACAGCCAATTCCCTTTATAAACAAACTCAAGTTATAAGGTGTGCAAGCATATAGTAAAATTAGTCTACAATTCCCATGTTCCTTTCTTAGTGGTGGCATGCATTGTGGAAAAGGATTTCCTAGGCGTCCAATCGGGCATCATCGAGTGAACATTTGAAACATTAGAGATGTGGGCATAAAGAAGTAGGAAAGAAGGGTCCAAACCACTCACTGGTTAAGGAAAAAGGTAGCTGAAACAAGGAATCCCGCCTAGCGACGATCAAACGTCAGTTACGCGGACCTGCAACAGCACGAGCACCAATTAGAATTCTTGCCTATCCTTCCTTGTCGAACTCCCAAGAATCAAAGCTCCAAACGATAAAAACCAGCAGCGAAAACCAAGCAAATCGAAAGCAACACCAAATCAAAATCCCAAAGCGGCAATCAAGAAAACCAAGCAACCAAACACGAAAACTATTGGACTTGTTTTAATAGAGGCCTTTCCATGAGTTGGAAATGATCATCGCATTTCATCTGTGGCAAGAAGATGCCGAAGATCTAAGCTACGACTCAGACGGACTAGCCACACGCCCAATTATATAGTGCACATCCCGATCGGATCGGGATTTAAGGCACAACATAATATACCACTAAAAAAAAGTTTCGCCCCGAAACTTAAGAACAAGGCCCTACCTTCGACTGAATGAACAACGAATGATACTTCTCCTTCATCTCCGATTCCATCTCCCAGGTTGATTTCCCAACTGTATGGTTCCGCCAAAACACGCGAACCAAGGACATCGTATGGTTGTAAAGTACTTTTTCCTTACGATCCAAAATCTGTACCGGCTCCTCTGAGTATGACAAGTCCGTGCGCAGTTCCAATTGTTCAAAACTAACCACATGACTCGGGTCATGCACATACTTTCGAAGTTGAGAAACATAGAATACGTCATGTACTTCAGCCAAGGCGGGAGGTAGTGTAATCCGGTACGCCACAACTGCCACTCGTTCCAGTATCTCAAAGGGGCCAACAAACCTTGGACTCAGTTTGTCCTTCACGCCGAAACTCATCTCCCCACGCATCTGCGTCATTTTCAAGAAGACATGATCCCTGACCATGAACTCCAAAGGTCTACGATGGTGTCAGGATAACTTTTCTGTCGGCTCTGCACTGTGCGGAGTCTTTCCCGAATCAAGAGAACTTTCTCAACTGCCTGCTCTACCAGCTCTGGCCCGAGTACCTGCCGCTCGCAGACTTCGTCCCAACAGATTGGAGATCGATACTTGCGCCCATATAGTGCTTCATACGGTGCCATCTGGATGCTCGATTGGTAGCTGTTGTTGTACGCAAACTCCGCCAATGGAAGGTGCGTGTCCCAACTAGTCTTTAAATCAATCGCACACAGCCGTAACATGTCTTCAAGTATCTGATTTGTCCTTTCCGTCTGTCCGTCAGTCTACGGGTGGTATACGGTACTGAACTGTAGCTTGGTTCCCAAAGCCGACTGTAGGCTAGTCCAGAAATGAGATAAGAAACGTCCGTCACGGTCAAAGACGATTGAGGCAGGTACTCCGTGTAATCGAACAATCTCGTCTATGTAAATCTGTGCTAACCGATCGACGCTCCAAGTAACTTTTATGGGAAGAAAGTGGGCTGATTTGGTCAAACGATCAACTATGACCCAAATCGCATCATGCCCCCGTGGCGTCTTCGGAAATCCCAAAATGAAGTCCTTAGTGATGTTGTCCCATTTACACTCGGGAATAGCGAGGTTCTGCAGCTCCCCGCCGGGCCTCTGATGTTCAGCTTTTACCTGTTGACAGGCCATGCACTGTGACACAAAGGTTGCCACATCCCATTTCATACCGTGCCACCAGAAGGTCCCGCGTAAGTCCTTGTACATGTTAGTGCTCCCCGGATGCAAAGAATACTTCGCGTAGTGTACTTCCGCCATAATTTCCCTTCGGAGTTCTGGGTCACTAGGAACACATAGCCTTCCTTTCATCTGTAAGGCCCCATCTTCGCCTGCCACAAAGTCAGACGTCTTCCCTGCCGAGATCAGTCCGCGTACCTTCGCTAAGAACTGATCGCCCTCCTGAGCTGATTTGATTTTATCACGTAAACTCAGTTCAAGATGGAGTGGTGCCAGCTGCACTCCTTGATGCCGAACTCGAAACTCGATGCCCATCGCCTCTAGATCTCGAAGTAAACTGTTGTTTATGGATAACGAGCCTACGTGCTTTCGACTCAGAGTATCAGCAACGACGTTTCCCTTGCCCGGTGTATACGCGATCGTTAGCTCATAGTCCTTAATCAGTTCTAGCCGCCGCCGCTACCGGAGGTTCAATTCCCGCTGGGTGAATAGATACTTGAGGCTCTTGTGATCTGTAAAGATTTTGCAAGCAACACCATAAAGATAATGCCTCCATAACTTCAGTGCAAACACAATTGCCGCCAATTCCAAGTCATGTGTCGGATAGTTTTTCTCGTGCGACTTCGGTTGCCTGGAGGCGTACGATATTACCTTGTCCCTCTGTATGAGAACACACCCTAAGCCGAGTCCTGAAGCGTCGCTGTATATCTGAAACTCCTCTACCCCATCTGGAAGTACAAGAATCGGAGCTGAAACAAGACGCCGCTTAAGTTCCCGAAAGCTGGCTTCGCAGTCATTACCCCATACGTATGCAATCCCTTTCTGAGTAAGGCGAGTCAAAGGCGAGGTCAGTTTAGAAAAATCCTTCACAAACCTACGGTAGTATCCCGCTAGGCCCAGAAAGCTTCGAACTTCGCTGGCTGACGTAGGCTGCTTCCAGTCCACCACCACCTCTATTTTCTTCGGGTTTACCGTGACGCCTTCGGCCGAGATGACATAACCAAGGAACGCCACGCTGTTCAACCAGAACTCACACTTGCTGAGCTTAGCGAACAACTGATGCTCTCGTAATGTCTGCAGCATGATCTTCAGGTGTTCCTTGTGCTCCGCCTCATTCTTGGAATAGATTAGTATGTCGTCTATGAACACGACCACAAACTTATCCATAAACGGCCGAAACACGCGGTTCATCAGATCCATGAAAGCTGCAGGGGCTTTCGTCAAGCCGAATAACATCACAAGAAATTCATAGTGTTCGTATCGGGTTATCAAAGCAGACTTTTGTATATTATCTGATTTGATTTTCAACTGGTGATACCCTGACCTAAGATCAACTTTAGAGAAAACTGTTGCACCTTGCAGCTGATCAAACAAGTCATCTATCCTTGGCAATGGGTACTGGTTCCGCATGGTCGCCTTATTTAGTTCTCGGTAGTCAATACACAGCCGCATGGATCCATCCTTTTCCTTCACGAACAGCACCGGAGTGCCCCACGGAGAAACGCTTGGACGAATGTATCCTTAGTCCAACAGATCTTATAACTGAACCTTAAGTTCTTTCAGCTCTGCTGGGGCCATTCGATAAGGTGCCTTTGATATCGGTCGCGAATCCGAAAAAGTGTCAATGCTGAATTCGATCTCACAATCAGGAGGCATTCCAGGCAGCTCGTCTGGGAACACGTCGAGGAAATCTGCTATGACTTCAGCCTGAGCTGCATCTGTATATTCCTGCCGGGTGTCTCAAACGGAAGCTAAGTACCCTTCACAGCCCGAATACAACATATTCCTAGCCGAAATTGCTGATATCACCATTGCCGTCTTCGGTGCAGTGCTGCACGAATAGTAGAAGTCTGCCTCGCCGGGTAGACAGAATACGACTCGCTTCTCTGCGCACTCGATTATTGCATGACAAGCACCCAACCAGTCAATACCGAGAATAATATCATAATCCTTAATTTCTAGTACAATGACATCTAAGGAAAGCTTCCTTCCTCCGATACAAATATAGCCATCCCTACAGATCGCATGTGTGGGCATGTCGACTCCCGAAGGGGTACTCACGCAAAGGTTCATATTTAAAGGTGTAGAAGCTAATTTATGCTCAATACTAAAATCAGCAGATATAAAACTATGCGTAGCACCTGAATCGAATAAGACTCTAGTGAGCAAATCTCTGAAAAGTAAAGTACCTGTCACAACAGTATCTGATACAGATGCCTCATCCTGAGTCAGTGCATAGACTCGGCCTTGAGCACCCTGGCGTCGTGGGTTCACTGGCACAGCATTGGCATCAATTGCTGGAGGCCCCCTGTTTTAATTTCCGTTGTTATGATTCCCGTTGTTCTGATTCGATCTGCCCTTCTGACAGTTAAAGTGTTTATGGTCCAGACGACCTCATTTAAAACACCCTCTAGGTCGGCATTCATTTATTCGATGCCCTAATCTGCCGTACCTATGGCAGTGCGGTGCTTGGGATGGACCCCTATTTTCTGATGTGTGTGGGCGCTTTTGTGCTCCAGACCCTCCCGTTTCCTGAGGTCGTTTGCTGTTGTTGGTACAGGAGGTTTGCACATCGACCTTTGGGGGATTGCGCCCAAAGATCCGCTCGCTATTCAGGGTGGCTTCGTAACATTCCATGTAGGTTTGACATTTCTGGTTGATGACGTCCCTACGCAACTCATCATTCAAACCTTTCTGAAATCGATAGCACCACGCCTGCTGGTTAGGCAAGAAGTGCCCAGCAAACTTAGCCAGTTTAGCAAATACTGAATCATAATCATCGACAGACAAACTTTCTTGTACTAGATTGCTAAAGTCGTCTTCTTTTTGTTGTCGCACTGCTCGGGGGATATATTGTTCAATGAATGCAAATTTGAATATTTCTCAGGTGATTTTACAGTTGGGATTTGCATCATAAATCCCTTGCTTAGTGGCCTTCCACCAATCATGCGCACGCAGTTCCAGCTGAACCGATGCAAAGGCCACTCGCTTGGATCCCCTAATGCCAACCAGGTTGAAGAGTCCTTCCAGCTTAGCAATCCACCCCATCTCCACGTCCGGTTCTGCTCGTCCGTTGAACGTTGGTGGATGCATTTTAGTGAACTCTGCTGCACGGCAGGTATTCCTTGTTGGAGGCTGAGTCTCTTCTGACTCATCTTCTACCGCCACGGCCGGCGGCGTGATAGGCGTCACTGTGGCTCCCCCATTACTGGGTACCAAGGATGCAATCAGTTGTATCATGGTATCCATCTGCTTCTGTTGAGCAGCAAATTGCGCTTGTTGAGTAACGGCTTGTTGTTGCTGCACCTCCATGAGATGCATAAGCCGTTCCGCCATACCGGTTGAACCCGCTCCTCTGGATTCTCCTGAACTTGCTGGATCACTCTGAATGGGCTGAGCACTGCTGGTAGTTGCAGTATTTTTCTTAGCCATGGCTACAAAAGAAAGTAGCTTTTTAACACTCCAAAAACGATAGATTTTATATCTATGGGCTCATTGTATAAGCGACTCATCTCATGCAGCGGACGCCGAACGCAACTCAATTGAGAGGCGCATCAAACTCCTTTATAGTTCTTTTAAAATCCCATGGAAGTGAAGCCGTGCTCTGATACCAATATGTCATGTCCCGATCCCGAAATGGTCAATCGTTCTCGCTGGATCCTTTATGGAACCGATTCGTCCTCGCTGGGGTGTGATATCGTGCGAGCCTGGAATTGCGCTCGCACAAGGCAAGAACTTGCGGTGATAGGAACCCATTTTTGAAACACAATTTAGAAAACACATTCACAGATATTTGAACACAAGTGCAGGAAGAAACATGCTTTTTCATTGATAATTCAGTGTAATTTACATAGAGTTTATATTGATGCGCCTCTCGGCTACTTGATTTGCATTACAAAAGATAACTCAAAAGGCAGGGCGCGCTCCATCAGATAGTTCACATCGTTCATACATTACGCCCTTGTATAGGTTGAAAGTCCAAGCCTCCAAAATGATATGACTCCAACTATACTTTAAAATAGAGGTGCTCCTAACGCCTCCTCGTCTATCCACTAGCGTTGCACCGTCTGAGTGCCTGAAATAGTTGCCTACAACGTGGGTCAGTACTCAACTTGTACTGGAGAGTGGGATGAACCCACTCGACTAAATCGATACTAGCTTATTAGGGGCGAGCATGCATTAAGATGATCTTCTATAAAGAAGCAAGTGAATTCAATTCATATCAGTTGCATGTTTTGATAGGAATAAAAATAACATAGAATCCAACCAACACATCGGTTGCTTACTCAACCGATGCACGCCTTCCCTGCAACGAAACACAAGTATACTTACTATCTGCACAAGACAATAAATTAGCATGTGTTCTATTCTATGCGGTCATTGGTGTGATTGATACCTTAGGGACATATTCCAAGCATTAGCGATGCGCCCTATCAGCCCGGGTAGCAAGCTCTGCTGGAGGTCCCGCAATGCTTCGTGACTAGCACGAATCAAATATTTCCCTCCGGATCAATACGGTTCCAGTGCCCCGGAATGCCGTTTCGAGAAAATGCCAAACCTTGTGCACAAGTTGTCCCATACCATGCAAATGCATGAATAATTCATATATCATACAATGCATCGAATTAAACAAAAGAAGTAAAGCAGCAACATATATCTCATGCAACAGTTCATATTTTCTCAATGCGGTGTTCCGATTTTGGTATCCCATTGGTCCAAACTTAATCCGAGGCTCTAGGACGCAACCAACAGCCAATTTCCTTTATAAACAAACTCAAGTTATAAGGTGTGCAAGCATATAGTAAAATTAGTCTACAATTCCCATGTTCCTTTCTTAGTGGCTGGCATGCATTATGGCAAAGGATTTCTTAGGCGTCCAACCGGGCATCATCGAGTGAACGTTTGAAACATTAGAGATGTGGGCGTGAAGAAGTAGGAAAGAAGGGTCCAAACCACTCACTAGTTAAGGGAAAAGGTAGCTTAAACGAGGAATCCCGCCTAGCGACGATCAAACGTCAATTATACGGACCTACAACAGCACGAGCACCAATTAGAATTCTTGCCTATCCTTCCTTGTCGAACTTCCCAAGAATCAAAGCTCCAAACGATAAAAACCAGCAGCAAAAACCAAGCAAATCGAAAGCAACACCAAATCAAAATCCCAAAGCGGCAATCAAGAAAACCAAGCAACCAAACACGAAAACTATTGGACTCGTTTCAATATAGGCCTTTCCATGAGTTGGAAAGGATCATCGCATTTCATCCGTGGCAAGAAGATGCCGAAGATCTAAGCTACGACTCAGACGGACTAGCCACACGCCCAATTATATAGTGCACATCCCGGTCGGATCGGGATTTGAGGTACTACACACGAGATTAGAGGCGACAATTTTGTGAAGATTGAGGCATACAAGGATCGAGGCGACGCTTGTGATTTTTCTTTATCTGATACTGCATATCTTTGGCTATAAATATGACTTCAGTAGGAGATAGAAAACCCTTATTCGTCATCTTATCTTCTCCTTCACCCTTAGCATTCTTTCTCCCCGTACCATGGCTCCCAAAGCTTCCTCCTCCGCCGCTGCTAAGAAGGCTGACAAGGGCAAAGGCCTAGCCACCGAGGTCGAGGCCAAGCCCCTCCAAGTTCCACTCCGATGTCCAGCCGCCGATCAAGGGTAGGGGTTTTGGAAAAGATAATCTTGAACACAGAGACACATTTTGCACAGTCTGTCGCATGGATGAGAACTTATCTATAACATACGCTGACATAATTCTGATGCGTGGATGAGAAATCATCTAGAACATGCACGGATCTTTACACAGTTCTGCCGTATGAATGAAAAATTATCTAGAACATGCACAGTCCTTTACATAGTTCTAACGCATGGATACAAAATCATCTAGAACATACGTAGACATAGTTTTGACGCAAGAATGAGAAATTATCTAAAACATGCGCAAACATAGTTCTGACGCATGGATAAGAATGTGTCATGACCCGTACCTTGATGTTCGGGGCACAAGTACATGGGTACGTTCAGCCTACACCGCAGCAACGATAGTAGAACCCTGTCTAGACCTCAAGATCAATACAAGTCTAACAAGATATCATTAAGTACCCAATCATAACAACTAAAGAAAAATATGATAAGGAAAACAATCCAAACAACTAACTAAGATAAGTAAAACTAGAGAATGATACTGGAATAAGAAATACTAGTTTAGGTCTCTACAGAGGTTATCTCATGGTCCATAGTGCAAGAGCAGTCTCAACTATATCATCGTCCGAAGGTCCAATAGTATGTGGCAAAGAATTTCTAATATTTGTCAACATATCCAGTCAGTACTATTATAACCATAAAAATACACAATGCATGTATAAATCTATTATGATAGAAACTGTACAAGTCATGAACTCATGTAAAGGAATATTGAGACAAGTAAAAGTATGGAACTATCAATATGGAACTGGCAATATATAAGTAGTAATAAGGTGAACTCGCAATGTAAAAACAGGTAATAAGATGACCTAGCAACATATAAGTAGATGAACTAGATCATGAATCACATATTTGACAAACTGATAATAATATGTGACCTAGAATACAGGGTTCGACATGTGGGGGCTAGGGTGAATCCGGCATGACGTGCGTGAGGTGTATGATTGCTATCTATCGAATCGAATAGAAAAAATAGCGTTTACCACATGTCTACTAGTATATTCTCTCCCCCCCCGACTCTCTCTCATAAGGATCACAAAGACAGTAGACACAACCATGGAATATGAGTCCAGAACCACAATAAATAGTCACTACTCACGAAGAACGAAAAATCATGGACCATGATACGGATAAACATATGCCACGTATATGGATAGTCATGAATCATAACATGGAGAATCAACAAATCATGACACAATAACTCATATCACAACTCAGGCTCATGTATCAAAACTCGGATGATCACGTTGTCACAACACATATTTAACTCAATCATGAACCAAGATAGCATATCCATGTGCACAATATCATAGTGTTAAGACAACTAATAAGAAGGAATAATAATATTTATCATGTAAAGGTACATTCATAATTGTAAAGCACTTGCTTGTCGTCCGGAGCCGGTGGTACAGTGTTAGAACCTGTCTCGGAGCCCAAGTAACCTATATTATGAATTGTCAACATCAATTTGTGCATGAACCAATGAATATCCTATCACTTGGGTTTCATACTAATCTATATCTATGTTAGATCTTTAGTCTATTGGTGATATAACTATGGCCATATCCATATTTTAGGAATACCCATAAAAACCTATATTGTATAATTATTTCCTACTTGTAACTAATACTGCACCTATTAGATCTATTCAATAAATTTTGGGGTTAAAGTTGTCGTAGACCTTCTTATCAACTTTTTAAAACTTTAAACAGATCACATTTTCGTATCTGGAAGCTCTCGCGAAAATACCAAAATGAATTCATTTTTGGACACCTGATGCTCAAATAATTTTACAGAAAGTTTTATATCGAATTTGGCCTATTAATTTATATATTTGGAAAGCTAATTCGATGCGGTTCTGTTAAAAAGGAGGAATTAATCGAAGTCTTGAGTTATGAGTTATGGCATTTTTAATTTGTTATGGCTATTAAAAACGAGCCTAAATACTATGACAAATTTTGGCTGTTTTGGACAGAAGAACACAATTACATAAGAATCACAAATTCTAACCACGTGTATCATGAAGTATCATGATACGAACTTAGGTATCCAATTTTGGACACAACACGAGCATAATCAATTGGACACAAAATTCTGTTTGGAAAAATGTATCAAACACTTGATGGACACAAAGTCATAATTATACCAAATTGACTATATAAAACACAATTCCACCACATAAAAGCCTAGATCTAATAAATTGGAGGCATCTATCACCTAGATCTATCATTAGAAAGCCATTTCCACCTATGGGAGGGTCCCTATTAGTTCAATTTGGGTTGCTAACATAGAAATTAGTAAAAAAAAAATTACCAATTGAGATTTGTGTCATAGTGAATGTCCACAAAATTAGACACAATAAAGACGGATTGGACACAATACTCCTAGCTTGGGCTCCTCTCCAAGCTCCTCTTGTGCTCTAAGACTCCAGCTCTCAATTGGGAAGGGAATGAGGATGAATTTGGGTTGATCTGAGTGGTTGGAGGTGGAAAATAGGTTTGGTAATGGAGTAGCTTGGGGAAGAAGAATACTTGAGGAAGAAGAAGAAGTTTGGAGAAGGAAATAAAATAAAATGGAGAGAGTTGGCTACTTATGGTGAGGGTGGAGTTTATGATATCTACAAGTTTGCCATTCCACTATAATTTAAATTCTATATCTAGTATGAATAAAATCTATTTGTCATGGAGAAAATCTAATTAGTTATGGATGTCATCTAGCTAACTAAAAAAGGAATATTCTATCCATGACAAATAAAAAATAATTAATTCTAAACTTACCACTAATTTAATATAACTATATGATTAGCATAAAAAGATAAATTGACAAAAATAACCCTAATAGTGGAAATTTGTTGTTACAAATCTACCCCCCTTAAAATAATTTTGTCCTCAAAATTAAAAGAATAACTAGGCTAGAAAAGATTGATTGGTCTTGCAAAATGTGGCTACCTATACTATTGAAAATTTAATAAAGAAACATTTACTACCATGGAAGAAAATATGAAGAAGGAAAAGAAATATATATATCTCGAGATAGAAATGTTCTTATGGAGTCATGGCTTGGCCTTGAATCATCTAAAAGTTACAACACCCAAGGTAGACACCAGTACAGGGAGGAGATAGAATATAGAAAGATTATACGTTACCTCTCAAGGTAAATGGAATCCAGAGAATCCTTTTATGAAGAATATAAAGAAAATAAGAAAGATTGGAGATAATTAAGAAATACAATCAAGTATAATAGTTTAGAAAAGTTTTCTATATACCCTCCGGAATATAAACAAGAAGCCTATAACCATCCCTATCTTAGGTTCTAGGAGAAGGACAAGAGGTATTAAAGAGGTATAGCCTCCTAGGATGTGAGAATACCTATTTATATTATATACTTAATGATCTCAAACTTATACCCAGGTATTACCTCATACCTACTTATACAATATATATAAATAACTCCTTAACTTAACTTATCTCTCCTATAGTCATATATATACATATATAAATAGTTATCTATGTATCTCATACTCTAATACTCTATGACACTTGACATGGATACTATACTTGGCACTAACACTAGTCATATACTCATGACACTCAAATACCTCACACTCATGTATCCTATTTGTACACACTCATCACTCTAGAATACTATATATAGGATTCACATCCAAATTCTTGACAATCTACATAAGACACTAACTCCTACACATGACACTCGTGTGATACCCTTATACCATGATACTCTAGTACCTCATCTGTATATAATACACTAGCCACAAGTTTACTTGTATCATAAATATCCATGATACTTGAAATACCCTGGATCTTGACACTAAAATACTTCTCCTATCTTGGTATCTGGATGCATCCAATACTCTAACACCTAACAATCACTCTAGGACACTCACTTGTATCTTGGTATCATTAAACATATATAAATACTTTCTACCCACCATGACACTAACACTCCTGACACTATGATATTACACTGGTATCATTCTACCCATCATATAACTCACTGATTCATAACTACTCCAACATAGGTTACCATTTTCCTCTCACTGCCTAGAATACCTGCACTCCTACTCCCCATGATACTCCCTTGCATACCCTACATCAATATTTTACTGATACACTTAACGGATACTATCACACACAATAATACTCACTGATACTAAACTGATACGCTACACATATCACATAATACTAATCCTAAACTTGATACACCTTGGACAATTGCACACTCTAGGCACCCTTGGTACACAAACACTAACTTCATAACTATACTTGATATTCAAAATAATGCACATAAACACTTACATTCTACCACTTCCCCTTTTGATACTATCTTCATAACTATACTTGATAAATGCACTTAACACTTTAGGATACTACATGGACACTAACCTACCCACTGATACACTATTGGTGCTTCTGGTACCAAGATCCCCACTTCATAATACTCATGAAGCACCCATACTTGTACTTTACTTCAACACTCATGCACTCACTCACACAACACTTACTGTACATTTTTGCACACAGTTCTGGACACCCAACTTCCTTCTCTTACATATCTCACTCACTAACACATCAACACCCTCAAGTATTAGGTGATACACCCACACTAGACGTATACCTATGCACACTCATCTACACACACCAATGTACAACACTCAACACATAACACAAGTCCTATTACCTAGCATAACACAACTCTATCACTAGCACACTCACCTACACACTTATGGGCACACTCTACCATGACACTCACTAGTACATCTCATGGGTACAAATTTTCCTACTCATGACACAACCAAGTATCAAACACAAATAAATATCAAAGCTCCATTGTTACCCAACAAAAATTTATGATACTCAATTCATACATGGATCCCACAATTATATGAATCTATATATATCTAAAACATGGATGTTGACATTGATACAAACACCTAGAATCATAAATTGATACACTTCTCTCCCTCATAACTCTCTTATTTCTGATATCATTGATATCAATTACTAACTATACTTTGACACCTACTATAGAATTATTGTTACAAATGGTACTACACTATGAGTTATTTATAGGCTTATACACTAATATCTAATGCTCACATACCCAGCCAGGAACTACTTACAGACTCACAAGTTATACTTCTAACAATCAACGCTGATACTCAAACTTGACACTAATATGTCTGCAAGTTACCAATCTACTGCACTATCCGAGGAACCTCAAAAACTAATGAAGGTGAGGCCCTATAAGGAACTGAACTAGAGGAACTAGAGATATCTCTATCCTAAGCTAGTAGGGGTGATGGTACATAATTCAATGATAACTAGGTTTGGATGATAAAGATGATATGTTAAGAACCAAATTAAGATAAAAATCTGATAATCGCATCCGTCTATCCGAAATTATGTTATCTAATTTTTTTTTCCACACCAGTAAGCATAACTGCGATAAACTATATAGTCCATAACTAAGGTATTTACCTCTATAACCATGTTATCTAAAATTTCTGCCACACCAACTAGTATGGCTACGCGAAACTCTAAATTCCATAACTAAGATATGTAAATCCAAAATTAGGTCTTTACATTTTTGCCACACCAGCTAGTATGGTTGTTATAAACTCTAGACTCCAAAATTACGATAGACGGTTATAGTTCACACTGTCTCATCCAAATACGACATCAAAATATATCCCAATATAGTCCATAAAATTTATCTTGATACAAGGATTAAATTCAATAACGAACATGTGAAGGTGAAGGTGAAAGAAAGCAAGTAGAATTAGATTTAAAATAGAGTTTATAGTAAGATTCTCAAGGCTTATCCCAGAAATCTTTCAAGAAATTCTAATCTGTAATTGAGTACCATAATTCCTATAATCCATCAATCCTATTTTATTGGAGGTCACAACAGTATGACTAAGCCTAAGTACCGCCACGATATCGAACTAGTTGCGATAACAAGACCTACATGGGCACCATAAAAATGTGTCACGACCCGCACTCGAATGTTAGGGGCACAAGTACGTGGGTACGTCCAGCCTACGCTGCAACATCGATGATAGAACGCTGTCTATACCTCAAGATCAATACAACTCTAACTAGATATCATTAAGTACTCAATCACAACAACTAAAGAAAAATATGATAAGGAAAATAATCCAAACAACTAACTAAAAAAAGTGAAAACTAGAGAATGATACTGGAATAAGAAATACTAGTCTAGATCTCTACAGAGGTCACCTCATGGTCCACAATCCAAGAGCAGTCTCAACTATATCATTGTCCGAAGGTCCAACAATGTGTGGCAAAGCATTTCTAATATTTGTCAACATATCCAGTCAGGAGCGAAGCAAGTACTATTACAACCATGAAAATACACAATGCATGTATAAATCTATTATGATAGAAACTGTACAAGTAATGAAGTTATGTAAAGGAACAAATTGAGACAAGTAGAAGTTTGGAACTATCAATATAGAACTGGCAACATGTAAGCAGTAATAAGGTGAACTGACAATATGAAAACAGGTAATAAGATGAACTAGCAACATATAAGCAGATGAACATGAACATGAACTACATATCTGACAACTGATAATACCGTATGACGTAGAATACAATATTCAACATGTGGGGGCTAGGCTGAATCCGGCACAACGTACGTGAGGTGTACGATTGCTATCTATCGAATCGAATAGAAAAAATAGGATTTACCACATGTCTACTAGTGTATTCCCCCCACCCTCCCAACTCTCACTTATAAGGATCGCAAAGACAGTAGACACAACTATGGAATATGAGTCCAAAACCACAATAAATAGTCACTACTCAAGAAAAATGGATAATCATGAACCATGATACGGATAAACATATATCGCAGATACGGATAGTTTCGAATCACAACACGGAGACTTGATGAATCATGATACGATAACTCGGGCCCACATATCAAAATCAGATGATTACGATGTCACAACACATATTTAACTCAATCATGAACCAAGATAACCCATCAATGTGCACAACATCATAGTGTCAAGACAACTAGTAAGAAGGAATAATATTATTTATTATGTAACTATACATTCATAATTGTAAAGCATTGTTTGTCGTCCGGAGCCGGTGGTACAGTGTTAGAACCTGTATCGGAGCCCAAGTAACCTATATTATGTATTATCAACGCCAATATGTGCATGAACCAATGAATATCCTATCACATGGGTTTCATACTAATCTATATCTACGTTATATCTTTAGTCTATTGGTGATATAATTATGGTCATATCCATGTTTTAGGAATATCCGTAAAAACCTATGTTGTATAGTCATTTCCTACTTGTAACTAATACTGCACCTATTAGACATATTCAATAAATTCTGAGGTTAAAGTATGTAGTAGCCCTTCTTATCAGTTTTCTGAAATTCAAATGGATGACATTTTCATGCCCGGAAGCTCCCTTAATCACGAAAATACCAAGACACCAAAACACCAAAACAGATTCGTTTTTCGGACACCTGATGCTCAAATTATTTTATAAAAAGTTTTAGATCGATTTCTGTTAAAAAAAAATAGGGAATTAATCGGAGTCCTAAGTTAGAAGTAATGATATTTCTAAGTTGCTATGGTGGCTAAAAACGAGCCCGAATACTATGACGAATTTGAGCTATTTTGGACAGAAGAACACTATTACATTAGAATCACCAATTCTAACTGTAACTCTTCTTTTCTGAAATTCAATAAACAAAATTTCCAATAAATTCTTAGTACTAGATTTTTGAAATGATAATGTTTTACAATAAGTATTTTTTGTAAGGGTCACCTTAAATATTACTAAAATATTAAGTATATAGATATTAATTATTACTATTGAGCATATGTGTAATATTATAAAAACACGAGTTTACTAGCACTAATATTGTTAAAGAGAATGTGCGCGCGCGCACACACACACATACATATATATATATATATATATATATATATATATATATATATATATATATATAGATTTGAGAGAGTATATAGCCAAACCAGATCAAAGCCCATTCTTGTCAGCCAACCCCAAGTTACAGTGACCGACCCGGACCATAGCAAAATCCCAACCCGATTGACTAGTGACCCGACCCAATAGGCTTTAATTTTAAAAACCTTAAAAATGGTTCAGACTACCGACTGTGCTTTCCTCTTCACCCAACTGATCGGCCACCGCCTCCTCACTTCCCCTTGCCCACTGTTAAACGTCGGCCACTCGACCTTCCCAAAGATTTCTCGAGTGTTCTCGAGCCCTTCCGGATAATTCAACGCCTTGCCGACAGGGCCAGAAGCTTCCTGAACGCTGCGGCGATTTCCCGATCGGCCGCAGATCTCGAAGCTTCTCGGAGCCGCCCGCACCGATGAGGTTACCGCTCAACCGACCCCTTCATCGTCTATAAATAGCCATCCAATCCATCTGTTTCTCATCCAGACCACCATCTCGGCGAATCCCTGCTCCGTTCGACCCCTCTTCCTCTCCTTCCTCCGTGAAGCTCATAAGCTTGTCGGCCATGGCGGTTCGTTTCGAGTTTTCTCCGGCAATGATCGGAGATTATCCGGTGACGTGCGGCCGTTCCTCCACTACAAACGATTGTTCTCCAGTCGACAACAAGCGGCGGACTCTGGTGAACTTCATCATCGAAGTCGACGATCGACTGCGCAGTCGATGCACCGAGCACGAGCTCCGGTCGACGACGAGTCCTTGGTGAGTTCGTCACGTTTCCCTTGGTTTCACTTCTGTTCCTCCTTCCTAAAAATTCAGCTCTGTGCCATTCATTTTGTTATTGCAAGCAAACTGTTTGATCATATGCCTCAGAGGAGCGAATCGTACACGGGAGCGTGTATCCGACGGTTCTTGATCACAAAGGTGGCCTGGACACCTCGATTCAGTTCAGGTATAAATTCTTAACTTCTACTGTAATAAAATCCTAGGGAAATCCGAACTCTGTGACTCAAGAGATGGACATTGTGTCAGGATGGATACAGCAGTGTCTGTATGTCTAGAGTCTCGAGTTTTAAACAGAAGAATAATGATAATATCTGTTGGGCTCTGTAGGAATAATTTAAGTTTGTAATTTGAGCGGGCAGCTCTGTTCTTCTTGTTTTGGCAGCATTTGAGCGGGAAAATATTTAAAAATTGGAATTTGATTGTATATGTCTCTTGAACCAATTTCCCAACTGACATTATTAATTCAAGAACCTTGATAAAGGGCCAAGCCCGAACACTGTAGCAGTTTCAGAATTAAACTGTTATAGAATCATTAATTTAAATAGAGTTTAGTTAATCTTTAGAATTAAATTCGTTTGTTGAATTCATTAGAAAAACCAGAAATTGTTAGTTAAGGTTTTGGTATCGGCTGAACAATAGCCCAGGGCCAAGTATCAGCCATTAGTAATAATTAAGGATTTGATAATAAGAATAAAGTTAGTTAATAACCTAAGATTTGGTTAGAAGTTAGTTAGCAAGGAATTAGTTATGGAATCAAGAATTAGTTACAGACGAGAATTTCTAGAAGATATAATTAAGTTATGAGTTAGTTTTGAAGGATAAGGATCTAACACCTATATACCTTGTCTTCTAGGTGGGCTTAGCATCATCTTCACCCATGGATAAAGGCAAGTATATGCAATTTTACTTTTTTATGCAATAGTTTATGCATGGTTATTATCCTTCTGTACATGTTCACGTGTCTTGTTGTGTCTTGTCGTGTCGGAAAGAGGGAACACTAGAATGACATGTGGTTTTTTTAGCCTTGGACAAATACGTGAATGATAGCACCATCACTAGACGTGCCTGATGTCCATTTACGTGCGTGTGTGACTGATAGTATATCATTAGTGATATATCTGATTCCTGATTTACTCCCTACATGCTTGATAGTGGTTCCATGTACACGTTCCATACGTAGCTAGAGTATGTAGTCAGTTATTCTTGTTTTTCATGTGTACTTGTCATTTTCATCTATATTGTATTATATTATTTTTTTGCATCATATTGTATAGCACTGTGAGATATGTATATTACTTTACTCCTTCCTAACTAGATAAACGTAGCATGTGTTGAAGGCTTGGAGAAACTTAGAAGACTCATAATAGATTTTATTCACATGTATTATTTATTTCGGATGGTTGTACCTATAGATGACTGTACATATGATGTTGCATTTAGTTTCACCGGATTTGTTCCCGAAAAGCACTTGTAAAGGACATGTAATTAAATTAATAGTGCTTCTGGTGATTGTTTATGATGGTAAAACGTGTCTAGAGAACTGTGATGAGTAATCGAATATTATACTTGGATGACAATTGAGGTGTAGACAGTTGACTACCGCTGTTAACAATAGTGTAGGCTGGACGCGCTCACAACCCGTACTCGATATTGCAGTCACGGGATGTGACACGTTTTTAGTGGTGGCCCATGCAGGTCTAGGAACTCATCACAACATATGTCGATTGTGTTGGTTCACTACTCATTTATCAATTACTAATTGTTTCAGTATGACTATTTTTGAAAAATTAAAAGATATTTTCCATAAAAAAATATTTTATTTAGTAAATATATGTACGAGTATTTTCAAAATGAACACTTTCACAATTAAGCTTAATTTTACTATTATATAGTAGTATGGATAAAGAGAAATATATGGTAGACAAACTAAGGACATAAATGGCTTGGTAGAATAGAACATTGTGAGTACAAGATTTGATAATATGATCTTGCGAATTATAATCCTTTTTGAGTACGCAACTTATGTGGAGCGATAGAGAAAAAAAATTATTGGAAGTGTTTAGTAAAAGCTTGAGAATATCAGGTTCACCAAATGATAGGGAATGAACGGGTCATATGGATTGATAGAAAAAAAAAAACTTTATGGTAAGGTGACTTTTGAGGATTTGATAAAGTTCTTTCAAAGGAAGCAATTTGAAATTAGGTTTTTGGATAATATGACATAAGAATTAAGAGGTAGGGAAACATTTGGAAAGTTTAAACTTTTGGAATTAGTTGAAACATATAAAAAAAATAGTGAAGCAACAATTTATTTACAGAGCAAGTAAGATTACGAGTCAACATTAGAAGAAACCTAGTTATTTGACATGTAATAGAAAATTGATATAGATCTTGCCATGTATAATTTGAAGGAATTTAAAATTTTGGAAATAAGAGTAAAAGAGTTATCTTGGAAATACTTGTAACTTAAAGGAGCACAAGGAACTTATGATCATTTGAATATGTTGGATATTATGATATTATCAATTATTGAAGAAAATTATAGTGATGAAGACAATTTTGAGAAAAAAAGGGAAAGAAATAGTGTGATCGGGTAATTGAAGGAATTTTAAAATTTCAAATTGCTCGAGGTTAATTGAGGAAATAAGATTAAGTTATTGGTATGAGTTATAAATTTTGACCATCAAGTAATAGCAAGTATTGAGTAAGCAGACAATAAAGAGGACCCTTGGACTTCAAAATTTCATTTTGCGATTCTTAGGAATTAGTGGATATATTATTTTGATGATAAAGAGTTATTAAAGGAATAATAAACAAAGAATATGGATTTGTAGATACCACGGTGATATGGGACTAACGATATTAAAGGAGCGGAGTAACGTTGCATGGTACCAAGGTATTACTGGAGGGTAGAAGATTTTAGATCAGTTAAGGGAACATAGGTTGTATGTGTTTCTGTTAGCTAACTTCATTATCTTTCTCATTCTTTCATTAACAAATATTTTCCTATTCGACTCCTCCTTTAGTGAACCTTTTTATTCTCTATCCAACTCAAGTATCACCAACTTGTATCCCTTAATTCTTATAGCTTCCTCATTTCTACTTCTAAATCATTAGTTCTGTTTAATAATAATGGTTTATATAAGAAAGACAATATGGGTTTAAAGATTTGATAAAGTTATTTAGGATGAAGCAATTTGAAATTGGATCTTGGCATAATGTGGATTTATGAGAATCTCAGAATTAAAGTTATGGGAACACTCGGAATGATTAATTTTTTGGAATTAATTGAATATACAAGGAGAGTGAAGAAATGACTTATTTACGAAGCAGGTCAAGTTTTATCAACATTGGAAGAATGCAAGACTTTGTCGGTATGAATTGAAGAAATCATAAATTTTGGACTAATTGAGGCAAGAAGAGTAAAAGAGTTCTATAAGAAATTTTTTGTAAGCGATATCAGCTTAAAGAAACATCATGATCTTATGATCATCTAGCTGGGTCGAATGTTCTAATATTACCAACTGTTGAGAAAATTTTGTGATAACGATATTTTGGAAGATGAAGAATCTATGAACTTTTGAGAATTTGGAAGTGAGTAAAGGATAAAAGTGATGTGAGAAGAATATAAAGAGGATCTTAGGGGAAGAAATTGTGTGATCAGATAAATGAAGAATTTTCAACATGAGATTAAGACGTTGGCATGTGGACTCTGAAATATAAGTTAGAGTTATGCAACCACTATAATAAGATAGTATTGGGCTAAGTAATAGGGATCGATGAAGTGTATGAAGAATGGGTATGCACCGTTTGATTTTAAAATTTTACAAATGGTACTTGGAAGTTTTATGATCAGACATTGGAGATTAAAGTTTTCAAGATTGATTTTTGGATAAAATGAATTCGTGGGAGTATACGAACAAAAGTGAATACTCAGAAAGGTCAATTTTAGGGATTGGTGATGGATGCAAGAAAAGAGTGTGAGAATCCATGGAAGCAGTTGTTTGTGGTATTAAACGAAAGAATGAAAGTGTATTTCAATGACGGGGCTTGTGCGAAACCCGCGCCCTTTGGTTTACAAACAAACTTGTACAATGTAATCCTATACGAGGATGTGGGAGTACAATTTATTTAATCTGGGTATGAATTGCTATAGGTGTCTGATCTGCGGTCGATCACTTTAGCCCTTGGACCACGCGATGTTGAAGAAGTGCCGTGGAAGACAAGTAGCAGCTTCGAAGGTTGTAGGAGAGGGTGGATGCACGATGCCGAAGTCGTCGATCCCCGCTCTTTGCCTGAGCTCCGGGCTCTCTCTCTCTCTCTCTCTCTCTCTCCTCCTTGTTCGATCTTCTCCAATTGTCGACCTTGGATCTGATATTGGTACTCTTGACCGAATTTTCCGACCTGGGATCTGATATCGGTTTCTTGACCAATTTTTCGACCTTGTTCCCCATTGACAGGGGCCTCTATTTATAGAGTCTTTGGTGACAGTGACCACTCCGTTGGTGTAGCAACCGAGGAGTGGAAAGTGCAGCACCCTTTTACACAACGGTTAAAGTAACCAATGCCTACGTATAGATCTTTTGACTGAGCGGGTGACGTGGGTCCAACTAAGGGGACACAACACGTACGGTTGCTACTAAGATCACGGCGTAAAAGCCACGCGGGTAGGTATCCATTGTGTAGAAGAGGTTGGCGTAGACGCCAAATGTCCGTCACCATGGCATAGAAGCCAAGTAGGCATAGAAGCCGAACATGCATAGAAGCCGAGTAGGCGTGGAAGCCGAGCAGGCATAGAAGCCGAACAGGCATAGGAGCCGAGTAGGCGTGGAAGCCGAACAGGCACAGAAGCCGAACAGGCATAGAAGCCGAGTAGGCGTGGAAGCCGAGTAGTCGTAGAGACTGAGTGGGCGTGGAAGCCGCATGAGCACAGATCCTGAATGGACGTAGAAGCCGCTGCATATCGTGCCAGAATGGGCGTAGAAGCCGCTTGAGCACAGATCCAGAATGGGCGTAGAGGCCGCTGCATATCGTGCCAGAATGGGCGTAGAAGCCGCTTGAGCACAGATCCTGAATGGGCGTAGAAGCCACTGCATACCGTGCTGATGTGGACGCTTTAGCCAGAATTACGGCTTTTGAAGATATAACCAAATCTCTTGCAGAGATTTGCCATCACCTTATGTATTAAATGCGGATGCGTGTTTCGAAGGTCTGCAGGCCTTCTGTGCACCCGTCGCAGAGACGTGTCTTGAGAGAAACTGTCACCGCTCTGTGCAATTAGACGTGGAGACGTGCCTCGAATCCCGTACGAAGTGCAGCTTTTGACGTGGCAGGCGGTTTGTCTGCTGCGGAGCGTAAAACAGCTCATGTTTGCCTGTGTAAGACAGGGCGGCGTATTCCCTTGTACGCAAAAGAGCGGTTTATGCTGAGGGGACTCCAGTAAACGACGGTTTGGTGACGTTTTACCAAATCCTCTGCATTAAATGGTGAGATCCGCCATCATACTGTGGGACGCGTCCCGAGAGGTCTGCCATCGTTTCCAGCCGTCGTCTGGGTAGCCGTGCATTACCTTTTGTCAGGAGTCAGAGGTCAGATTCACTGCGTGACTTGACAGGTTCATTTCGGGGAAGATGAAGCGTTCCTCGTACGCTGTCACGCTGCTTTGAGAGCGGTTGAGTTTTACGCCATGGAGGCGATGAAGAACTCTGTTTCACGCTGGAGCGGCCTGGACGTACTGTACTTATGTGGATGGTCCTTTGAGCTTTATTCTTCACACTGTATTTTAGCGGAGAAAACTCTGTTGTACGCCTGATGGCTCTGAAGGCCTCTGCTTACGCTGCTCTGTATGAAGAGGCTGTGTAGCTCTTCCCAGCGTATTTTTCATGCTTCTACAAGACCCCCTTCAGAGCTTTTAAATTCCTTGGAATTTGAAACGCTTTGAACGAAGCATGAATGGCCCCTCGTAACTCGAAACGTTTCTGAGTGGAGCGTTGAAACGGTCGGTGCAGACTTTATGGCGGATTTATGGGGGACCGCTGTGATCTCTTTTGCCTATAAAAGGCTGGGGGAGTTAGCCTGTTCTCCCCACATCTTCATCACCACGCAAAGATGATCACCGGAGTTCGCCGGGTCGATTTGAGGAAGAAGGAGATCATGTTCTTCCAGCGTGTAAGGAGCCGAAAAAGACGGCGTCTTCAAGCAAGTGTCCACTGCAACGATGGATCATGGAAGGATATCTTAGCCTCCCTTGCTCGGGATAATCAGCAACTTTGTATGGCGTTGCCCCAGGAGAGAGGAAGGGTCGTATTTGACCACGGCGGCTGGCATGCCGTATCTCTTCTCCTTAGATCCCCGCGGACGAGATTAGACAAACCGTAATCTATCGTCCCCGATCCAGCTGAGGGGTCCCCGATCGAGCTGGGTGGAAGACCCCTCAGCTGGATCGGCCATGGCGAATGGAGGATCTTCTTGTTCATTACTGTGGAAGTAAATGAACCGCCATGGAAGAAGAGGAAGACCTGCACCGATGCGAGAACCCGGTAGAACGGATTCTGGGGGCGATCTTCCGACGACGATGATGAGGAAGCCCTTTGTGGATGGGATTTCCCTCATATGTAGTCATGAAAATGAAAAGAAAACCCTTGTAGATTGGATTTTCCTCATATGTAATCATGATTTTGATCTTTAATAAAAATCGTCTTTCTTCTTCATATGATCATCTTGCCATATGTTGCTGTGAAGTCTGAATATGTGCAGCTTCAACACGTCTGAATCTGTACACCGACTCTGTAGAAAGAGTGCTAGGTCCTGTCCTTTACGCATAGCGAGTAGTCCATAGAACGCTGTAGAGCATTTTGAACATCTTAGAACTGTCCTGTTGCTGGGACTGAGGAACCGCGTAGAGCTCTGAACTTCTGATAACCAGAATTTTTGTTCAGTCTTCGCCTTCAAGAGTGACTTCTCGAAAATCCCTTGGAACATGGTCGAGGAATGGCTGTCAAAAACTGAGTTGCCATCTTTTGATAGACGAGATATTCAGACTGGAGTTTGGATGAACCTCCATTTGACCCGAGAAGAGTAATTTCTCAATGTTTGAACTCTTGTATGTTTCGGGTACTTGGGATATGTTGAGGCCAAGGAGGAGTATCTTCTGTGTGAACTCCTGTAATTGACCGTCTTGGGGATCGTTCGAATATACGGAAAGTCGTGGAGCGAGAAATCATCAGTCTGTAGCCTCCGGGCGTAAAACACCGTCGAGCGTGAAATCGTAGACTTGTAGTTCCTGTGCATGAAGTCATGGGTTTGTGGCCTCTCGAGCATAAAAGCTACTGAGCACAAAGGCATCCGGGCCAAAAACCTGACTTGTAGCTGTCGAACGTAAAGTTGTAGATTCGTAGCCGTCGAGCGTAGAAAGCTCCTTTAGCGTAGAAATGTATATCTGTAGCTCCTGAAAAGAAAATTTCTCCGAGCGTGAAGTCTTGCGGATCTGTTGCTTCTGAGCGTAAACTGAGCGCCATCGAGCGTGAGATCATCGATTTGGTATCTGCTGAGCGTAAAGTCGTAGATTTGTGGCCTCTCGAGCGTAAAAGCTACTGAGCACAAAGGCATCCGGGCGTAAAACCATAGACTTATAGCTTGCGAGCGTAAAACCGTAGATCTGTTGCTGTCGAGCGTAGAAAGCTCCTTCAGCGTAGGACCTGCTGAACCGTCCTTGCACGAAAAAAACTTTTCAAATTTGCTGAATGTCCGTCTTTCAAGGTTAGTGGGCTGACGTGGCATCCAATCATAACCCTTTATTCAATTTTGCGAGATTTGGTTAGGGTCTCGAGGAGTCCGTCTGAGGATTCGAGGAGTCGGCTCGAACTCTATATATATCCCAAGTTCTCTGAGAGAGAAATTTTTTATCCGTCTTCTGTGAAAGAGAGCTTTCGACTGTTCGAGTTTTTCTTCGTTCTCTCTCCGAGCATCTCGAGTCTTCAGAAAAATGGCGTCGAAACAGACCTCCTCTGCCAAGGGAAAGGGTGTAGGTTCCTCTTCTCGTTCTTCCGCCCCAGCGAGGGAGTCTTTGGTCGGTCAAGGCGAACTTCCTTCTGAGCGAAATGTCCTGCCGACGAGCAATGCACCCGGTCTTAGAGGTAAAGCCTTCGGGGTGACAAAAACGACGAAAAATCCTTCGCACACGTTGAACGTGACCGCGCTAGGTCGTCTTCTATGCTGATAGCCTCTTCTTGAGGAAGATGATGCACGGAGGCGTTTTTATCTTTTACGCCCACATTTCTAATGTGTCAGCGTAAAGACTCCATATTTTCGTAGTTCTGAGCGTAGAAGCTCTGGCTACCGAAAATTGGGGTATATCGTAAAATTTGAATTTTACGCTTGTGGGGGGACCTCCGGCATAAAATTGCCAGATTTGCACAATCCTGCGTAGAGCACAGACTGTTTCTTTCGGTCCGTATGTTCGTGCAAGACTTGTGATGACGTATTTTCCTTGCACTTTTGTAGTTGACTTGGGTGAGTCTCCACTGGCCGAGGTGATGGGCTCCGCTGCTGGGATGCTGCACTCGAACTACCTGGAGGATCTGTCCCACGTGTCATTCCCTATCTCCGGACCCCAGTACCCTGAAGGAAGGAGGGTCTTAATATCGGCTCAGGGCGAGCGAATGCTGCTGAGCATGATCAACGGGGAGCCTCTGACTTATGTAGACGGGGAGCCGTACGTAAAGCCGGCTTTCCTTTTTGGGGACATGATCGACAAATAGTCCCAGACGAAGCCTAAGAGGGAGCCCTGGGTCTTCTCAGCCGGGAATTTGGTTTTGTACCTGCCAACGATGCCGAGGGATTATCCCATCTCGGCCTTCTTCCACGCGACGCATCCTAGGAAGATGTCGTGGACGCTGACTCCTGATCTTCACGGCAAGCCGGGGAAGATTTTTCATCTGAAAGGAGCTGACCAGGGGTCATTCGTCAGTCGCCCCTCCAGCGTTGTGACGTTGTTCAGAGGACTGTGCCCGGGCAGTGTTCCAAGTGAAGATAGCTTGGTGATCCAGCCGGTCCAATTGCCGACCTTCTGCAACGACTTCGTGGGTCGAGGTGGAGTATATCCCAAGGAGAATCCCCGGTGCAATGGGTGGATCGCCCCAACGAACTCCCGATGGAGATGCCTAGTTGACTGGGCCTTGAAGCACTTCCAGAGAGAGTTGGAGGGCATTGGACTATATGCCGCTGTGAGTGCGACGAGCGTCGGGTTGCCTCCGAACCCCAATTTGTTCCTGGCGCTGATGGAGCAGTACATTCCGCTCACCGGGACCTTTGCCACTCCACTGGGGGAGTTGGGGTTGGCGCTCCACGAGATGGCAGTTGTCTCGAGACTGCCGATGGGGGATACTCCATATGAAGAGTATGTTCCCACCAACCGGGAGTTGGGGGATTTGGACCCTCGGGTGGCGGAAGTATATCAGGAGCTGATGTGTCAATACTTCGCGTGCACCGCCTTTTATAACGAGCCTTCTGATTTGGCTCACACCACCAAGTGGATGTCCTACCTCTTCTTCCACCGAGCCAGGGCCGCCAGGTCGGAGAAAGCCTCGGGTGGCAAGAATGAGCCTGTGAACTGTTTGGGCGTGCTTAGTGCCCAGGTTGTGGAGACTCTTATGGAGGAGGCTGAAGCTCCGGATCAGATTCTTGTCGAGGGGGTAGGAAAGTACCCGGAAGGCACCAAGGCCTGTAGTTACTTGAGGCGTTGTCGCAGGCCTTTGTCTAAGGAAGCCCAGCTGGCTGGTTTTCTCTCCATATGGTTGCGCCGAGTAGTGGTGCCAGGTACCGCGTCCGCGGACCGCATTCACCGAAACATCCTGTGGCCGGCAGTGCGCCTGGTGTTTGGGGCAAGACTGGGCTTGCTTCCTGCCATGGTGTGCCGTATACAGGCTGGCTTGAGAGCCATAACTGACGGGTTGCTCGTCGACGAAGCTCGACGTGAGAGTTTTCCCAGGGTGGAATTACCATACCTATACTTGATGGGATGGTTGATTCTCCACAATCTCCGGGTGATGTCTCCTGGGTCCGGTAGCAGCTCGGGGGGTATATTCTTGCTGAATTACAAGGATTCCTCCTGGAATGTGAGCACAGTTTTAGACTGCCGGCTGGTGTTGAACCTCAGCCACGGTTGGAAGCTCCTCTGTACTGCTCCCCCCGTGCATCGCAATCAATCAGGGGTGCGGCTTGAGGATTCAGGTGGAGAGAAGACCAACCTTTCCCCGGAAGCTTTTAACTGGTTGGTCTGTATTAGGCCCTCCCATCTGCTGTACAGGAGCGAAGATCACTGCTTCTTCGAGCCCTACTTGCCTAGTCGGTTTGCCAGGCAGTTTGGGTACGATCAGCTGCATGTGGGCAATGCCGTTACCAGCTTTAGGTCCAGGGGCGGACTCATTGATGGAGCTAGAGGGTGGCGATATTTCCTCATGGGTTGTACGAGGGCAACCTTCATTGTGCCGGTCGTTACAACCTCCACGGAGCTTCGCATTCTCCATTCTTACACCCAGTTTTACGTGGCGATTAACACCTTTCATCGTGATTTCGACGTGCGTGGAAGCTTCCGGGTGCCTTCTCCCAAGCCTGGGGGAAGAGTTGACGTCCCTTCGGTTTCTTCGGACGAAGGTGAGGAGTCTGGTATTCCGGACGAGCCTCTGGTATCGGTGCCGAGGTGCGAAGTGCCTCTGCCTGCGGGGGCTTTGGTAGTCCCTTCTGGGAAGCGACGGGCTTCTGCTCTGAAGGAAGTTTCTCTTCGCAAGAGGAGGAAGGAGACGGTTGCTCGTCCTCTCCGCATTCCTGGCATTGCGGCTCCTGGGAGTGAGCATGCCTCTCCCTACATCGGGGATGATTCCTTGGCTGGAGGTTCCTCGCCTTCTAGAGAGGGGCCTCCTACAGTTCCGGTCGTCGATGCCGGAGAATCCTCGTTAGAGGTGGCTGTGGCGGCTACAGCTCCAGGTAGCGGAGCGAGATTGCCTGTGTGGCCGAGGCAGATGGGAGAATCTTTCCCGAGGCCAGCAGCGGGCATGACTCCTGCCGCGTCAGTGAGCGCGTCTGGCGAGATTCCGGCCGATGAACTTCGACCACGTCTTGGTGGAGGCCTGACAGAACTCTCGACGATGTCGGTCAGCCCACCTCCTTCTCCAGGCATGACGATTCGCATTGCGTCATTAAGGCGTGGTTTAGCTATATCGACTGCAGATGCGTCGTATATGTCGTTGGCTCCGGGTAATTGTCGTCTTTATGTCTCCTTTGAGAAAGATTGTCATCATACTGATATTGACTTTCTCGTCTTCTTCTCAGGGGATAGCGCCCACAGGGAGTATAGCGTTGAAGCGCATTCTGGTTCCGCTCGGGCTTCTGACGAGGAGGCGTTCGTCTTTGATGAGGAAGTGGCTTCGGGGGCCAGTACGCCTGGAGTAGCTTCGTCACCTCGAGAGGAGGATGAACACGTCGTCGTGACCTTGCCTCTTGTGAGTGTGGCGACGACTTCGACCGCCGTTACCGCACCTTCTTCGATTGCGCCATGTGTCGATGCGACGACTGTGGCCACCTCGTCTGCAATCATCCCTGGAGAGGGACTCGCTGACATTGCGGGCGCTCCCGGCGTTCAGTCGGATCTAGTTGCGTTGACCGAGCAACATACCAGCCTTTTCTACACCGGTTTGAGAACGATGGTGTCAATGGTGTTAGCGAAGAGTCTGGATTTTGAGCGCCTGAGGAAGACTTCTCTTGCTTCGATCGGGGTCATCAGGGAGCTCGGCGATCCTGGGGTAGCTGACGCCCTGGAGGCGGTGGTTAATGGATTAGAGCAACCTATTAACGAACATTTGTAGCTGACTCGAGGTCTCGATGCTGATGTTCAGGCTCGGTTCGACCTCATGACTGCGCGGCTTGCTACGAAGGTGGAAATCCTAGACAACTCTATCCAGAAGCATAAGCTGGAGGTGGATAGGAGAAAAGTTGTCGTGGAAGATGCTCTTGCCGTTGAGACGCGGTGTCGCTCTGAGCATGAAGGGAATGCAGCGAGGGTCTCCAAGCTGAAGGAAAAACTCGCTCGGGCAGAGGAGTCGGCTTCTCAGTCGCTGGCAGGTCTAGACGTAGCGTCCGGTCGACTGAGCACAGCGCGACGGGAGCTTGACCGTGCAGAAGCTGCTTGCGCGGGCTGTCTTCGGGCAAAGGCTGATCTGACCCTCACGGACACTCCCGAGGCACGGCTGGAGCAGGCTCGTGCCGACGCCTTGGTTCTTAGGAATGAGAGGATAGCTGCGCTTGAGCGGCAGATTCACAATCTGACTCACCCGCCATCATGATGTATCCTTTCCCCTTTTTGCTTGCCCAGATGTAATTCTGCCTCCCTCTCGGGAATAAATAAAGGCGACTCTTTTCTGACTTTTGTGGACCCATCATTTCGGAATGTAAATGACCGGTTTTGGTGAGAGTGTTATCAGAGGTAGTATGGACATGATAGACTCCCGATAAACTTCTTAGCAGGACACATCTAGTCAGAGGTCATACGGACATGATAGAGCGTAACCCTACTAATTGCGTTTTGGAAGTAGTTTTGTCAGAATCGAGAGCCTTGCTATGTCCCACCCGAGCAGGGGAGATTAAGCATAATACCTTTTCAGGAATTTGCCGTTGATAGGAGCCATTAACAGGTCTCCATTAGGCTGGGCTATCCTGTAGGCGCCGTTCGAGAACGTTGTCTCGATCACATAAGGGCCTTTCCACTTGGGCTGGAATTTGCCTTTACTTCTGTGGGTAAGAATCATCGGTCTTCTTACGGCTAGAACTAGCTCGCCGACTTTGAACACTCTTTCTTTCACTTTATGATTAAAAGTTTCGGAAATGCGTGCTTGGTAAAGCGCGATGCGCTGTTGAGCTTGTAGGCGTTTCTCGTCTAATCCTTCAAGCTCTTGGAGCCTTAACAGGTCATTCTTTTCTCGAGTCAACTCACTAGTCACTGCTATCCTGAGCGACGAGATCTGGATTTCGATGGGAAGAACTACCTCGCTCCCGTAGACCAGTGAAAAGGGGGTACAACCTGTAGGTGTCCGCACCGTTGTGCGGTATGCCCAGAGACATTCGCCCAGCTTCTCGTTCCAGTCTCTTTTGTTTGAAGAAACGAACTTCTTCAGGAGTTTGATAAACCATTAGCAGCTGGATAATATGCCGTAGAGGCAATATTATGTATTCGACTTTTATCGCAAAATCGATGAAACGCTTGGCTGATGAACTGAGGCCCATTGTCATGGATTATCCTTCGAGGAATCCCAAAGCGATAAATGACGTGGTGCTTGATGAAGCTGATCACGTCGGACGCTTTTACCTCAACCAGAGGGATCGCCTCTGCCCATTTGGAGAAGTAATCCGTGATGGCCAATATGAACCGGTGGCCTCTGGAGGAGGACGGGTGAATGGGACCGACGATATCCATACCCCATGCTTCGAAGGGCCAGGATGCGACCGTAGGATGTAGATATTCAGACGGTTGGTGTATGAAGTCTGCATGAACCTGATAGGCTCTGCATTGTCTTGCATAGCTGATCGCGTCTGTGATCATAGTGGGCCAGTAGTAGCCCATTCTCCTGATACGATCCTGTAGCTTAGGACCGGGCTGATGCGCTCTGCATACGCCGTCGTGAGCTTCTCGGATAATCTGCTGTGCTTCGTCGTCTGAGAGACATCTTAATAGCAGTCCGTCGTAGGTTCGACGATATAGGCAGTGTGAAGATGCATCGAAATAGAAGCGTAATGATCGTTTCTTGACGGATATTGCTTCTTTGGGGTCTTCTGGCAAGATTCCGTATGCGACGAAATCTATGAAGGGACTTCTCCAGTCTCTTCCGGGGGGATCTGTGTTCACAGCGTGGCTGCGTTCTATGTGAAGGTTGTTCTTCACGCAGAATAAATCTCTGTTAAGAAGGATCACCGAATCTTGTCTTCTTATAGGGGTAGCTAAGTCTACAGCTAGACTGGCCAGGGCATCAGCTTCCAGATTCTGAGATCGAGGTACATGCTCTAGGAAGAACCCTTTGAACGTCATGGCTATCTCGATTGTCGCTTGGTGATAGGGGATGAGGTCTGGATTCCGGACTTCGTATATCCCTCTGACTTGATTGACGATAAGCAGAGAATCACCGAAAGCTTCCAGGGATTCGACCCCCAGCTCTTCAGCGACTTGGAGCCCGATCAACAAGGCGTTGTATTCTGCCACATTGTTGGAGCATGGTTCATTAAGAGAGTATGCTCGGTAGATGACGAGTTTATCAGGAGTGACCAGGACGATTCCTACCCCTGACACCACGTTTCCCTGGGGGCAGTCTTGGAGGCGCCGTCAAAGAACAGTTGCCATGTGTCACTTTCCATTGCTGAATTACATTCTGCAACTTTGTCGGGAATGTCTTCGTATAACTTGGAGGCCTCCGGGATCGGATGAGCAGCCAGGAAGTCGGCCAGCGCTTGGCCTTTGATGGACTTCTGCGGGATGTACACCATGTCATATGGTGTTAACAGCATCGCCCAGGTTGCGAGTCGGGAATTAAGAATACTCGGCTTGCTCATCAGTACTCGAAGAGGGTTGATCCTGGAGATGATATGAATAGTCTGGCCGGTGACGTAGTGCCGCGTCTTTTGGATAGCGAACATCAGAGCCAGACATTTTTTTTCCACTGGGTTGTACCGGTGTTCGGCTCCGACCATCATCCTGCTGAGGTAGTAGATAGCCTGCTCATGCCCCTCGTCGTTCTTCTGCGCTAGAAGAGCTCCTAGCGAATGATCCATTGCTCGGACGTACAGCAAGAACGGTTTCCCCATGATGGGAGGCACCAGAACTGGCGGACTGGTGAGGTAGCGTTTGATCTCCCCGAATGCTTGCTGACAGGTTTCGTCCCATACGAAGGATACACCTTTCTTCATGAGGTGCGAAAAAGGCTGGCATCTTCCTGAGAGGTTGGATATAAACCTCCGGATATAAGCCAGACGGCCTTGAAATCCACGGAGTTCCCTCAGATTGCGGGGCGGTGACATTTCTACGATGGCCTGGACTTTGTCAGGGTCCACCTAGATGCCTTTGGCGGTGATAACAAATCCCAGGAATTTGCCACTAGATACGCCCAGGAAGGACTTTGTAGGGTTCATCTTGAGTTGATGTCGGCGCATTAACTCGAATACCGTCCTTAGGTCCTGAATGTGATCATCCTTGAGGCGGCTCTTGACGGCTATGTCGTCTACGTAACACTCTACTGTTTTGCGTAAATGTTCATGGAATATGCCGCTCATAGCCCGTTGGTACGTAGCCCCGACGTTTTTCAATCCGAAGGGCATGACCGTATAGCAATACACTCCCAACGGGGTGCGGAAGGCAGTGTGCTTCTCGTCTTCAGGATGCATCTTGATCTGATTGTATCCTGAGAACCCGTCCATGAAAGACATGCGTTCAAAATCGCAGGTGTTGTCGATCATGATGTCCGTGATGGGAAGAGGAAATTCATCCTTGGGGCAGGCCGCATTCAGATCTCGGTAATCGATGCAGATACGTACCTTCCCATTTTTCTTCATGACTGGGACAACGTTGGCGACCCAGTCGGGATGTTGTTCTTCCCGGATGAACCCACAGGCTATCAGCTTTTTGACTTCAACTTCAATGACGTCCATCATGTCCGGTCGGAACCGGCGTTGGTGCTGCTTCACAGGCTTTGAGTTAGTCAATATGTTGAGTTTGTGAGTAGCCACCTTCGGGTCTAGGCCCGGCATGTCTCCATAATCCCATGCAAAGACGTCGACGTATTCCTTTATCAGCTGTATGATTTCTTCCCTTTCGGCTGGTGGGAGATTGTCACTGATAAATATCGGCTTTGGCGAAAACTCACTCCCAACATCAGTTTGGATAACTTCGTCTTTGGTTGGAGGTTCCCTTTGTTCGAAGCGGAATTTCCACTGTGTATCCATTTGTTGAGCCCAAGAGTCATTCTCAAAAGGCTCAGAATCTCGTTCCTCTGCTTCTTAGGGATATGTCATCACCATATTTGCTGATAGTGCTTGTTCGGGAGCACTAGGTGAGTCGGGGGGTGGCGAGCCGTCCCAGGAGGAGGAAAAGATGTCCTTATCCGACGTGGAAGCCGTAAGGGAGGTGGCATACCCTAACCCGAAACGAGTTTGTTGGTAGCGGGGGTCGCCGCGTGGCGGCGTTCTTCTGCCTCTTCCGTAGTTGAGGCCCGGCTTTCGCTTCAAGTCGTAGCCCATGTTTTGCATGATCTTCAGCGGTTGAGGGCTGTATCGGTGAACCTGCATCTTCCCAGTATCATCATCGAAAGGATCTTCCTGGATGGCTGGTTGATTGCGCATGCGGCCGAATACTATTGGACGCTGACTGCTGCAGGTAGGCAGGATTATGAAGATAGAATCTTCATGCGGTCCATACGTTGTGATGACGTTGGATGATGACGCTGCTTCCCAGATATGCGGATGGTAGGAGTCCATAGCTTCCAAGAACTTTCGTGCTATGGGTTCTACCTCGTCACGGGGAGTGGGTTCCTGATTTGGAATCTGAGTATTAATGTACTGGAAAAGAGGATGTTTATTGCCATCTGGAACTCTGTTCCTGGTCGTGTTTACATCGGTCGGCTGCTCGTCGCGCCGAAGGTTGATGACCAAAGGTGGAGGCTCCTGGTTCAGAGTAACCACTGGAGAATTGCTTCTTTTCCCCGAGCTGGATCTGTTCAGGTGAATAGCCATGGGCTCTATGGCTTTTGGACGAGTGGTTCGTCCTTTCACTCTGATCGACAGCGGTAGTGCGGCAGAGGGTTCTCCTGGCTCCCGGTGGGATTCCTTCTCTGTCTTGCCCGCCACTTCTTCCGTGTGGTCCTGCGAGTACAACACGGCGTCGGAATAGTAGGACTCTATTCCTTTAAACGGGTTTAGGTCGGCCACCTCCGTTTGTACCATTCCTTGGGGGTCTACATATTTAAGACATTGATGTAGAGTTGAAGGAACGATGTTGTGATCGTGGATCCACGATCTTCCCAGCAAGATGTTGTAGGATACCTTTGAATCGATCACGTAACATGTGGCCACCGATCTGAGGTTGCCAATCTGGATCCTCAGGCGAATCTTCCCCAACGGCTTACTTCTTCCGGCGTTGAATCCCACGATTGTAGTGGAGGTGTAAGCCAGTTCGCTGGTAGGAATCCTCAAAGGTCTGAGCAGACTGTGCGGGATGATGCTGATCGATGATCCCGGATCTATGTGAATCCAATCAACCTCCATGGAATCGATGTACCCGGTGTAATAGAGGGGCCTGTCATACCTGTTATGTTTTAACAACATGTCTTGGGTGAAGGTGATATTTGGGACCACCTCCATCACACTGTGGCATTGAGGGCACGCCACTGGTTCTTCGTCGGGAGATTTGAGCTGGGTCAAGCATGCCTCCGCCTGCATCAGTGCTTTACTCAAGGCTAGACGAGTGTCTTGGGAGAGCCTGAGTAGCTCGAAGATGGAGAGCCTGGCCGGTGTATTAGCCAGTTGGGATAGGATGTCGAAGTTATACGGCTTCTCAAAACCTTTGTTCGGAATATTTTTCACAGGTTTATCGAAGCGCACTTCTCTTTGTTTTCCTTTGTCTGCCGGCGTCGGTTTTGAAGGGTTGGCTTCCAGTATGACGGGGCTTGGCCCTGCAGGTTTGGCAGTTGAAACGTCTGCCGGTATATCCTCCTGACTTGCTCCGTAGTCGTTGAGGTAGGCTCTCCCTGACCGGGTTGCAGCAAGTACCTCGTCTTCGTCTGATGGCGAAGAATTTGTGACCATATGGCATGGTTTGCACTTTGAGCTCCTCCTGGACGTAGCTTTAGTCTCTTCCTCGAGCTCTGACACCAAATCTGGATGAACCCACATAATCTCGCCCTGACGGGTGGTCAGGGGTACCAGGTTATGATTTTGATCCCTAGCCGAAGGGAGATTGACGATGTCCATTGTGGCTCGGGAAATGGGCGTGATATCGTCCATGACTTCTTGGGGAGGCAGATCGCCGAACCGCAGAGAGATCATGTTGGCTGTGACCGTTTTCTCGGTGTTGTGCAGGGTGAAGGCCTTAGCATCGATCAACCCCTGGATCTTCCTCTTCAGTACGTAACACACCTTTGTTGGGTGGTGTACGTATCTGTGGAAGATGCAGTATTTGGGGTCGTCGGTACTGCCGACCTCTTGGGGCCGCCTTAGCTCCGCCAGGGTGATCTTGCCACTTTTGACGAGACACTCAAATATACTAGGGATATCGTCGTCGTCGAAAGAGTAGACCTCGACGGGCCTGGAAGTCCCGGGCTTTGTCTGCGTGGTCGCCGCCGTCTTTTGTCTGGACGTATTGACCGTCAGAGCTTCTTTTCCCTTGGAGCTGCGAGGATGGTCGCCGCTGGGAGATGGCCTTTTGCCTCTATCGGAGGCGGAGATCATGATGCCATTGTCGCGCGCCTTGCGACTGTTGTCTTCGGCGGCCACTACCGAGATGATGAACGAGGGCCACTCATGGAACTGATATGGTCCTGTGAACACCGAGACTATAGGAAGGAGGTTCTTCCTGCAAATGTCTACTAACGCCGAGTCTGGAACTCCTGGAGGCATTTGTAATGTGGCCTGACGAAAACGTTCGACGAAGGTGCGAACGTCTTCCTTTTCCCTTTGCTTGACTTCAATGAGGGAGGACATAGACATGTCCATTCCACCCTCGTAGAATCGTGTGAAGAATAGCGCTTTGAAGTCCTCGAAGGAAGTAATGCAGTTGTCCGCCAAGCTACGGTACCACTGATAGGCTACTCCTGAGAGGCAGCCCTTGAACACCCGAGTGAGGAGGGCGTCGTTCCCTTGTACCAACACCGTCATCATACTAAAATAGTTCATGTATTGACTTGGTGATGTTTTTCCTTCGAACAGAGCCATAGTCTGAGGTTTGTACTTCGGAGGAAAATGGACTTCTTCCCAGATAGCCGGGTAAGGCTGGTTGATTCCCAGTTTCTTGAGCTGATCTTTGTGCTTCAAGGCGTCAAACTGGGCTTTCAACTCCCGCACTGCCTGCATCGGATTCTCAGTTTGAAGCGGAGGGACTGCTGCCTCTTGATCTAGAGCAGGTTCTTGGCTTGGGTCGGATGGTGGTAAGTCCACCCCCACACGTATCTGAGTTGGCGGGATCGACGCTTGAGCCATGGCAGTCGCGTGCTGAGTTAGCATCATCTGGTGCATGTTCTCCATTACGGATTGCATTTGCTTCAGAGATGTCTCTAGCACAGTGATGCGTTGTTCCGCGTTTCCTGAAGCCTCCTCGCGTTCGTCTTCAATGGCGTAAGCTCCCACTTCCCTGGACGTCATCGAAGGATTAGTATAGGTCGCCGCAGAAGTCGACTCTACACTCTCAGCATCTGTTCTGGGAGATTGGCGACCCCCAGCGTCGGAATCAGACGAGTACGGAACTGGTTGCTGTGACCTTGCCCGGGTGTTTTGGAACACCCCAGCTTCAGTGCTCCAGAGGAGGTCTTCGAATCTTCTTCGGCTCGGAGGCCCAGAGGGATGACGTATTGAGCTCGACCTTCTTCTGGGTATGCGTGAAGCCATGTTCACGGACGCATACGCGTGCTCTTCTTCCGCAAAAGACTGAGAGTAGCTCAATCGGTCGAAGACCGACCGTTTTGCTTTAGAACAGCAGCAGTCAATTACAATCTTATGACTATTATAACATTGCTCTCTAGGGGGCGTAATAGACATGTTGGAAGATCCCCTCTCCTTACGCTTCTGGACTAGGCATTCGCGTAGGTCAGGAGTAGCAACCGGAGCTTGCTTTACGCCGCGGGACTTCGCCTGGCGTAATTTGGACATTCGCTCAGACTGGCGTAAAGCTGAAGAGGTCCTCAGTCGGCCATCGGCTTCTCGCGTAATCCGGAGGGTAGGCAGATTGTTCTCTTGCTGGCGTAAAGGCCGAGAGGTTGAATATTCGCCTGCTTGCTTTCCCTCGCGGAGATCACCGCGCTCATCTGTTTTACCGTAGAAGTCAGATGTTGTTTCGCGCGTGGAGCGTGATCTGTTCTTCCGATTTGGCGTTGAGGCACCGTCGAAAGTTTTGTCTGTACCGCGCGTAGCGGGAGACTGATTCCTACGCGTAGAGCGCAGTGGATACTTCTGGGTTAGCGCAGAGGCCTTGCCCGAAGTTTTGTCTGTACCGCGCGTAGCGGGAGACTGGTTCCTACGCGTAAAGCGCAGTGTATACTTCTGGGTTAGCGCAGAGGCCTTGCCCGAAGTTTTGTCTGTACCGCGCGTAGCGGGAGACTGAATTTTACGTGCAGGGCACGGAGGGAGCGATGCTACCACCTCATTGGTCGGAGAGATCGGAGAGATCGGAGAGTCCACAGGAATGGTTGAGGATGTCTTGGGCATCCACACTTTGCGCAGCTTCCTGTTGTCTTGGACGGAGAGAGAGTGAGAGCTACCCCCGGTTCGAAGCATGTCTTCGTAAGCAGACTGGTCAAAATGAACGACCAGCGTCTTCTTCACGGTTCCTATAGATACCGCATCGCGTTGAGCAATTACTTCCTCGTCAGAAGAGAAAGACGTCCCCAGCAGAGTCGCCATCTTGTTTGTGGTATTAAACGAAAGAATGAAAGTGTATTTCAATGACGGGGCTTGTGCGAAACCCGCGCCCTTTGGTTTACAAACAAACTTGTACAATGTAATCCTATACGAGGATGTGGGAGTACAATTTATTTAATCTGGGTATGAATTGCTATAGGTGTCTGATCTACGGTCGATCACTTTAGCCCTTGGACCACGCGATGTTGAAGAAGTGTCGTGGAAGACAGGTAGCAGCTTCGAAGGTTGTAGGAGAGGGTGGATGCACGATGCCGAAGTCGTCGATCCCCGCTCTTTGCCTGAGCTCCGGGCTCTCTCTCTCTCTCTCTCTCTCTCCTCCTTGTTCGATCTTCTCCAATTGTCGACCTTGGATCTGATATTGGTACTCTTGACCGAATTTTCCGACCTGGGATCTAATATCGGTTTCTTGACCAATTTTTCGACCTTGTTCTCCATTGACAGGGGCCTTTATTTATTGAGTCTTTGGTGACAGTGACCACTCCGTTGGTGTAGCAACCGAGGAGTGGAAAGTGCAGCACCCTTTTACACAACGGTTAAAGTAACCAATGCCTACGTATAGATGATCTTTTGACTGAGCGGGTGACGTGGGTCCAACTAAGGGGACACAACACGTACGGTTGCTACTAAGATCACGGCGTAAAAGCCACGCGAGTAGGTATCCATTGTGTAGAAGAGGTTGGCGTAGAAGCCAAATGTCCGTCACCATGGCATAGAAGCCAAGTAGGCATAGAAGCCGAACAGGCATAGAAGCCGAGTAGGCGTGGAAGCCGAGCAGGCATAGAAGCCGAACAGGCATAGGAGCCAAGTAGGCGTGGAAGCCGAACAGGCACAGAAGCCGAACAGGCATAGAAGCCGAGTATGTGTGGAAGCCGAGTAGTCGTAGAGACTGAGTGGGCGTGGAAGCCGCATGAGCACAGATCATGAATGGACGTAGAAGCCGCTGCATATCGTGCCATAATGGGCGTAGAAGCCGCTTGAGCACAGATCCTGAATGGGCGTAGAGGCCGCTGCATATCGTGCCAGAATGGGCGTAGAAGCCGCTTGAGCACAGATCCTGAATGGGCGTAGAAGCCGCTGCATACCGTGCTGATGTGGACGCTTTAGCTGGAATTACGGCTTTTGAAGATATAACCAAATCTCTTGCAGAGATTTGCCATCACCTTATGCATTAAATGCGGAGGCGTGTTTCGAAGGTCTGCAGGCCTTCTGTGCACCCGTCGCAGAGACGTGTCTTGAGGGAAACTGTCATCGCTCTGTGCAATTAGACGTGGAGACGTGCCTCGAATCCCGTACGAAGTGCAGCTTTTGACGTGGCAGGCGGTTTGTCTGCTGCGGAGCGTAAAACAGCTCATGTTTGCCTGTGTAAGACAGGGCGCGTATTCCCTTGTACGCAAAAGAGCGGTTTATGCTGAGGGGACTCCAGTAAACGACGGTTTGGTGATGTTTTACCAAATCCTCTGCATTAAATGGTGAGATCCACCATCATACTGTGGGACGCGTCCCGAGAGGTCTGCCATCGTTTCCAGCCGTCGTCTGGGTAGCCGTGCATTACCTTTTGTCAGGAGTCAGAGGCCAGATTCACTGCGTGACTTGACAGGTTCATTTCGGGGAAGATGAAGCGTTCCTCGTACGCTATCACGCTGCTTTGAGAGCGGTTGAGTTTTACGCCATGGAGGCGATGAAGAACTCTGTTTCACGCTGGAGCGGCCTGGACGTACTGCACTTATGCGGATGGTCCTTTGAGCTTTATTCTTCACGCAGTATTTTAGCGGAGAAAACTCTGTTGTACGCCTGATGGCTCTGAAGGCCTCTGCTTACGCTGCTCTGTATCAAGAGGCTGTGTAGCTCTTCCCAGCGTATTTTTCATGCTTCTACAACAATATTTTAAGATAAATGTTGGATGGAAGGAGTTTTGGGAATATCAAATCAAAGATAATCGAGGAGCTCGAAGTTATGAGTTTCTCAATATTAGTTGAGGAAATAAAACTAAGACATTGGAATGGATTGAGAATTTTGACCAGCAAGAAACTGTTTGCGAAGAAAAGTTTATACGAAACTTTTGTATTACAAACTATTGTAAAGAAAAAAAAGTACAAAAAGATCCTAAACATGAATCTAAGTACAGTTGATTCTGGAGAAGTATAGCTGTGGAGATCTGATATGCGGACGGTCACTTTACTCCTTGGACCACTCGACGACGAAGAAATGCAGAAAATGAATTAGAAGCATAAAAATTGTTGGGATATTTATGCGCACACTTAAGGCAGAAGTCCAACAGTTTTGTTGACGTGGTTGTAGGTCTGACATGCACGTATCTTGTCAATTTATTGTTTTGACTTGTTCCTTGGTTTGATGCAGTCTTTAAGGAGATATAGACAGCATTTAAGGAGATGCGGGCAGCTTTTTCAGGAACAATTTTCAAGAGCTATGCCATACTTGGCACATTTTCTTCTACAAATAGGAGAGAAATTTTACCTAAACTCCCAAACTTATTTCCTTCTCTGTGAGACTTGAGTATGGTTATTATTATGTGTGGGTCCAAGAATGTGACCGAAATAGCATGGTGCCACTGGCTTTGCTGGCCACCGAGAAGGCGCAAGAGGAGACGCGTCTTAAAGATGTTGTTGTTGAGCTCTTTGTGTGATGGAGCATGGAAGGATATCATAGGCTTTGTCCTTCATGTTGAACTAATGAATTACCCAGAAGACTGTTCGTTGTCTTCAAACTCAGCTCGCTGGAATTACTCTTTTAACATCACCCCTGTCCTGATTACAGGGTTGGAATTGAAATCCCCAATTGAGACTTCTAGCAGTGGCGTTAGATGGCGATGGCGGAACAGCTTCCGTTTGACTCGCCATGTCCTCTATCGAGTCATGACAGAAATGGGTTCGTGCTAATTTAAACAGGCCCAATCCTGTGTAGCATCTTCCCTTGTCCATAACACGAATTTCTTTTTCCTGTACTGTGGTTTGCACCGAGGAGCTCATTTCTTCTGTGCCTTAATTCATCTGCATTGGGAGCAGACGGGACACAGAGATGGGGATGGTTCTGTGATAGATCCACATCATATGAAAATTCGGATGTAATATATTTTCATATATATAATCTTAATTTTTTTAGAATGAAAATCTAGGTGTGATAGAGCTCCATCATATGTAATCATGATTAAATATCAATAAAATTATTTTGACTTTATTGTGTTGTATTGCTGATGAGTGATTCTTGTTGTTTTTACCTCCACAAAAATGTGCTTTAAATGGATCGAGTATTGCGCGCACTATGTCCCTTCTGTTACCCAAATAATGTGCGTATTTACGCGCAGTTATACCAACTGAGTGATACGCGTATTCTGTTATGCGTATTATGACATTTTTTGTCAATAAGCCAATGTGTGCATGTGGGAATTCTGGCCCAATATGCGAAATTTCAACTGTTATGCTTAGTGTTTCGAATTTCGCTCTTTGCTTGTGAAATCAACCGTCGCCTCATTTTATTGAAGAGTGTGTGAAACTCTGAACCGTCATTTTCCTCTATATAAATAATACAGTTGCTTGTTCGATTCTTCATTCTTTATGCAAACTTGTCTTCGTTTTCATGGCTTCACAAGATGCTTATGAGCAGGGAATTACGAAGGTTGATGGATTGACTGCTCCTTCACCGGTTGGGATTAACCCTGGTAGGACTTCTATTGTTTCTATGATGTCCTCTACGAAGGAGGAGGAGGGAGTGGTCCCCATTAATCCGAGCATGGCAAATATTTTCCATAATTTTGTTGGTCTTTCATTGAATAAACTTACCTTATTTCAGACTGATGGATGGGTTCTCTGGATACAATCAAATTAAGATGTCACCTTATGACGAAAAATACTTCTTTTCGTACACCATTGAGAGTTTATTGTTGTAACGACCCGTTCTGCTCAAGCGGAATGTCGATTCAAACGGCAAAAGTGTAACGTCCCGACCCGCTTTGCTTCAGCGAGAATACTCATTCGAGGCAAAAGGATTTCCAGACTTGGCCTTTCAGGAGTTCCGGCTTAGGCTTACGGAGGCTCGCTCGGAGTATCGCTCGACCGAGGCGAATCATCGCTAAGGTGGGTGGCTACGATGAACTTGTCTTTGCTTAGCTAGCACACTTAAAATATGGATGTTTCATGCTAATCGCTAGATGAATCACCCCCTGCATGCTAATAAAAAATACAACGCACCTAGCTAAGGGAATAATCCCAACTTGTATTGCTTGTGTTAGAACATGGAAATGGAACATTTCTTATAACCAGACCCTCGCATGCTCCCTTGCCTTGTGCAATTAGACCCCGCTATGCCTCGAGTAGAACGATATATGTATACTCAGTAGTGCACTGTTCACTTGCTACACTGCACGACCTAGATTATGTCGCTCGGTAAGTCCCTTTACGGTTTCACTCCTCGGCTTATCTTCGGGCCCGAGCCAATGTCGCGCCTCGGTCCCGTAGGGGCCGATCGTCCTCGCTTGGTCCCTACGGAACCGATCGTCCTCGCTTGGGCGGGATGCCGCGCAAGCCTAAGTTGTGCTTGCACCAGGCAAAGTACCTGCACAAGACACAAGTTAGACGAAAATATACATATATAGGCACGAAATGTTAATGCAGAGAACCAAAGTTGAACACATGATAGGAACATAAAATATTTTCTTTTATTGAATACTAAAAGATTTGGATTACAAAGTGCTTGTTTGGCTGAGTTACAAAATATGCCTTAGAAGGCTTACAACTCTTTTTACATTTCGAAAACTAGCCACAACGTCCACACATTACATCCTTTTAGTAGGACCAAAATATGAAAACATCTAGCAGAAGATGAGTAGCCCACTAGAGAGGAAAGCAAAGGATGCAGCACGAGCACGTCCCTCGGAAGGTTGCTCTAACACTGATTCATAATGCTTGCCAAGCTCTCGCGTCCAGTACCTGGATATTTGCCCACAAATGTGGGTCAATACTACCACATGTACTGGTGAGCAACCGTGGCCAAACTCACCTAGAAACATACACTAAGTAAGCAAGTGAAGCTAGCATTATTAGTTGATCTTTCTAGTTGTCTAGTTTCTTTTTAACAATTCATGCAAGGAAACATAGACGATATATAGCATATGTATATGATAATTCTTACCCACGACCGAGCGGTTATCCCTGCAGCAGAAATACAAGTTAGCCACAATTTGCATATATGTATAAACTTATGTATCAATTTTTGGTATAAAAAATAATAGGTATGCAAGAAGGTAAATCTAGCATGCAACCTATCTATATGACGGTCAATGAGTTGCCCCATTGATGGACAACAATACCCCCTAGATCCCGTAGGACCGGAACATTGGGGTGCTCTCACAATCCCTTCCAGACCGACCGATTTCCAGTGCCCCAGAGATCGTTCGAGAGACCATTACCTTGTGCACAAGCTGTCCGAGACCAATGCATGGCAAGCAACATTTTATCAAATAAAACTATTAGGATGCACCAAACATGAACAAGCATATAACAATCTAATAGTCACGCCCCCTGGATCCCGTAGGACCGAAACATCAGGGCGGACTATTAGACTTCTTTTTTATTCTTTTTACACTTGATACAAACACTAACCATAAAGGTTTAATGCACGATATAGTGACGCAGCAGGTGAGTGAGGTACACATTTAATTGAAGTAAAGCAGTAATTCTATGTACATTGCATGAAGTTCATTTCTTTTAGCATATCATGTAGTGAATTTAACATTTCCATAGGGACAAGCATTTCAAGTGAACTAGAGATCATTTTGTTAGGGCGTATGGACTGAAGGATTCATCGAAGGGCCTAAGCCACTCACCGGTTGAATCGAACGAGAGGATGGGAAGCCTTATGCAACGTTCACTTTTTGGTTATGCGTCCTGAAATTGCAACAACACTTGGGTAGCATACTTTGATCTCTTTCCCTTACGTTTCAAAGCAAGCGAGAAAAGTGAAATCATGAAACCAAGTCATCGAAAGCAAGACAAAACACAAAGCAACACAAAACCAAGAAGCAAAGCAACCAACGAAAACTCTTAGACTTATTTCAATAGAAGTCGTTCCATCAGTTGGTTTTATTGCATTTCATCCGTGTTGATTTGGCGGTAAGGTTTTCCCGAGACTCGATTTTCAACCGAGTCAAAGTAGCAAGTGTTCCATAAGTAACCGTTCAGAGCGGGGCGTTACATACTACCCCACTGAGAAGAAGTTTCTTCCACGAAACTTAAGAGATTAAGGAGGCGATAAACGATGCATCAAGAGATCAAAGGAATCAGACTCACCAACATCGTGCCTACTAGAGTCGCGTTCTATATTCAACTGATACACTCTTGCTCTTCTGGGTTGATCAGTTTGTTCAATAGCTGGGCCTGGAGGGGTCTGATTCTGCTTTATGGACTTTCTCATTGGACAATCTCGTAATTCATGGTCTGGTTGTCCACACTTAAAGCACAACCTGTAGAGGAAACGACAAGTCTCTTTAATGTGACCGGGACGGCCGCAGAAGCTGCACACTTTCCTGCGGTTCTCAATTGCATCGCTCTTTTTCTCACCATTGTGGTATCTTTTTGCAGGAGGATTTCGAGGAGCCGGTGCCTTATCCGGAGCACTTCGTGGCATGAACTGTTCATTCTGCATAGCTGCCTCAAAAGCTTGGATGTACGTTTTGCACTCCTGCTTCATAACATCCTTTCTCAGGTTATCGTTTAAGCCTCTTATGAGCCGATGTGTACGGGCCCCCTCATTTGGAATCATTGAGCTAGCGAACTTAGCAAGTTTGTAGAATTCCGACTCATAATCTTCGACGGACATGCTCCCTTGCTTAAGTTCGGTAAACTCATCTTCCTTTCTCTGTTTTACTGTTGGCGGAAGATATTGTGCAAGGAATGCATCCTTAAATATTTCCCAAGTGATCTTACCATCCTGATGCTTGGTGGCGAGATCTTCTTTCTTAATTTGCCACCAGTCGTGTGCACGTAAACGCAGCTGCATGTCTGCACACGTCACCCTCTTGTTCGCAGGTATTTAAGCAAACTCAAACAAGCTTTCCAACTTTGCGATCCAGTCCATCACCTTATCCGGCGCAGTCCTGCCTTCAAACTCCGGAGGGTTCAACTTCAGAAACTCAACACCTTTAAAGGTAGACTTCCTAGCCGCACGTCGAGACTCGTTAGTTTCTACTAAGCCTGCTCCCTGAGGCATGGTCGGGGCAGTCGTAGGTGTCGCGGCGGTTCTCGATGCACCACTGTGTGCTACTAGTATTGTCACTATTTGAGTCAGAGAGTCAAGCTGCTGTTGTTGTGCCAAGGCTCTAGCATCAGCCCGTTGCTACTGAACTTCGAACCGTTTCTGTTGGGCTGCATGACGTTCACTTTGATTCTCAAACATAGGAATCAGCCTATCGATTTGGTCATCGCTCACGCTTGCTGCGCGCGATGTCCCTGGGTTACTTGTTATAGCCATCTTGCTGCAAAAGAGAGTAGCTTGCATTAGTTTCATAACGTATTATGGACTTACTGCATGGGACGTTGGGTTTTCATACTCTTAGGGACATTAACACCTTCCATTTACTTATATAGATTCACAACTATTTTCGAAATTCGGGACTTTTGAAACTGCTTGAAAACTTATATCATTTTTGAAAACGATATTTGAAGAGGCCAAGGGCGTAAAGCCGTGCTCTGATACCACCTGTCGCGCCCCGGTCCCGTAGGGGACGATCGTCCTCGCTTGGTTCCTATCGTCCTCGCTTGGGCGCGATGCCGTGCAAGCCTAAGTTGCGCTTGCACCAGGCAAAGTACCTTCACAAGACACATGTTAGACGAAAATATACATATATAGGCACGAAATGTAAATGTAGAGAACCAAAGTTGAACACATTGATAGGAACACAAAATACTTTCTTTTATTGAATACTTGAAGATTTGGATTATAAAGTGCTTGCTTGGATGAGTTACAAATTATGCCTTAGAAGGCTTACAACTTTTTTTATATTTCCAAAACTAGCCACAACGTCCACACATTACATCCTTTTATTAGGACCAAAATATCAAAACATCTAGCAGAAGAGGAGTAGCCCACTAGAGAGGAAAGCAAAGGAAGCAACACGAGCACGTTTGTCACTACCACATTCAAAAATAGGGGTAATTTTGTCATTTTATGTAATGAGTATTGCGTGTATTTATTTTAAATATTGCATGATATGTGTATATATATTATATTATATACAGTTTTCTTAATGCATGAGTTATTGGACTAGACCTAGAAGCCCACCAGATGAACCCCTGACCGAATTATAGGGTTATGATTTTAATTTGTATTATTCGGAAGTAAATGTTGAGGATTATAATTAATTACCGTGATTTTATTTAATTGTTGAGTCTTACCGTTGCTTCGATAATTGGAGCGCTACACTTGCCATTGCCTTCCTACAAATTTCACACCCTTGTCCTAGACATGCCCGCCTTTCATTCTGACCCTTGTGTAACTTATTATTATCCTCTCTTGTGCTTCATTTTAGTCGCACAACATTCGTTGCAGACGTTATTGTTAATTCTAAATAAATTTAACTTTGTATCTTTGTGCGTTCCAATCGAAATTAGAGACACAATCTTGACCCGTTTTGTGCAACCCAAATTATGACAATATTCTATTTTGAGTCTTCTACGTTCATGGCACTTGTGTCCCACCAAATTTTAGCCCTATGTACTTCTAATTAATTTTAGAACACATTATATTAGTTTTAATTTAATTAATTTCAAAATCCAACTTTGTGCAATTTTTTAATTGTTGGGCACTTTTATGCAAAAGTGTATTAAGGTGTCCACCCCATTAGACACAACACATGAAGAAACCCATTTCTCCTTCATGTTAATTTTTTCATAATTTTTGGAGTGTGTAAACTCAACATCAACCATCATCAAACCATAGCCCTCCAAAATTTTGAATCAAATGCAATCCTAGCCGTCCATTTTGAATCTATGTAATCATAGCCTTTGAAATTCTACATGTCAAGCCAAGCCCATCCCAATGGGGATGTTGACCAAGCCCACCTTTCTAGGTTAACCCAACTCCTCCACATATATATATATATATATATATATATATATATATATATATATATATATATATCACTTTTTCCTATTGTTTTTCCCTTCATCCTAAACTAATACCCAGCCGCCTTCTCCCCCTTCCCATCTCTTGTTCTTCACCATCTTCTTCTTCTTCAAGCCGATCCCCTCGACCGGAGACCCGTCGGAGCCTCAACCTAACGTCTGCACCCCGAGCCACTGATCGCCGGAGCTCGCCTGCCTTGACCCACCGCCTGTACTCGACCGGACCTCCCGTACTCAACCCGCCTCGCCGTTTCCCTCCATCCCGCTCGCATCTCCCTGACCGGAACCGGCTGCAGCAGCCAATCCCGACCACTGAATGCCACCCTGCCATCCTTCATCCCTGTAGTCGACTGGATCATCCCGCTCGCCTGGAGCTCGACCCCTCCGTCGACCGCTGAACGCTGCACCCGCCTGCACGACCGCCAGAACCCGCCGAAGCACGACTGAACGTTGGACACCGCTGAACCCGACTCCTCGTCACGACCAGAACACGACTCCCCTCCGCCTGTTTCGACCGAGCAGCCCCGCTGTTCTCTCCCCGCCGAACGCCGGAGTCACACGAGCAGCCCGCTGATCCCTGCCGACTCCCCACGACGCCGCGACAGAAGCCGACGACAACAGCTCACCTCGACTCGAACGCCTCGTTCCCGCGTGCACAGGTTCGAGACACTTTTCATGTGCGTACACGTACTCGTATGCGTATACGTGTATTGTTCAATGGGTGTATGTATGTATTTGGTATATATATATACATATAAAGTATATGTATTCCATTGGTATATGTTTAGTATGTATACATTTAGTATATGTATATTTAGTTATTCATATGTATATCATTCAATTGGTATACATATGTATATATTTAGTTATATATTTAGTATATGTATTCAATTGGTATGCATATAATTATGGGTTATATATATATATATATATATATTGTAAGTAATTAAATACTATGCTAGTTAAGACTATATATTTATATATGTATTGAGAGACCCCAGTATTATTACGGATATTCCGTATTTACCTGGAGCATGTGACCCTGTGAATTGTTAGCAGATTGCCTTATGTACACTGACGTACTGGCAAGACCCGTATTATTTTGACTGTCTGATTTTGTACAGCAATTACAGACGTAACACCCGTGCAACTAGACGCACACTTGACCCTGTAGATGACAAGTAGCACCCCTAGCGTAGTCTCTGAGTTCATGGTATTTATGATGGTGTGTATGTTAGTGTATCGACTGATACAATATTGTTATTAATTGGTGTTTATAGGACTGTTGATTATTCAGACGAGACTTCGGAAACAGGACATTGGTATTTCCAGCAGAGGACCACATGCGAGTACATTCTCTGACAGTTTTCATTATGTTGATTATCTCTATAATTCTAGTTGTATAACGTACATGATTCTGACACTGTTGTATACACGAGTTGGCATCATCGAGACCTGTCACGAGGAGTCGTGATTGGGATTCATAGTGCTAGCTGGGAAAACGGGAAAATATTAGTAGATTATGTGATCATACCCAACTCTACATGAATCATAGTTCACCCATACCTCACGTCGGTGCAGCCTGACCATTACATGCCTCATAGCCTGTTATGTATGATTAGCCTGACTATTGCTCTCATCATAGCTATCCGGATGGTTAGCCTGACCTTGCATGAATCATAGTTAATCATACAAAGCAAGCCTGATCAGTCCCAAGCCGATCACATGATATGCTGATGTTTTACACACTTAGGTAGATAGTCTATACATGTATCTCTAGTTTATTGATCTAGCATTTGTCTATGCTCTAGTTATTGTTCTAGCATTCACTTATATTCCAGTTCATTGTTTTAGCATGCACTTGTATTCTTGTTCATTGCTAGTTGTACCATTGATGATGACATATGCTCCAGTATTTCTATTTCCAGTATATTCATGCTCACCAGTATTCCTTATTTTCAGTACATATATCCATCTTGTATTTCTTTACACTGTATTATAGTTTTTGTCAATATACATGGAACTGCTGTTAGAGATGTACTTCGTTCCATCCTGACTGGAAATATTTTTCCAGACTATGACTTAGAGGACTTGTTCCCAACATACTTGGAGATTGGATGTTATTGATTGCAGGTTAGACTATTTTTGTTGTTTAGACTTGTCTTGTATTTCATTTATTTATTCGATATCTCATCGTGCTTTAGTTATGTGATTGAGTATTCCATATTATATTGTGATATCTGTGTCTCCTTATGGAGTTGGATATTCGGGTGAGATTGATTAGATAGTATTGTGACCCAGACAGCGTTCTACCGCCGATGCTGCGGCGTAGGCTGGACGTACCCACGTACTCGTGCCCCAAATTTCGGGTGCGGGTCATGACAACGTCCCTCGGAAGGTTGCGTTAACACGGATTCAGAATGCTTGCCAAGCTCTCGCATCCAGTACCTGGATATTTGTCCACAAACATGGGTCAGTACTACCACATGTACTGGTGAGCGGCCGTGACCAAACTCACATAGAAATCCACACTAAGCAAGTGAAGCTAGCATTATTAGGTGATCTTTCTAGTTGTCTAGTTTCTTTTTAACAATTCATGCAAGGAAACATAGACGATAGATATCATATGCATATGATAATTTTTACCCACGACCGAGCGGTTATTCCTGCAACAGACACACAAGTTAGCCACAATTTGCATATATGGATAAACTTATGTATCAATCTTTGGTGTCAAAAATGATAGGTATGCAAGAAGGTAAACCTAGCATGCGACCTATCTATATGACGGTCCATGAGTTGCCCCATTGATGGACAACACCACCCCCCTAGATCCCGTAGGACCGGAACATCGGGGTGCTCTCACAATCCTTTCCGGACCGACCGATTTTCAGTGCTCTAGAAATCGTTCGAGAGACTATTACCTTGTGCACACGTTGTCTGAGACCAATGCATGACAAGCAACATTTTATCAAATAAAACTATTAGGATGCACCAAACATGAACAAACATATAACAATCTAATAGTCACGCCCCCCTGGATCCCGTAGGACCGGAACTTCAAGGCGGACTACTAGACTTCTCTTTCATTCTTTTTACACTTGACACAAACACTAACTATAAAGGTTTAATGCACGATATAGTGACGCAGCAGGTAAGTGAGGCATACATTTAATTGAAGTAAAGTAGTAATTCTATGTACATTACATGCAGTTCATTTCTTTTAGCATATCATGTAGTGAATTTAACATTTTCATAGGGACAAGCATTTCAAGTGAACTAGAGATCATTTTGTTAGGGCGTATGGACTGAAGGATTCATCGAAAGGCCTAAGCCACTCACCGATTGAATCGAACGAGAGGATGGGGAAGCCTTATGCAACGTTTACTCTTTGGTTATGCGTCCTGAAATTGCAACAACACTTGGTTAGCATACTTCGATCTTTTTTCCTTACGTTTCGAAAAGAACGCGCAAGAGAGAAAAGCGAAATCATGAAAACCAAGTTATCGAAAGCAAAACAAAACACAAAGCAACACAAAACCAAGAAGCAAAGCAACCAACGAAAACTCTTGGACTTATTTCAATAGAAGTCGTTCCATCAATTTGAAGGTTTCATTGCATTTCGTCCGTGTTGATTTGGCGGTAAGGTTTTCCCGAGACTCGATTCTCAACCGAGTCAAAGTAGCAAGTGTTTCATAAGTAACTGTTCGGAGCGGGGCGTTATAGCCAACATGCATGCTTAAGTTTTCTCATGAATGCATGCTTGCCTGCTTATATGTTAACTTGTGATGTTGCCTCGACTCAATGTTTGCTACACGAAATCATGCAACAATCAAGTAAACGCTATCCGTATCGTGCATGCATCGAGTCAGCCAGGAGACTATCGAATAGTCCTTCTGTGCAATTGAACCTGCAAGTATCCGGAACCGTTAGGTCACCAAGACAATCCCCGAACCAGGGGCATGCATCAAGACAAGTTGAACACTGATCAAGAATCCTGTCAAGTTTACATCTGAATGATAACATATCAAGTTTACCTCTGAACGAGAATCATGTCAAGCAAATCAAGAATCACAGCTCGTGGAGCAAATGCTCGGTTCAGAACAAGAATCATGCATTATCATGTCAAGTTGTGTGAAATTGGAAGACCTAGACCTGCATGTCGCGGACAACTTGACCAAGGTGATCTTCGGATCTCAGTTCTACGGGCGGTCTCCGGGGCACCGGGGTCGATCCGAGCCGGATGGAACTCAAGCAGCCTTTCATGTACAAGCAAGGTGGCGTCTCCGCTAACGCCGCGCCATCCTTGCTTTAAAGGCTGATAGTCTCATGTGTTGGATGGGATGGCTCGCGGCATCGCATTGTACTTTAGCTGCTTACCATCCTCGGTCATAGACTATAACTCGTCCTTTATGGCTATGCCAGCGACCAATTGTTTATATAGATATGTCACCTCGCTTAGCGGCAATCCTCGTGCGAGTCATTGCATCACAACGAGAATAACTGAAACACCTGAACGATCTTGAGTATAACACTTGAACATATGGAGCACTTAAACATCTTATGCAACATACCTGATAATCTGTGTAACTCGTGCACCCGAAACATAATCTCGCTCACAACACTTGTGTTTGCATATACTATTGCCCCTGAGTTTCATATATATGCTGTTTGTGCTTGAATTTACTTGGTTTGCCTTGGACAGGGAAGGACAAATGGTAAGTTGGTAAGTCTCGCCGTGTTTCCTCTTATATCGCACGGCGCACTGCCACACGAGTTAGGCTATTTCATCATTTCTATGAAACTGATCTTAAGGCAAAACTAGAAAGATAACTTAATAGATGGCGCACAGAACCTATTGAACGTGTTTGGATTTGTTGAGCGGACGAGTAGCCTCCCCACCAGTGCATTCATGTATTGATAACCCACCAAATTGTTTGTAGGGTGCGGGAGAACCTCGTTCGGTGCGGATGCCTCCTTCGTGCGTGTTAAGGCATGAAGTTCACTCTGGAGCCTTTGAGCGTTGCTTCCGGAACTGAAGCACATATACAAGACATAATGTTGGAACATCGCGTATACATCATTCCACAAATGTTGCCACATGACACGCTTTTACTGTTTCAGAGAGAGAGAGACTTGCGCGACTTGTAATCTCGGTTATGCGCCGCCTGTAACACTTGTTCAATATCAATAAAGAGTTTGCTTTAATTCGATACTTGTGTTATGCAATGCTTTCGCTATTGACGACTCAGTGAACTTGTTACCAATCACCTATGCGTTTATAATTCCGGTGCACTCGGACAATTTGTGCGACTCTGTGGCTTAGACCCCTTACCGCCAGCCAGAACAAAGGCCTTGTACGGGCTCGGCTTACGCTCGTGCGGCATCATGCCCAAATGGGTCAAGCAATTGTCCCACGAGAGCGCTGGTGCGGTGATTCTTGTCTAGCGGGGACGGCCGATTAACTTGCGGGAGATCGGGGCGTGACAGATTGGTATCAGAGCTTGACTATACGCCTTTGGACTTCGTTTCGATATTCTCAGTTTCGAAAGCTCGTTCGTGGATTATGTGCACGCTGTCTCTCAATGTCCTAATGGAATGTTCCAAACAACAAGTCTAAATACTTCCAAAAAGTGCATGTGAATGATATGATTGCTTGTACGAAATGCGATTGGCCTTTGTGCCGACCTCTGCTAGACCTTTGGGATTATACTCGTGCTAGAATCGCGACTTATGTGCAAACCCGAAATGCCTATACACGATACCCAATTGGTTAGTGTACGTAATCGAATATTGTCCCGAATGATTCGCTTTGCATACAGCCTTTCGACTAAGTTGTGTAAAGTATCGCGCGCCAAGACCCTTTGGTGAAAGCTAAGTTGCAACGAGAATGAGATATCGTTCAGGAAAAAGATAATTCAGACTTAGAATGCCAACCGATAGAACATTCTCGGATTTATCGCTTAGGCGAACATAGAGAATCGTGCTTGGATTTTAGATGAAGGACATACGTTCAAATTTGCATGTATTGTCGATCATGACATCTGTGATGGGAAGAGAAAATTCATCTTTTGGACATGTCAAGTTCAGATCTCGATAATCTACACAGGCCGGGACCTTTCCATTTTTCTTCATGACTGAAATGACATTGGCTACCCAGTTGGGATGTTGCTCTTCTCGAACAAAGCACATGCTATGAGTTTCTTGGCTTCTGCTTCAATTGCATCCATCATATCCGGACGGAATCGCTGTTGCTGCTATTTCACCGGTTTAGAATTCAGAAGAATATTGAGCTTGTGTATGGCTATTTGAAGATCTAGGCCAAGCATATCCTTGTAACTCTAGGTGAAGACATCGATATACTCCTTTATTAGCTGGAGTAAAGCGTGCTGATCTTCTTCAGGAAGACTCTTGCTAATAAAGATTGGTCTTGGAGAAGATTCTTCCCCTACATCAATTTGGACTATTTTATCCTCTGTAGGTGGTTCATGTTGCTCAAACCGAAGCTCCTATTGAGTATCCATTTGTTGTGCTGAAGGATTGTTCTCGAATGGTTCTAATAGTTCAGCGTCTTTATCACTTGGGGCAGTTACACCATATTTACAGAGAAATCATATTTGAATACGTTACCCATGCTTTCGCCAGAATCCCATAATGATGAGTAAGAGGAATGAGAATGCATCTCTTCTTTTGACTCTGAATTTTCAGGACTTGGTGGTGGTGTAACGTATCCCAAACCACGACCAGTCAATTGGTAGTATGTTTCCGACTTGCCTTTTGGAGAGCAGTGATGTATATGAGTCCATGTCTTTTCCATAATTTAGTCCCAAAGCAGATTTTAAGTTTTAGAGCCCATCATTTGCATAATGTTCTTGGCCGGTTGGCTGTAACGATACAGTTGTATCTTCCCACTATCCTCGTCAGATTAATTAGTTTGCATGCCTCTTTTGTTTCTAGCTTTGCCAAAAATTATCTAACGTTGCTTGTCTTGTCTTGCTGGGACTATGAAGTATGCATCCTCATATTGTTCATATAATGAACTATATTGAAATGGAGATGCCACGGGTATAGACGGAGGTTCGTGGAGATGAAAAGCCTCCAATAATTTTTCAGCAAAGGGTTCAATATCAACGTAGTGTGAACTAGTGCCTTCTTTATTCATGAAATAGAAGATTTCTTCATCTTCCACATAGTCAGCAGAATCTTCAGCCTTGATAGGAGGCTTGGCAAGATTGATGACTAGGGGTTGATTCACTGATGTTAGTTGTTTGTTACGACGAAGGTCGATAACAAGGGACTAGTTCTTCAGTGTTGGCTGTTCATTGCATCGAAGGTTGATGACCAATGGAGGTAATTTGTGCAGGTTGATGTTTAGAGGCTTCGAAGGACGAGTAGTACGTCATTTGACTCGGATTATCAAAGGCTCTTCTTTTGGGGTGTCTTCAGTCTCATCACTAGGTTGATTAGCTTCTTCTTTCATATACTCTGGTATATAGAGTGCAGAGTCAGCGAAATAGGCTTCGACACCTTTGAATGGGTTGAGGTCAGCTACCTCTGTTTTGACTTCTCCCCTACTGTTCACATATTTGAAGCATTGATGTAGAGTAGAGGGCATAATTTTATGCTCGTGTATCCATGGCCGTTGTAGTGTCCCGCTCTGCGTTGGCGCTATGTGCAAGAGATATCGGTTTGCTGACTTAAAAAAAAAACCTTCCTGAAGAGCTCCTTGTTGAACCAGAAGACGACTGATCTAGGTGAGTGGGCAGAACTTTATTATCTGATTCTTGCACGCTTAATAATGAATTTGAGTTTTTGAAATGCTTGTCTGCTAAATAGATAATGTTCGCATTGAAAATGATAGAACGAGAACTTGCATGCTTAATAAGAGAACTTATATGTTTGCCTAAAAGAGATGGAACCATTGCCATGCTTAGTATAGAAATGAATGTTCCATGCTGGTTACACTGACACCGCTATCGAATGAACCATTGCCAGGCTAAAAAGAAGAGTAATCGACTGCCTGAACAGAATTGAATGCTTAGTAAAAAGAGATAAATGAACTACTGCCATGCTTGCTTAAAGAGAGATTCTGCATGTTCCCTATCGTACTAAAAGAGATAGAAATTGCATGCTAGATTTATAGAATCATTATCATACTCGCTTATAATATGTTTTGCTTGCCTATTTCCTTATATCGAAATGCTAAGATAGAACTGTTTGAATAACTTGTATTGTATGCTATTGAACCTATCGATTGATTGAAAGAAAGAAGATTGAACTATCGAAATGATCGAACCTATCGAATTGATTGAAAAGAAGAGAATTGAGAGCTCTGGCTCTATCGCTTGATTGAATGTTTGCTTGTTCATGGATATGTGCATCATATAATTTTTATTTGATAGAATTGTATTCATGCATTGGTCTGACAACTTGTGCACAAGGTATCGGGTCTCTCAAGGGGTATCCTGGGGCACTGGGGACCGTTCGTCCTGGGAGAGACTAATCGAACACCCTGAGGCTTGGGATCCTCGCGATTAGGGGGGTGAATTTTAGTGTAGTGCTGAACCATGAGTCTCGGCTGCTACGAGCGTATTTTAGTGCATAACAACCATGTGTCTCAGCAGCTATTACCCATTTCGTCATTAGTGAGAAGGACTGGTATGTCCAAATTGCTAATCCCGGTGATCCACACTCGGGGGCCATCATATAGTTAGGGCGCATGCTAGGCTAGCCTTCTTGCATACCTAACTGTTTGATGCAGAGACGGACATGAAATAGAACCATATTCATATATGCAAATGTTTCTAACTTGTATGTTTGTTGCAGGGATAACCGTTCGACAAACGGGGTAAGAATCACTAAAGAAGTGATATATTGATTTTGCTTATTGTCTTGCATCGCACTTAGACTTGCATGCTTTCTTGCATTTGATGATCGCCTTGTAGTATAAAAGAATAGTCCATTAGATGCTGATTTGTCCCTAGAGTCTTTGAGTATAGCTCCCGAGACACGCTGCGCACACCTTGATAGTATAAGAATCGGCACATCGTGCTTGAACTGCTTGTCTTGTATGCTTAGTTGTATTGAATTAAACTCTGATTTCAAAGATGTTTTCAAAAATAAGTAATATGACTGCTCCTGTACTGAATGTAATGAACTTAGGTAAAACTAGAAAGATCACTAGTGATGTAATATTTTATCACATGCTTAGTGTTGGTTTTAGTGAATGTTGCTTCTGTTCGTTGAATTTATACTCACGAGTACTTTCTCCAAAGTGCTGACCCACCAACCGTTTGCTTGTTCGCAGGTACTGGATCGTCCGATGAAGCGATAGTCGTGCTTCATCTCCAGGACCCAGAAATCTGGTGTCGATGCCTTGAGCCGTATCGAGATATTTTGAGCTGTTTTTGTATAGAGAGACATAATGTATGGAACGATGTCATTGTAATCAGAGAATCTCGTGCCTTGAGCTTTGCCTCATATACTTAGATGGATTATTGTTTGTAACAATGCTCCTTCGCTGCAAACTCGATCAATTCGATGATAACCAAGACGACTTTATGTTGTTGCCTTATGCGAGAGCATCTCCAAGCTCGCCCGGCATCACGTTCCGAGGGGAACGACCGTCCCGCGGGAGCGGTGGCATGGTGATTCGCGTCCGGCGGGGCAATCGGGATCGAGGGAGATCGGGGCGTGACAAAGTGGTATCAGAGCAACTCGATCCTCTAGCCTTACGCCTTTTCTCTGTTGTTCTTAGATGACGAATCCTTGCCCGTCGATATCGTTACTGCGTTGAGTGTTCCATACAATAAGTTCATAAATATTCTCAAAGATGCTAGCAATTTTTTTTGGATTTGATTTATTGCTTGAGAGTTGTGATTTTGTGCTCCTTGATTGTTAAGAGTTTTCGATTGAGGATGGTGAGGGATGAGGACTATCGCTGCTCTGGATATCAAAAGTTTCTCCTTGAGTTTCGAGGATGAAACTTTTTCTTGGTGGGTAAGCATGTAGTGCCCCGCTCCACATTGGCACTAGGTGTAAGAGATATCGGTTTGCTGACTCAAAAAAAAAATCTTCCTGAATAGCTCCTTGTTGAACCAGAAGACGACTGATTTAGGTGAGTGGGCAGAACTTTCTTTGATTCTTGCACGCCTTAATAATGAATCTGAGTTTTTGAAATGCCTGTCTGCTAAATAGTTAATGTTTGCATTGAGAATGATAGAACGAGAACTTGCATGCTTAATAAGAGAACTTATATGTTTGCCTAAAAGAGATGGAACCATTGCTATGTTTAGTATAGAAATGAACGTTGCATACTAGTTACACTGACACCACTATCGAACGAACCATTGCCATGCTAATAAGAAGAGTAATCGACTGCCTGAACAGAATTGAATGCTTAGTAAAAAGAGAAACTAACTACTGCCATGCTTGCTTAAATAGAGATTCTGCATGTTCCCTATCGTGCTGAAAGAGATAGAAATTGCATGCTAGATTTATAGAATCATTATTGTACTCGCTTATAATATGTTTCGTTTGTCTGTTTTCTTATATCGAACTGCTAAAGATAGAACTGTTTGAATAACTTGTATTGTATGTTATTGAATCTATCGATTGATTGAAAGAAGGAAGATTGAACCTATCGAAATGATCGAACCTATCGAATTGATTGAAAATAAGAGACTTGAGAGCTCTGACTCTATCGCTTGATTGAATGTTTGATTGTTCATGGACATGTGCATCATATAGTTTTTATTTGATAGAATTGTATTCATGCATTGGTTTGACAACTTGTGCACAAGGTATCGGGTCTATCGAGCGTTGTCCTGGGGCGCTGGGAATTGTTTGTCTTGGGAGAGACTAATCGAACACCCTGAGGCTTGGAATGATGGAATCCTCGTGATTAGGGGGGTGTGGATTTTAGTGTAGTGCTGAACCATGAGTCCCGACTGCTATTTTGAGCATATTTTAGTGTATAGCAACCATGTGTCTCAGCAGCTATTAGCCGATCCGTCATTAGTGAAAGGTTTGTACGTCCCAATTGCTAATCCCGGGGATCCACACTCGGGGGCCGTCATATAGTTAGGGCGCATGCTAGGCTAGCCTTCTTGCATACCTAACGGTTTGATGTAGAGACGGACAGGAAATAGAACCATATTCATATATGCAAATGTTTCTAACTTGTATGTCTGTTGCAGGGATAAACGTTCAGCAAAAGGGGGTAAGAATCACTAAATAAGTGATATATTGATTTTGCTTATTGTCTTATATCACACTTAGACTTGCATGCTTGCTTGCATTTGATGATCGCCTTGTAGTATAAAAGAATAGTCCACTAGATGCTGCATTGTCCCTAGAGTCTTTGTATATAGCTCACGAGATATGTTGCGCATACCCTGATAGTATAAGAATCAGCACATCGTGCTTGAACTGCTTGCCTTGTATGCTTAGTTGTATTGAATTGAACTCTAATTTCAAAGATGTTTTCAAAAAGAAGTAATATGACTCTGCTCCTGTACTGAATGTAACGAACCTAGGTAAAACTAGAAAGATTACTAGTAATGTAATATTTTTTCACATGCTTACTTAGTGTTGGTTTTAGTGAATGTTGCTTCTGTTCGTTGATTTTATACTCACCAGTACTTTCTTCAAAGTGTCGATCCACTAACAGTTTGCTTGTTCGCAGGTACTGGATCGTCCGAGGAAGCGATAGCCGTGCCTCATCCCCAGGATCCAGAAATCTGGTGTCGATGCCTTGAGCCGTATCGAGATATTTTGAGCTGCTTTTGTATAGTGGGACAATTTATGGAACGATGCCATTGTATTCAGAGAACCTCGTGTCTTGAGCTTTGCCTCATATACTCAGATGGATTATTGTTTGTAACATTGCTCCTTCGCTACAAACTCGATCAGTTCGATGATAACCAAGACGACTTATGTTGTTGTCTTGTGTGAGAGCATCTCAAAGCTTGCATTGCATCACATCCCCGAGGGAACGATCGTCCCGCGGGAGCGTTGGCGCTGTGATTTCCGTTTGGCACGGGCGATCGGGACCGCGGGTCATCGGGGCGTTGCAGCTGTCCCAACAAAATGTTGTAGGATACATCAGAGTCACATATCATGTGCCTTCAATACGTAGATCACCTATCTAAATTTTTAGGCATATCTTTTTCAGCGGTTTACTCCTTCCAACATTGAAGCCTAGAATGGTAGTGCTAGTAGCAGACATGTTGTGCATTGATATCTTCAATCCTCTCAGTAGGCCTTAAGGAATGATGCTGAGTGAAGATCCAGGGTCGATGTGAATCCGGATCACTTTAATAGATCCGATGTAACCGGTATAATATAGAGGTCTGTCATGCTGATTATCCTTGAGTAGCATGTCATCTTGCGTAAAGGTGATGTTAGAAATCTTCTCGATCATGCTGTGGCATTGAGGACCCGCTAATGGCTCTTCATCTGGAGTCTTGAGTTAAGCTAAGCATGGGTCTGCATGAATCAGAGCTTCGCTCAAAGCTTCATGAGTCTCCTTTGACAAACGAAGTAACTCGAATATGGAAAGTCGGGCTGGAGTATTGGCCAGTTGTGCCAATATATCAAAATTGTAGGGCTTTTCAAGTCCTTGGGGTATATTTTTCTTCAAGGATTTGTCGAAACGTACTTCCTTTTGCTTCCCTTTCTCTGCCGTAGTAAGCTTCGAAGGACAAGGTTCGGTTATGACCGGAGCAACAAGAGTTAGCGAAGTAGGAAGAGTGTCAGGAACATCTTCTGGGACAGATTCGTAAGTTTTATAATAATCTTTGTCAGACCTGGTACCCGTCATGGCTTTTTTTGGGTATCGGAGAAAGAAGCACCATGTTACAAGACTTGAGTTTCTTTTTATCATGCCTCTGCTTGGAGCGAGTCTGTGGGCTAGTTTTATCGTAACCCAATCCACTACGGAATTTGTTGGACCGTCCTTGTATTTGTAGAGGAATACGTTGTCCCTTGTCAAAGTTCAAATTTTCAGCTTTCTAGAAGTCATATCCCATGTTTTGCATCAAGCGTACAGATTGTCGACTGTATTGATAAAATTATGGACGATCCTCCTCAAGCATTTGAGTTGAGGTCGATGCTCTACTTGTTGTAGCAGCAGGAAGAGGAATTTGTGTAGGAACACCTTCATAAGCATTGGAGATTTGTTGTGCCTTATACAGCGGAATTCTGCCAATCATGGACCATTGTCGGTGTGTCAACCGAAGCTTACGAGTAGAGCTTGGTGGGGTAATGTTCAGATTTTGAAATCTGCTCTCGAGAGATACATCTTCTTGATGTTGATCTTGATCTCTGTCCGAGTGATGATTTGAAGAAATCATATTGCATGATTTATACTTCTTACCCTTTTTGGATTTTGAATTGGAAGATGCTGCTCCCTGGTCCCAATCTGGCAGCAGGTCGGGATAAATCCGCATAATCTCGCCACGATCTGTGGTAAGTAGCACCAACCCCTCTATTTGACTTTGAGGAGGCGGAAAATTATCACTTCCATCGTAGTTCAAGGTATTGGAATGACACCGTTTATGATTTTTTGTGCTGAAAAATTGTCGAATTGAAGAGACACCATATTGGCGGTGATCGTCTTCTCCTCATTGTGAAGGGTTGTAGCTTTAACATCTATCAACTGTTGTATTTTTCTTTTCAAGACATAACAGGCCTTGGTAGGATGATGTACATATTGATGGTATAAGCGGTATTTTGGGTCATCTGTTTTATCAGCCTCATTTGGTCAGTTGATGTCAGGCAACTGCAACTTATTGCTTTTTATCAAGCATTCAAAAATATTATGAATATCGCTCTCATCAAAGGAATATTCTTCCTTAGGCCTGGAATATTCTTGTGTGCTGGAGGAGAAGTAGGATGGTTTTGACAGGTTTATTGCCAAGGCCTCATTTCCTTTGCTGTTACGATTATTCGCACAGTTGGAGGGACACTTTCCTTCCCCATTGGTCATTTGTAACCCCAAATTGCGTGCCATATTTGCGTTACCTATAGCAGCTTCGAACCCAATGATGAACGTCGTCCAGGCTTAAAATTGAGTTGGACATATCCATAGCCCTACTATAGGCAGTAGGTTCTTTTTACAAGTATTAATGAATGCGGAGCTGGAATAGTAGGGAGTAATTTTATAGTTGCTTGCCTGAAACTCTCTATGAATTCACGAGCGGATTCCTTCTCCTTTTATTTGATATCGATGAGTGAAGACATTGTCATATCCATGTCTCCCTCGTAGAATCGTGAGAGGAAAAGGTATTTCATGTCATCAAACGAGGATATGCAGTTATCAGGTAAGCTGCAATACCAATCGTAGGCTATGCCGGCCAAGCATCCCACGAATAATCTGGTAAGGAGAGCATCTTCTTTTTGCAGATGAGCCGTCATCATATTGAAGTAATTAATATATTGGCTCGGTGATGTCCTGCCTTCAAACATGATTATTGATTGAGGCTTGTATTTAGGAGGGAATTGAACATTATCGCAATGAGGAGGATAAGGCTGTTTCACCCCCAGTTGCAGAGTTGGTCTTTGTTTCTTTAAAACTTCGACCTGTGCACGCAACTCCCGGATAGCTTCGAGAGGATCTTCTGGTCGGAGTGGTGCAATTGACTGATAAGATCCTGGTTGAATAGGCGCTGCTGACTCTTGGTTTATGACTGCTTCTGGATTTGTGTTATCCTGCAGATGTGTTGTTCTAGGAGTAGGCTGTGCAGGTATGAATGAAGCCACTTGGACAGGTACAAGTGTAGCAGAATGTTGAGTTGTCATCATTTGATACATATTTTGCATCATAGTGTGCATGTCCCTGAGAGCGACCTATAATGAGTTGAGGCGTTCGGTGGCTTCTGATGGAGAAGCCTCTTGTTCATCACCGACGGCTTAAATGCTAACATCTCTGTGTACAACAGAGGGATTAGTAGAAAGTGCCGTGTAGTTGGAGTCTACACTGTCAGTTTCAGAATCGAGGGGATTGCTACCCTTAGCCTCGGATTATGAGGAATGGAGATTCCCGTGAAGACCGAGCTCCCGTCTTCGAGAACGAGTGTTTTGGTATACTCCTTCAAAGGAGTAGACGAGTTGGTCAAATCTCCTCTGGCTGTGTGTTCTTGAAGAACTTCGTCTTGATTGTCTCCTGCCATAGGGTAGATGCGAAGCCATGTATTCTGAAGCAAGGAGCGGTTTGTCATCATACTCCTGGTTGTCAACTTGTTTTGTATGTCGAGGCTTAGGAGACACAGTGTAGGTCAATCGTTCAAACACTGACCGTTTTGCTGATGCATAACAACATTCAATTACAACTTTGTGATAATTGCAACGATGTTCATTAGGAAACACCGTTGCAAGGTCGGAGGGATCTCTCTCCTTACGCTTTTGTATAATAAGTTCGCTTAAGTCATAAGGAGGAAGATAAAAGTATGAGGAGGGCAAACTCTGTCTCTTTACATGAGATACATTAGACCTCATGTGCATTTTTAGTTCCCTGCGTGTAAAGTGAGGTGCTGACTTGATTGGCGTACGATCCGTCGTCTCTCGCATCTTTGTTCTTCACAGAGGAGAAATTGTTCTGAATGGTCTTTACATGTTCACGCGCACAAACAACACGTCGTGAGGACGCTGGTCCTGTTTGGCGCACATTCTGTGGCACATGAAGAGTTGGTGCAGTTTACCTATGTGTATTACAGTTTACCTATGTGCATTTATTTTTGTCCGCAGGTCTTGGGCTGGCGCACCAATAATAGGTTCATAATGAGTGGCGCATAACTTTCCTTCAATTAAGCGCGTGATCGTGATGTTGGGGGGATGATTTTCCCTGACTAACTTTTCATTAGCGCCTGTGGAGAGATCATTTTGGACAACGGTGTCCATGGCTTGCTTGTCCCGCATATGATTACCAATTTGTGTAGGCTCGGAAGCTTGGGTGTGGATCACCCTTTGTTTGATATTGCATGAGTTGTACGATTTGTATCCCTTGTTTAGTGCAAGGGATTCAGAAGCTTGAGTGTGGATCACCCTTTGCTTGATATTGCGCGAGTTGCACGAATTGCATCCCTTATTTAACGCAAGGGAGATGTCCACCAAATCATGAATCTGAACTTGGTTGAAAGAATTGACAATGGAGTTCTCGTAAATCATAATACTTTTTTCCTTGTTAGCGGTAACTTCGGGATATGCATGACGAGGCTTGGGCACCCACACTTTGCGAGTTCTCCTCAACTTGAGTGCAGATGAGGGGCGAGCACTACCTCCAGAATGGAGCATTTTTTCGTACGCTTGTTGGTCGAACTTCACGACCAAGGTCTTCTGCATCGAGCCGAACGACGCAGCGTCGAGTTGAGCTATCACCTTCTCGTCAGAGGAGAAAGTCGTCCCCAGCAGATTCGCTATCTTGTCTGCGAAGAAAAGTTTATACGAAACTTTTGTATTATAAACTATTGAAAAGAAAGAAAAGTACAAAAAGATCCTAAACATGAATCTAAGTACAATTGATTCTGGGGAAGTATAACTATGGAGATCTGATCTGCGGACGATCACTTTACTCCTTGGACCACTCGACGACGAAGAAATACAGGGAATGCTGTGAATAACTTGGAGAGTTGAACAATAAGAAAGCTTTGGCAACAACGATACGATAAGCTTCCATTTCTCCCCTTTTGTTCTTATATCCCCCTCTGTATGTTTGTGTATGTCTTTCCCGTTCCTTCTTTGTATTTATAGAGTTTAGGAGCGGTTATAAGAGTGTGCGTGCACTTTGGACATGCTACATTGTTTTTCTATTGTGCGCCACTTTTGGTGGACTAACACCTGTCACGCCCCGGCCCCGCAGGGCCGTTCGTCCTTGCTTTGGTCCCTATGGAACCGATCGTCCTCGCACGGGCGTGATGTCGTGCAAGTTTAAAGTGGGCTTGCACAAGGCCAAAGCTTTGAACAAGGGCAAGTAAGTTATTCAATACTGAGGCAGCGGCACACATATTGCAGAAAAGTAAAGAACACAATGGTACATGAAAAACAAGCTCTTTTATTGATAATCAAAAGTGTTACAAGCGACGCATGACCGATGTTACAGATCGCTCAGGCACTCTTTCTCTCGATTACAATGACACCGTTCCATACATTATATTCTTCTATACAAAAGCAGCTCAAACTCGATACGACTCAAGGCATCGACTCCAGATTTCCGGTTCCTTGGGATGAGGCACGGCTTGTAACACCCCGTTCCGTTCTAGCGGACTGCCGACTCAAACGGCAACTGTCCCGACCCGCTTTGCCTTAAACGAGAAGCAAAGGATATCCAGGCTTGTCCCTACAGGATCTCAGCTTAGGCTTTCAGAGGCTCGCTTGACATATCGCTCTACCGAGGCGAATCATCGCTAAGGTGGGTGGCTACGGTGAACTTGTCTTTGCTTAGCCAGCACACATAAAATCTGGAATATTCATGCTAGTCGCTAGGTGAATCACCCCTGCATGCTAATAAGAATCCAACGAACCTAGCTAAGGAAATAATCCCAACTTGTATTGCTTATGCTAGAACATGGAATTGAAATACTGCTTATATTAAGACCCTCGCATGCCAAGTCCCCTAACGATCTAACTCTCGGCTTACCTTCGGGTCCGAGCAAACGTGTTGCTTATGTTCCTTAGAAACGCATGCTTGTCTGCTTGAAGTTGCCATGTTTTCATCCAAACCCCGGAAGACTACTATGTGGTCGTTCCGTGCCTGAATGAACCCGCAAGTATTCGGGACCGTTACGTCGCCAAGGTAGTTCCCGATCCAGGGGACTGCATCATGTCAAGTAAATGAATCATACTCCTGTGGCAAGACTCATTCAGGTATTCGGATCTCTGCAAGTCTCCCTCGAGCGGGCTTATATCAGCCCAGGAGACTGTGCATATCCAATGGCTAAATGAATCATGCAATACTGCTTGTCGTGTGCTCGTGTTGCCTTAACTGCATGAAGTGTGAATTAATAATCGTGTTCGATCATGGACAACTTGTGCACAAGGATATAAGTTCTGCGGACGGTGCTGGGGCACTGGCACCGATCCGATCCGGGCAGACTTCGTGTTTATAGTCAATCGTGTGCGGACTGGGTAACTTGCAACGCATCGTGTTTTATGAGCTCCTCGTGTTTTCTAGTTGCATGTTATCCATATCCTTGACTAGTCCATAATGGCATCAAGCCAGTGATCATCGTGTGTATATGCTTGTAATGCCTCGTGTGTTTATCGTGTGAATTTGGCTTACAATGCATCATGTGTTCATCGTGTGCGGATGGGATAACTTGCATCGCATCGTGTGTTCATCTTGTGCTCCCGTTGCATGTTATCCTTATCCTTGACTCTGTCCACCTCGTGTTTTTAAACTTGAACAATATAACCATACTCAATGTTTGTATATGCTATCGCCTGAATATTCATACATGCCCGTGCTTGAATTAATAATGTTTGCCTTGGACAGGGAAGATAAAATGGTAAGTTGGTAAGTCTCGCCGTGTTTCCTCTCATGTCGCATGGCGCACCGCCACACGAGTTAGGCTATTCAATACTTGCATGAAACTGATCCTAAGGCAACTAGAAAGACAACTTAATAGTTGTGCACGGAACCTGTATTACGTGTTTGGATTTGTCGAGCGGGCGAGTAGCTTTCCCACCAGTGCATTCAATGTACTGATAATCCACCAGTTTGTATGCAGGGTGCGGGAGAACCTCGTTCGGTGCGGATGCCTCCTTCGTGCGTGCTAAGGTGTGGAGATCACTCCGAAGCAACGGTGCGTCCGGAACTGAAGCACATATAGAAGACATAATATTGTGAACATCGCCTGATCATCGCCTGTACAATCATTCCACAATTGTAGCCACTTGGCACGCTTTTACTGTTTCAGAGAGAGAGGCTTGAGCGACTTGTAATCTCGGCTATATGCCGCCTGTAACACGTTTATATCAATAAAGAGTTGCTTTACTTCAACATGTGTTTCAATGCTTCCGCTATATTGTCGACTCAGTGAACCTGTTACCAAATCGCTATGCGTTTATGACTCCGCTGCACTCGGACAATCTGTGCGACTCTGTGGCTTAGATCTCTTACCGCCAGCCAATGAACCACGGCCTTGCACGGGTGTGGATCACGCTCGTGCGGCATCACGCCCGGATGGGTCGAAGCGATCGTCCCGCGGGAGCGCTTGCGAGGGTGATTCCCGCCTAGCGGGGACGGCCGATTAGCCTGCGGGAGATCGGGGCGTGACACGGCTAACACTTCCTTGGACGAATAGGCACCTAAGAACAAGCAAACTGTTGGTGGGTCAGCACTTTTATAAGTACTAGTGGGTATAAACAACTGAACAGAAGCTACACCCCCTGAAACCCACACTAAGTAATCATGTGACAAAATATTGCATTACTAGTGATCTTGCTACTTTTACCTAAGTTTATTTCATGCAGCTCAGGATTATAGTCAAATTACATCTTTTGAAAACATAACTTTGAAATAGTTTTTGCATATTCAAACAATAAGCATACGAATCGGGACAGTGCCTTCATCGTGCAGTGCGCATCATGTATTGTGCATCAAAATCTAACTCTTTGGGGCAAAGTTCTATAGTGGACTGAATCACTTCAAATCAAAACAAGCATTTAGTGGACTATCATATCTTTCAATCATACAAGAAGAAACATCTATATGATTTCGGGTCCCCGAGAAACTCAGGATCGGTAGCAGTAATCCAGCTAACCAATGGCTCACATTCTGATACTATTAGCAGCTGTGGCCGAGGTTCAGCTCTGCACTAATAGTCATTGTCTGACCGATGCGAATGCATGAAGCACTAACATATTTACTCTACGATGCAGACAAAATGAACGAGCAAGCTTTATGCATACACAAGTATTTCTTACCCCATTGTCGAACGATTATCCTGCAGCAGACACACAAGTTAGCCATAATATGCATATATGGATAAACTTATGAATCAATCATTTGGTGTCATCAATTGATAGGTATGCCAGAAGGTAAACCTAGCATGTATCCTATCTATATGACGGTCCATGAGTTGCCCCATTGATGGACAACAACACCCCCCTAGATCCTTTCGGAACGGAACATCAGGGTGCTCTCACAATCCCTTCCGGACCGACTGATTCCCAGTGCCCCAGGAATCGATCGAGAGACTATTACCTTGTGCACAAGTTGTCCTAAGTTGTCCGAGACCAATGCATGACAAGCAACATTCAAACACTTATGCATTAACATTCACATTCACAAACATTTAACAATCTAATAGCACACCCCCTGGATCCCGAAGGAACGGAACATCAGGACGGACTATTAGACTCTTCTCTTTCATTCATTCATTCATCCAAGCAAACACATCTTTTCACATATCTAATAGCACACCCCACTAGACCCTTGCGGGCCGTATCCTCAGGGCGTACTATTAGTCACTGCACTCACACATTTTCACTTATAGCAATTCAATATAGCAAACAGACAAGCGAAACATACAAAGGCAAGCACGATTGATTTCATATCTAACATGCAATAACTATCTCTTCTTAGCATATTCAAAGGGACAAATTTAAGCGATCCATTTTCTTATCTTTCTTAGCATAGCAATGGTTCGTTTAAGCTGTGTCGGTGTAACTAAGCATACAACATTTCTTATACTTCAATAGCATAGCAATGGTTCTATCTCATTTCAGACTAGCATTCCCATTTCTCTAGTTAGGCAAGCAAGCAGACAGATTCGTTTCAATGACAAGCTATGTGAGTTCTCTTATTTAGCATGTTGAGTCGGTTATGTCATTCTTCTTATGAAACAATCTTCTTAAACAAACAAGCATTCAAAAACTCAGATTCATTATTAAGTCGTGCAAGAATCAGAGAATGCAGTTCTGCCCACTCACATTGATTAATCGGCCAGGAACTCTTCGAGAAGACTTTCGTTCGAGCAAGCAAGGCGATATCACTTGTACGTAGCGCCTATGCGGAGCGGGGCCCTACAACACCCTATGCTCTGAATGAGTGGGTGCACAATTCGCTGCCTGCTTGACACGTAGCTTCCTATACAAGAAAAGCATAGATTGTGGAAGACAGTTATTTGTACACTTTTTACGAGAAGCGTGCTATGTACGACACACACTCATAATTGTTCACTGTCAGTTAGAATAGTATGTGCACTTTAGAAGTGGTTTGGAAACTAGCGCATTTTTGAAAAGATTGGCTATATAAGCGCCCTCTTAAAGAAGTAGCCGTGATGGTGAACTTCTGATGAAATTGGCCGTGATGGCACATTTTTTAGAAGTTGGCACAATGACACACTTTTGAAGAAATTGGCATAGCGGTGCACTTTTGATGGAGTTGGCACAACGGTGCACTTTTGAATAAGTTGGCACAACGGCGCACTTTTGATGGATTTGGCACAGTGGCGCACTTTTGAAGAAGTTGGCACAGCGGCGCACTTTTGAAGAAGTTGGCACAGCGGTGCACTTTTTATAAAATTGGCACAACAGCGCACTTTTGAAGAAATTGGCACAGCGGCGGGGTCGCTAAACGACAACATGGGTCTGCGTCCTGCAGTCCAGCTGTAATAATGACTCTTGACTCTTCGATTTATGTCCCAGTCTGTCAAATTCGTCGCATTTAATGTTCGGAGGAAAAGCAGACATATAAATTGTACGCATGTCTGCACTGTTGAAAGCATTTTGAAAGTGTGGTACTTTTCTGCTCTCTGAATAGTGCGCCACCCTTTGGAAACAAAGAAAGCGTGCCATCCTCTAAATAGAGAGAAAGTGCAATATTCTTCCTTTGTTAAATTTATTAGTAGAAAACTGCGCCATCTTCATAAGTCGCACTTTTTATGCTTCTACAGCAATGGCAGTATGAGTTGAGCAACAATGGAGAATGAATAAACTATAACCGTTGGGTTTCGAAAAATTGCTTTGAGAGTTCTAGTAAGTTCACTATTTCAAGGATATAAAGCTCGACAAAAAGAGGAATATGGATGGTAACAAAAAGTCGAATTGTGAAGAACGACAAAGTATAAGTTTTGATCGAATGACAAAAAGGGTGAAACTGGAGGATCGAAAAAATTTCGGACTAAAAAAATAATTGATTATTGAGGAAGCAATGTTGAATAGGTTTTTAAGGTATGTAATCTCCAAGATATCCATCCTCCTTGACATTTTATCTTACACCGACGGCTTTCCTCGGAACACTCCTATCTTTCCTTCTTATTGCCTACCTGCCTACCATATTCCAAATTGTGCCAATCTTAAATTTCGAGGACGAAATTTTTCAAGGGAGGAATATTTGTAACACTTTTTTCTGAAATTCAATAAATAATTTTTTCAATAAATTCTTAGTAATATATTTTTGAAATGATAATGTTTTGCAATAAGTATTTTTTATAAGGGTCACCTTAAATATTACTAAAATATTAAGTATATATATATATATATATATATATATATATATATATATATATATATATATATATATTTGAGTGAGTATATAACAAACCAGATCAAAGCCCAATCTTGTCAGCCAACCCCAAGTTACAGTGATCGACTCGGACCATAGCAAATCCCTAACCCGATTGACTAGTGACCCGACCCAATAGGCTTTGGGTTTAAAAACCATAAAAATGGTTCAGACTACCGACTGTGCTTTCCTCTTCACCCAACTGATCGGCCACCGCCTCCTCACTTCCCCTTCCCAAAGATTTCTCGAGTGTTCTCGAGCCCTTCCGGATAATCCAACGCCTTGCCGATAGGGCCAGAAGCTTCCTGAACGCTCCGGCGATTTCCCGATCGGCCATAGATCTCGAAGCTTCTCGGAGCGGCCCGCACCGATGAGGTCACCGCTCAACCGACCCCTTCATCGTCTATAAATAGCCATCCAACCCATCCGTTTCTCATCCAAACCACCATCTCGGCGAAGCCCTGCTCCATTCGACCCCTCTTCCTCTCCTTCCTCCGTGAAGCTCATAAGCTTGTCGGCCATGGCGGTTCGTTTCGAGTTTTCTTCGGCGATGATCGGAGATTCTCCGGTGACGTATGGCCATTTGTCCACCACAAACGATTGCTCTCCAGTCGACAGCAAGCGGCAGACTCTTGCGAACTTCATCATCGAAGTCGACGATCGACTGCGCAATCGATGCACCGAGCACGAGCTCCGGTCGACGACGAGTCCTTGGTGAGTTTGTCACGTTTCCCTTGGCGAGTTCTCCACGTTGCCAGTATTGAGCACGCGAGGACGCTGTGGATAAGCTATAGAAAATACCCTGGAGTATGATTGAGTAATTCTACATATAATAGGAATACCTCAATTTATTTGGATTAGATATTCCTAAATATAATAGAAATATCTCAATGGATTTGGATTTGATATTCCTACATATAATAGGAATATGTCATTGGATTTGGATTTGGATTGGATATTTCTATCTATAATAGGAATGCTAGTTGTGGATTTGAGGCTTTATATAGGTGTCTCATGGCCCTAAAATATATATCTCTCTAAAAAAAAGATATAGCTATAAGGAGAGAAAATGAGGCAAGAGTGCCATTATAACATTGGAGAGGAAAAAGAATGATTGGAGGCCGTTTCGAAGAAGGAGATCAGTTTTGGATATTTTTCGTTGTCTTTCTTCTTCGTGGTTATATTCTATTTTCGTTTCCAAAAGAGTTGTGGTGATCCGTTTGGATCGGTGAAAAATTTATAAGGAGTCGGTGTATTTCTTATTCCATTAGTGGAGGCTTTTCAGGGTTGGACTACGATCGTCTCGTGGTTTTTTTCGCAAGGATTTTTCACGTCAAAAATCTCTGTGTCTGCGATTTGTGTTTAGCGTTTTTGGTTTGTGCATTTTTTTCGGTTCTCTCGCAGGTACTCTCTAGTTTAGTGAACGGTTTTCGCACGTTTGTTCCCAACAAAGTGGTATCAGAGCCAGGTTCTGAAATTTCAGAAGGGTGTCAGGAGCTGACAGGCAAACCAGGGAGGAGAGATGGATGCGAAGTCGGTGCGCATGGTAAAATTAAATGGTACCAACTATCATTACTGGAGGAGCAAGATGAAGGATCTGCTATATGTCAAGAAGCTGCATCTACCGGTATTTGCTTCCAAGAGGCCCAGTGACAAGTTCGAAGAGGATTGGAATTTCGAGCATATACAGGTGTGTCAGTACATCAGGCAGTTCGTTGACGAAAATGTGTACAACTACGTTGCCAATATTGAGCACGCGAGGACACTGTGGGATAAACTGGTATCTTTGTATGCGAAAAAGACCGGAGTAAATAAATTATTCCTGATCCGGATGATGATGGATCTGCGGTACAAAGATGGGATGTCTATTACGGATCACTTGAGTGACTTCCAGGGCATGGTTGACCAGCTATCCTCGATGGGAGTTATGTTCGACGAGAAGATTCAGGGACTATTGCTGTTGTGTACATTGCCATACTCGTGGTAGACCGTACGTGTGTTTATGATCGTTTCTGTTCCGGAAGGCGTGGTCAGTCTGGAGTTTGCCAAGAGCGGGGTACTGAATAAAGAGATACGGAGACGTTCTCAGGTGAACTTCATCCACATCCAACTCAGAGCAGCTTGTTTCAGAAAGCCGCGAAAGGGGTAAAGCAGGGGTCCAGACGATGGCATAGACAAAAGCAGGGGAAGGTCCAAGGGTCGGTACGAGGACTCAGAGTATTACCATTGTGGCAAGAAGGGCCCCATCAAGCGGAACTGTTTTGCTTGGAAGGGAGAGAAAAAAAGGTGACAAGGGGAAGCAAAGTGAGAACAGTACAACGGCGGCCTCGACACATGGAGGCGACGTGATTATTATAGGTGATGAGGTAATTATGAACCTCGTATGCGATGACAACTCTTGGCTGGTGGACTCAGGTGCTTCAGCACACGTATCTCACAACAGGGCACTATTTGCTACATACATAACATGCGACTGTGGAGTGTTGAAGATTGGCAATGGAGATGTGTCGAAGGCGGTTGCCATTAGAGATGTGCATTTGAGGATAAAGACAGCTGCAGTTCTTGTTCTCAAAGATATCTTTCATGTCACTAATATCTGTTTCAACCTGGTGTCGGTTGAAAGGCTGGATGACGAGGGTTTCTTCAGTCTCTTCAGGAACAATCAGTGGAAGCTTTCTAGAGGTTCGATGGTGATTACCAGAGGAAGCAAGATGTCTGGACTCTACTATATGGAAGGGAGCGCACAGAGGGCACATGAGGTTAACGTAGCTACTGATGCGTCTACTGAGTTGTGGCACAGGCAGCTCAGCCATATCAGCGAGAATGGGATGAGCTACTTGGTGAACAAGAAGGTAATTTCGGGGGCTAAACTCTACAAAGTTGGAGAAGTGCACGCGATTGTTTGGCGGGGAGGCAAAATAGTGTCTTTCCAAAGTCATCCAAGTTCAAGGAAGCCGGTATTGCTCGAGTTGATTCATTCGGATGTCTGCGGTCCTATAAAGGTAAAATTCATTGGTGGTGCTTCTTATTTTGTAACATTTATTGATGACTGTTCTAGGAATGTTTGGGTCTATACCTTAAAGATCAAGGATCAGGTGCTGCCCATTTTCAAGGAGTTTCAGGCCTCTGTTGAAAGGGAGACGGGCAAGAAGCTGCTTTGTGTTTGGTCGGACAATGGCGGCGAGTATATCGGTCCCTTTGATGCTTATTGTAGAGATTAAGATATACGACTCCAGAAGACTCCACCAAAGATACCGCAGCTCAACTGTGTAGCGGAGCGGATGAATATGACGCTAATGGAGAGGGTACAATGTTTGCTGTCAGAAGCAAACTTGCCATGCAGCTATTGGGGTAAGACACTTTACACAACTGCTTATGTTATTAATTTATCTCCAAGTGCTCCTTTGCAGGGTGATGTGCCTGACAAAGTATGGTACGACAAAGAGCCGTCATACAATCACCTGCGAGCGTTTGGTTGTAAGGCCTTCGTGTAAGTACCGAAGGACGAGAGTTCCAAACTTGAGCCAAAAGACGAGGCGGTGTGTCTTTGTCGGCTACGGTCGAGATGAGTTTGGCTATAGACCCTACGATCCAGTGGGAAGAAAGCTCTACAGAAGCATGGACGTAGTATTCGTCGAGTATCAGACCATGACCAACACTTAGGATTCCGAGATGCCTTCTGAGGCTGAGGAATTGCCTAACTTAGAGTCATTTCGCTTCGAGCAGTTTCCAGATGATATCACAGAGGATCCAGTTATGGGGGAGTCAGTACATGGAGTTGCTCCCATCCTTGATCATCAGCCTACTGATGGTGGTCAGGATGACCCTCAGGAGGATGAGCATGCCGAGGAGGTAGTTCCTGGAGGGGAGGAGGCTGTAGATATACAGCCAGCACCAGTGGTTTCGTTGAGGAGGAGCGATAGAGAGCGTCGACCATCTACGAGATACTCACTGGGTGAGTATGCGCTACTGATTGATGGGGGAGAACCCGAAAGTTTCGTAGAGGCTATGGAAGATGAACACAGGCAGGGGTGGATGGAGGCCATGCAGGAGGAGATAAGTTCCTTGGAGACCAACTCTACTTATGATCTGATACGGTTGCTAAAGGGCAAGAAAGCTTTGAAGAATCAATGGGTGTTCAGAGTGAAGCAGACAGATGATGCTACTCGCCTTCGATACAAAGCGAGGCTGGTAGTTAAAGGTTACGGTCAGCGAAAAGGCGTAGATTATGATGAGATCTTTTTACCAGTGTCAAGCAGTTGTCTATACGGGTGGTGCTAGCATTGGCAGTCGGTTTCGACTTGGAGGTCGAGCAGATGGATGTGAAGACGACATTCCTCCACGGTGATCTTGAGGAGGAGTTGTACATGGAGCAGCCAGAGGGATTCTGTGAGAAGGGCAAGGCACAATTGGTTTGTCGGTTGAGGAAGAGCTTGTATGGTCTGAAACAGGCTCCGAGGCAGTGGTACAGGAAGTTCGAGTGGTTTATGGGGGAGCATGGTTATGCACGGACGACGTCGGGCCACTGTGTGTTTGTGAGGTATTTGCCGAGGATGATTTCATCATTTTACTGCTCTATGTTGATGATATGCTACTGGTGGGACGAAATGCCACTAGGATAGCGGAGTTGAAGCGCCAATTGGGCGTGACATTCTCTATGAAGTATTTGGGTGCAACGAATATTCTTGGAATGGAGATTAGCCGAGAGAGAGAGAGAGTCCAAGCTGCTACAGTTGTTCCAAAAGAAGTACATTCACTGGGTACTTCATCGTTTCGGGATGGACGGGTCAAAGAAAGTGAGTAACCCCCTTGTGGTTTACTTTAAGTTCACTGAGGAGCAATGTCCATCTGCCGAGGACAAGAAGGAAGATATGGAGCGAGTTCCATATGCCTCAGCCATAGGGAGTTTATGTATGCTATGGTATGTACGAGGCGAGACATTGCTCACACAGTCGGCACAGTTAGCAGGTACACTTTCAATCCTGGAAGGGTACATTGGAGTGGGGTCAAGTGGATTCTACGATATCTTCAGGTTACTACCGATTGGAGACTTTCATTTGGTGGTGACGAGCCGAAGCTGGTTGGATATACCAACGATGATATGGCTGGAGATATAGAGACGAGGCGATCGACTTCGGGCTATGTGATGATGTTTGCTGGTGGAGTAGTATCGTGGCAGTCGCGTTTACAGAAGTGTGTTGCCTTGTCGACGACAGAGGCAATACATTGCGGCGACGGAGGCTTGCAAGGAGTTGATGTGGATGAAGAAGCTGCTGCAGAAAATTAGGCTAAAGCAGGAGCAATATCCTTTGCTTTGCGATAGTCAGAGTGTTATTCACCTTGTGAAGAACCAGACATTTCCTAGCCGGTCAAAGCACATTGATATCCGGTATCATTAGATACGGGATGTGGTTGACAAGAAGGAAGCGAGGCTTGAGAATGTTCATACAGATGACAACGGAGCAGATATATTCACAAATGTTCTACCAAGGAGAAAGTTTGAGTACTGCAGGCGGATTGTCGGGATTACGACCCCTCCACATAGTTGTGAAGGGAAAGATTTGGTGGAGTGGGTGGGGTTCCCAACCTATGTGGAAAATACCATGTAGTAGGATTGAGTATTTCTACATATAATAAGAATACCTCAATTTATTTGGATTGAATATTCCTAAATATAATAGAAATATCTCAATGGATTTGAATTGGATATTCCTACATATAATAGGAATATGTCAATGGATTTGAATTTGGATTTGGATTGTATATTCTTATATATTATAGGAATGCTAGTTGTGGATTTGAGGATATATATAGGTGTCTCCTGGCCCTAAAATATCTCTCTAAAAAAAAGACATAGCAACAAGGAGAGAAAAGGAGACAAGGTGCCATTGCAACATTGGAGAGGAGAAAGAAGAATTGGAGGCCGTTTCGAAGAAGGAGATCAGTTTTGGGTGTTTCTCGTTGTCTTTCTTTTTCGTGGTTATAATCTATTTTCTGTTCCAAAAGAGTTGTAGTGATCCGTTTGGATCAGTGAGAAGTTTGTAATGAGTCGGTGTATTTCTTATTCCATTAAGGAGGCTTTTCAGGGTTGAACTCCGATCGTCCCGTAGTTTTTTCTGCAAGGGTTTTCCACGTCAAAATTTTCGTGTCTGCGATTTGTGTTTGGCGTTTTTGGTTTGTGTGTGTTTTGTTCGGTTCTCTCGCAGGTACTCTCTGGTTTAGGAAACGGTTTTCGCACTTTCGTTCCCAACAGGCGGTTCGTTTTGAGTTTTCTCCGACGATGATCGGAGATTCTCCGGTGACGTGCGGCCGTCCTCCACCACAAACGATTGTTCTCCAGTCGACAGCAAGCGGTGGACTCTGGCGAACTTCATCATCGAAGTCGACGATCGACTGCGCAATCGATGCACCGAGCACGAGCTCCGTTCGACGACGAGTCCTTGGTGAATTCGTCACGTTTCCCTTGGTTTCACTTCTGTTCCTCCTCCCTAAAAATTCCTCTCTGAAAACAAATTGTGCTCTGTGCCATTCATTTTGTTATTGCATGCAAATTGTTTGATCATATGCCTCAGAGGAGCGAATCGCACACGGGAGCGTGTATCCGACGGTTCTTGATCACAAAGGTGGCCTGGACACCTCGATTCAGTTCAGGTATAAATTCTTAACTTCTACTGTAACAAAATCCTAGGGAAATCCGAACTCTGTGACTCAAGAGATCAGAGTCTGACATTGTGTCAGGATGGATACAGCAGTGTCTGTACGTCTAGAGTCTCGAGTTTTAAATAGAGGAGTAATGATAATCTGTTGGGCTCTGTAGGAATAATTTAAGTTTGAAACAAATAAATTATTGTAGCTAATTTGAGCGGGCAGCTCTGCTCTTCTTGTTTGGGCAGCATTTGAGCGGGGAAATATTTAGAGATTGGAATTTGATTGTATAGGTCTCTTGAACCAATTTCCCAACTGACATTATTAATTCAAGAACTTGATAAAGGGCCAAGCCCGAACACTGTAGCAGTTTCAGAATTAAACTGTTATAGAATCATTAATTTAAATAGAGTTTAGTTAATCTTTAGAATTAAATTCGTTTGTTGAATTCATTAGAAAAACCAGAAATTGTTAGTTAAGGTTTTGGTATCGGCTGAACAATACGCCAGGGCCCAGTATCAGCCATTAGTAATAATTAAGGATTTGATAATAAGAATAAAGTTAGTTAATAACCTAAGATTTGGTTAGAAGTTAGTTAGCAAGAATTAGTTATGGAATCAAGAATTAGTTACAGACGAGAATTTCTAGAAAATACCAAATAAATTATGAGTTAGTTTTGAAGGATAAGGATCTAACACCTATATACCTTGTCTTCTAGGTGGGCTTAGCATCATCTTCACCCATGGATAAAGGCAAGTACATGCAATCTTACTTTTTATGCAATAGCTCATGCATGTTTATTATCCTTCTGCACATGTTCACGTGTCTTGTCGTGTCTTGTCGTGTCGGGAAGAGGGAACACTAGAATGACATATGGTTTTTCTAGTCTTGGACAAATACGTGAATGCTAGCAACGTCACTGGACGTGCCTGATGTCCATTTACTTTTTTATGCTATAGTTCATGCATGTATATCATTAGTGATATATCTGATTCCTGATTTACCCCCTACATGCTTGATAGTGGTTCCATGTACACGTTCTATACGTAGTTAGAGCATGTAGACAGTTATTCTTGTTTTTCATGTGTACTTGTCATTTTCATCTATATTATATTATATTATATTATTTTCTTTAATCATATTTTATAGCATTGTGGATATGTATGTTACTTTACTCCTTCCTAACTGGATAAATATGGCAAGTGTTGAAGGCTTGGAGAAACCTATAAGACTCGTAATAGACTTTATTCACATGTATTACTTATTTTGGATGGTTGTACCTATGGATGACTTTTAGTTTCACCAAGTTTGTTCCTGGAAAGCACTTGTAAATGACATGTAATGAAAGTAATAATGCTTGTGGTGATTGTTTATGATAGAAAAACGTGTCTAGAGAACTGTGATGAGTAATTGAATATTATACTTTGATGACAATTGAGGTGTAGACAGCTGAGTACCGCTGTTAACAACATCGTAGGTTGGGCGCGCTCACAATCCGTACCCGATATTGCGGGCGCGCTCACAATCTGTACCCGATATTGCGGGCGCGGAACTTAACATGTTTTTAGTGGAGGCCCATGCAGGTCTAGGAACTCATCACAACATAGGCCGATTGTGTTGGTTCACTACTCATTTATCAATTACTAATTGTTTCAGTGTGCCTATTTTTGAAAAACTAAAAGATATTTTCCATAAAAAAATATTTTAATTAGTAAATATATGTACGAGTATTTTCAAAATGAACACTTTTACGGTGAAGCTTAATTTTACTATTATATAGTAGTATGGATAAAATAAATATATGGTAGACAAACTAAGAACATAAATGGCTTGGTAAAATAGCTTGGTAGAATAGAACCTTGTGAGTACAAAATTTGATAATATGATATTGTGAATTATAATCCTTTTTGAGTTTGCAACTTATGTGGAGCGATAGAGAAAAAAAAATTGGAAGTGTTTAGTAAAAGCTTGAGAATATCAGGTTCACCAAAAAATAGGGAATGAACGGATTGATAAAGTTCTTTCAAATGAAGCAATTTGAAATTAGATTTTTGGATAATATCGAATCATGAGGACATAAGAATTAAGAGGTAGGGAAACATTTGGAAAGGTTAAAATTTTGGAATTAGTTGAAACATATACAAGAAAATAGTGAAGCAAAGATTTCTTTACAGAGCAAGTAAGATTACGAGTCAACATTGGCAGAAATCTAGTTATTTGACATGTAATAGAAAATTGATATAGATGTTGCCATGTATAATTTGAAGGAATTTAAAATTTTGAAAAGAAGAGTAAAAGAGTTATCTAGCAAATACTTGTAAGTAACTTAAAGGAGCACAAGGAACTTATGATCTTTTGAATAGGTTGGATATTATGATATTATCAATTATTGAAGAAAATTTTAGTGATGAAGACAATTTTAAGAAAAAAATTTGGGGAGAAATAGTGTGATCGGGTAATTCAAGGAATTTTAAAATTGCAAATTGCTCAAGGTTAATTGAGGAAATAAGATTAAGTTATTGGTATGAGTTATAAATTTTGACCATCAAGTAATAGCAATTATTGAGTAAGCAGACAATAAAGAGACTGAAACGGCCTCTTCGGCTGCTGCTGAACCTGTCCTCGAACTAAGCCTGGTGTTGTTAGTGTTGAAACGGCCTCTACTGCTGCTGATAATGGGAACGCTTGGCCAGTCTCGCGCTGCCACTCGCACCTCTAGAAACATCGTGGCCCCTCTTGGGCCTGAGATCCAGATCATCCTCAACAATCTGGACATCTATTAAGATCTCCTCAATGGTAGCGATGCGACGCCCAGAAGTGCGTGACTTGATCTCTCATTAGCACCTTCCTAAACTTTCGGGCTAGATCTTCTGGATCTCGAACCATGGATGGTGCAAAACGGTTCAAACGGCAGAACTCTGTGGTATACTTGTCAACTGATATGTTCCCCTAGCCTAAGTCGTAAAACTGACTCTCCAAAGCTCCTAGGGCCACGTTGGGGAAGAACTTTTCCTTGAAAAGCTCCTTGAAAGCCTCGTAAGTAAGTCCTCGTACGGTAAGCCTGGGCTCTGTGCGATACCAAGTGAGTGCAATATCAAACATATGACTACCGGCAGCCTCGATCTGTAAGCTCTCTGGAATCTAAGCCAAACGTAGGATGCTCTCTATATCCTCCAACCAGTCGTCAGCGTAGAGTATCCCCTCGGTACCCTTAACCTCCCGAGGTTCCATCCACTTGAAGTACATATTGCCTTGGCCTCTGCTGCTACGGCTGACTAGGATGCTGCTGGACAACTCTCTCTCTACTACCTGTAGGGCCACCTTGTGAGCATTCTCCATGCTTTCTCTCATTAGCTCCGTCTGCGCTTGGTGCGCCTCTGCCTGCATCCTCTGTGCCTCAACCTGAACACGCTGGGCCTCTGCCGACACCCTCTGGGCATCTACCATGCCCTGGATCAAAGCAAAAATCTTTGCCCCGTCAGCAGGTACACCTCCAGGAAAAGAAAATTGTGGCGGTAGAGGAAGGTCCTCTGCAACAGCTGGGGCAACCCTCTGGAAAGGTGGGGGAGGAGGACCCCAAAAGTTGTCAAAACTTCTATGTGAACAGGTGAACAGGAAAAGCAACTCCAACTGTCCGGGTGGAAGGTCGAGAGGTGGCAGACCTCTCTGAAGCTGCTGGCCTGATCGTTGTGATATGGTCTTCGGCGGCATCCTGAAGACATATCGAAACAAGAAGTCAAATAAGGCACAAGATACAATATCATCAAAGAAGGACAGTAATATTCAAAGAAGGCAAATATTCAGAATGATAAGGATAGCAAAATCAATAGATTGCAAAAATTTTCTAGTTGTGATTAAGTGTGCTCTCATCCTATATCCTATATCTATATCCTATAGCAGGCTCGTAATATTACACCAAGTCTGAGTACTACTACGATATCGCACTAGTTACGACCTTGACCTGTATGAGCCACCACTAAAACGTGTCAAGATCCGTACCTGAAAATTGGGCATGAGTCGTGGGTACGTCCAACATACGCCGCAGCATCGACGGTAGAACGCTATCTAGGTCAATATAACTATCTATCAATGATATTAAAACCTGTCAACATGTCAAAACTCCAAACGGAGGACAATGAATATACATATAATTATCAATTCACAATAACTATACGGAAGGTAAATGGCAGGATAAACATGTAAAGAAACACGAGAGGCAAAATAATATATAACTCAACAAGTCAGAGTCTAAGAGTCTAGCTATCTCAACAAAATATAAGTCTCAACATAAAATACAGCTCAAGTCTCAAAGTTTGGAATAATCCAATATATAAATAAACTAGGTGGTGACTAAGCAACTGCGAGTGGTGTCTCCTCTATATGGAGTGGCTCCTCTGAAAGTTCCTGGATATAACCATCATCTACTCCTAGACCATAATGAGTGGGACATAAGTCCAAAAGATCCTCTGAAAAATATTATCCAGTCAGGATTCGAGCGAAGCACAAACACTAACAGCAATTCCAATTATATTGATAAAAACTATAAAGCGGTGTTAGAAAATACATGATGTAAAGAAATACTGGAATGCAAGAAAACTAGAGAGACATGTAATCATCATAGAGAAATAAATTACAGTGAAACATATACATGTGAATACTAGCAATGAATGTACTGGAATAAAGGAAGAAATACTAGCTAAGAGCCTTGAAATATTAGTTTGCTATGTGATCGGTTTGGGACTAGATCATACTTGTTATATATGATTGGCTATGATACATGTGAGGTCAGGCTAACCATCTGGTTAGCTATGATGCGAGCAAGAGTCAGGCTAATCATATATAACAGGCAATGAGGCATGTAATATGGTCAGGCTACACCCTACGTGATATGTGGGGTGAGCTATGATGCATGTAAGGTGGGTATGATCACATAACTTGCTAATATTTCTCCGTACGCAGCTAGTGCGATGGATCCAATCATGACTCCTCATGACAGGTATCTATGATACTAGCCCGTGTATCCACTGTGTCGGAATCAAGTATATACTACAACTAAAATTATAGTAATGATAAAAATAATGGAAACTGTCATAGAATATACTCGCTTGTGGTCTTGAGCAACGAATGAGGATCGATGTCCAAAATGGAGTCACAATGACCTAAATATAAGTTATCAATGTTAAATGGTGTTTAGAAAGATAAACACGTGAAACTAGTTAAGTATGGTGTTTTTAGGCCATGACTGAGTCCATACAGGGTTGACTAGGTCTTAACAAGGTCTATAAGTCGATAATAGACTGCTATTAGCTATTACTTAGCTGGTACTAATGTCTTCTAGCTATATTAGTTAACATCTAATAATACTATCTAATTCTAGTTGCTATATCATATACTATATGTTATTACCCACACTAACATCTAACCTACTGCACTTGGTATCCTATTACTGAAACCTCTACTCAATTACCAACTGCACCGGCAGTTTTCACTGATACACACTAAATCAGATATCTTAACCCCACACTAACTGATTGATCAACATCATCAACTATAGCACACTGCAGCAACAACTTGCTACTCTAACACCCTGCTGCCTACAAGAGCTACTACCATGATGATACTAGCAGTTGATTGTACTACTAGCAACCAAATATTGTTTCCCTTAGACTAATTGCATACAATGTCACCCTTCCTACAATGTACCATGCTTCATTGTGTACTGGTGCTCAACTGCAGATACTGTAGTTACTTTGTGTGAAAGTAGTGTACACTCCCCTCTATGGCAGCATACCTGAGCTTATCCTACCTACACACTCTCACTGATCTAGACTGAAATCAGATCCAACCTAGCACCAATTCTGCACACATATACTCTTATATAAATGTACACTCATAAACATATATATATATATATATATATATATATATATATATATATATATATATATATATATATATATATATATATATATACTTACACACATTAGTGTTTAACCAACTTTACATACACTGTGTGTGTACCACACACACCTTTAGGCACTCCATCCTCACCTCATGACAGCCAAGCATACACGTTTATTCACCCTGTGCTCACAGTTATGCATCAGTGGCACTGATGTTCCCCCTACTGATGTGCACACTGCACCTACCATTCCCCCCTTCATGAATATCTCATGATACTCACCCACAATTACCAATTTAGGATACTAAAATACACTTTGCTCACAGTCAGGTCTTGAACGATGTTAGGGTGAACCCGTATGACTTTACCTCGTGGAGTCGTAAGGGGTACCAGCCCTACTACATGGTCACGAGCTGGTGGGAGGTTAACGACCTCAAGTGTCGCCTTAGGAATTGGGACAATGCCGTCTTGAACCTCGATGTCAGGGAGATTGCCAAACTGAAGCGACACTATGTTGGCAGTGACCATCTTGTCCTCGAAGTCGAGGGTAATGGCCTTAGCATCGCATGGCTGTTGGATACGTCTTTTCAACACATAGCAGTCTTTTGTGGAATAGTGGATGTATCGGTGGAAGAGGCAGTACTTCAGGTCGTTGACCATGCCCGCTTTCTCAGTACGTCTGATGTCAGGCAGTCGGAGCTTGTTGTCTTTCATCGATCCGTTAAAATTTTTGATCACGTCATCGAAGGAGAAGGTCCCTTTTGGCTTTGGTTTCTCCACCAACTTTTGCTTGGACGATGATGAGCCTTTGAATACGTTGACGGTAAGGGCTTGCTTCCCTTTACCATCGCGACCATTGCTGTGATTCTAAGGGCGCTTTTCTTGATCATCAGGGCCAGGAATATGGCTTTCGAGCAAATTGACCTCTTTTGTGTGCTTTTCAGCTATGTCCGTGCTCCCAATGAATGATGGCCAGTCTCCATGTTGTGTAATGCCAATACAAAGTTTTACTATTGGTAGTAGATTTCGTCTGCAAGTGTCCATAAGCACGGACTCAGGGATACAGGAAGGAATCTTCAAGGCTGTTTGCCTGAAGCGCTCTATGTAGGCACGTACGGGCTCTTTTTCCCTCTAGGCTATGTCGATAAGGGACGCCATGGTCATATCCATTCCGACGTTATAAAACCGAGGAGGAATAGACGTCAGAGGTTGTCGAATGACGCGATATAGTTGTCTGAAAGGCTGAAGAACCATTCATAAGCCACATCGGTCAAGGTGATGATAAACAACTTAGTGAGTAGGGCATCATCTCAAGACAAGTGCCCCATTATGGATTCAAAGTAATTCATGAATTGACGGAGTTACTTCCCATCGAACGGGATCAGAGACTCGGGCTTGTACTTCGGTAGAAAGACAATAGTATTCCACTCCGGGGGGTATGATTGTCTTACCCCGAGATTTTGTAGCTTGTCTCTGTTATTTATAGAATCCAGGCGAGATCGCAATTCCCAGATAGCCTCCTGAGTATCATCCAGAATCGAAAGAGCATAGGAGTGTGGCAAGAGAGGGGCGCCTGTTGGAGGAGCAGGAGCGGGTGCGTTAGACTCCCTATTGGTCCCTTGATCCTAGCTCGCTTGTCCCGGAGTTCTTGATTGAAGTGGTACAATGTTTGCCCGTATATCCAGTATCGCCTGAGTTAGGGTTTGCATCGAAGTGCTTATAGTCAGTATCATTGCTTTTAGTGCTTCGAGCCATTGGCGGTCACTGGAGATCCTTTCATGATTGTCCCCAGCCATGTATACTGGATAATACATATGGAGAGAGAGACGGGGTCGTAGACCCTTCGCTTTCTGTCTCCGATTCCTCAGTCTCATTGTCCTCAGGGAAGACGGGCATTATTGTATTATCTTCAGAATATAGGAGATTGCTACCCCCAGCTTTGGTGGCTGCATTAGCCTGTTGAGGATGGCTACCCCCATGCTCATTATTGTCAGTTCCCTGAGAATCAATGTCTTCACGGCAGGACGGGTTGGTGTGGAGCACCGGAAGATTGCTACCTCACTTGCAAAGCTGCTTGTATACTGGTCTCTCTTGAGGAAGGCCTTGATCTTAGACGGGTTCCTTGGAACATCCCCTCGGTAGGAACTGTTAGCCTACCGCCTCGCGGTCGGTTTCTCGACACACTGGCCGTGACCGGAGGATTGGACGAGCTTGCTTTCGAGTTCTTCTTCGTGGAAGGAGACCTCTAGGTCGAGCAGTATGAGGCAAAGGGCAACTCCTCCTCCTCTTTGGATTCCTTCGTTTGCACCTATTCTGCGAGACGTTGTCGGATCGGTACAACTGATCGCAGTTGCTGGAATATGGACTGCCTAGTTGGAGGAGCTGCTAGTTTGGCACAACAGCAGATGATGATAATACTGCACATTGATGCCCTAGAGGGGACACTTTATGTAGAGTATTTGTTTCCCTCGTCTTGCGTTTCTGACTTATCATGTCTCATAAATCTGACGAGGGTAATTTCACCTTTACACCCATTTCATGTGTGTGGCTAGACCGTATACATGGGTTTATAGATGGAGTATTTGCTTCCTGACCTGGTTCATGCACAGGGACTGCACCCAAGTTGATCGTGGAAGATTTCTGAAACTGACCCACTTCATGCGCACAGGCAATCTGGGCGCATGGGTCAGTTCGATATAAATTTCCATCAACAACGCGCATAATAGTTAATGGCGCATGTTGTTGGTTAGTCTTTTGAGAAGTTTCTTGAGCGCGCATGGCTCGCACTGCCCTAAACTTCTTCGAACTAGCACATACTGGCGATAGTACGAAGAGTCCAAGTTGTTCCTATCTCCAGGGAGTTGGCACATAGGGTTGGTGTCATAGGAAATCCTGTCGAAGATAGATTTCTTCTTTCTGTCTTTAGCGCATGTAGGAGCACTCATGCGCCTAGAACTTGATGTAGCATACTTCTTCTTCTACACTCACTACTACGAGTGCATGGTCTGAGAATCAGTATTGTTCTTCTCAGAAGCGTCCTGGTGAAGGCGTATAGGTTCAGAAGAGTGTCCTTGGCACCTAGGATATTGACATCGTAGTGTTTTCCTCTGTCAGAACCCAAGTGTCGAGAACTCTTCTCCCCATGAGCAGCTACGGGAGCAGAGACAAGAACATAGACATGATGCGCATCATTGGCCATCGATATAGGAAGTGCATCATCCGCAGTCCTTGGGTGCAATGTGTCGGTCTTAGCAACCTGGGTCATGTGGGCCTTCTTAGACTTTACTAGCCTTGGTGAGGGGTTTGAGTCCCCTAGGAGCATGTCTTCGAAAGCCTATTGGTCGAAGCGGACGACCAATATCCTCTGGTTGAACCCAGCTTTGTCGCATCAGATTGAGTCACGAACTTCTCATTAGTGGAGAACTCACTCCCCTGCAGAGTCGCCAGCTTGGTTGCCATCACAAAATTGGAAATTTTACTAACTTTTGTATTTAATCAATTACAACGAAGAAAGTACAAAAGAATCCTAATACTGAGAATTCTAAGTACAAAAGGAAGAGAATATGGAAAAGTATGATGATGGAGATCGAGTTGTGCAGCTAACTCCTTTACTCCGATGACGATTGACCGACGAAAAAAATTGGTAAGTCTCTGCTCACTGGGAAGAAGGATAGCAATTGGACTCCAAGTTTTCTGCTTTCGACTAGACCAAAAAAAACCTCCCCGGGAAGCACGTCCCTGCTATTTATAGCCATTTACATTGAAATGACCATACGTGCGCATATCCTGGAAAATTATTGTTTACAGTCTATGCGCGCATAATCTGGGTTGTCGTATGGTATTCTCAATAGAATGCGGTTGTAACCGTGCATACATGTCGCGGTTCAGCTGCCACGTGGAGTGAGTTAGGGAAAACTTTTGCTAAAATCTTGGATGGCGTCCACGTAATATGGGATGTTGCACCCGTTGCACGCATGACTTGGTCAACTTGACAGGTGGCATATGCTAGCAACTAAGGATCCCACGAGGACTCTGTCGCATGAAGTCTTATGGGAGCGTCGTCGTATGAAGGTTTATGGGAACGTTGCCGCATGAAACCTTGTCATTTCAGAAACACATGGCACTACACGGTTTTGACTGAAAAAATAATTATGACGATGGCGTAAGCACTGACATCTGCCATCTACACCGATTACGAAGCGCTCAGAGTAATTAATGCTTTGTCAGAGTAATGTATGAAGCTGATGAATACTTTACCTTTGCCGCATGCTCTCAAGGTCGTTGTTGTGTTGCATAGATGAAGACTTGATTTCTTTTGATTTGGATGCCGTATGAGCTTCATGCCGCTTAGTTATTTGAACCTTGAGTGTATGCGGCATGACTTCTTTGAACCAGGCTATTGTAGTTTGGGCGCATGAACTTGAAACTTTTCATGCTTCTACAGAGCCCGATAAACCCGACGGACCCGACCCAACCCGAGCTCAACCCGATTCTCCGGGCTTGGTCTTGGGCTACACATGTTGAACCCGAGGTCGGGTTGGGCTTGGGCTATGCTTATGATTCATTGGGTTGAGCTCACGCCCGACCCAACCCGTCTGAGTTGCACCCCTACCTTGTCTTCCATATATATATGTTGATACTTATTGTGTATTTGAGCTAACTAACTCTGTTGACATGTCTAACTAACTGTGATAATTTAGCCACTAGCTGATTATAATTACAAAGCTAGTTAACTACTTGTATCACTGTTGCTACTAACAATCTGACTGATAAGTTAAATTAATTAGAAACTAATCTAAAAGATTAAGATTGGAACTAAGCTAAACTGCTGACTGCTATACTACTAAGTGTAGAAGCATAAAAATGTGCTTCCTGAAGACGACGCAGTTTCCTACAAATAAACTTAGTAGGGGAAGAGCACTTTCTCTCTGTTTCAAAGGATGACGCACTTTCAAGCCTCATTCGTCAACAAAGACAGGCGCACAAATCGCATGTCTGCCTTCCCCCCAAATATTGAATGCAACGAATCTGGCAGACTGGAACAACAGTCGAGGAGTCAAAAGTCATCATTACAGCTGAGTTGCGGCACGCAGACCCAGGTTATCGTTTAGCGGCCAGTACGAATCAGCTTCTTTAAAGTACGTCGTAAGGCCAGCTTCTTCAAAGTGCGCCGTAAGGCCAACTTCTTTAAAGTGCGCCGTAAGACCAACTTCTTCAAAGTGCGCCATTATGACTACTTCATCAAAAGTGCGCCATTACGACTACTTCCTTAAAAGTGCGCCATTACGACTACTTCCTCAAAAGTGCACCATCATGGCTACTTCCTCAAAAGTGCTCCATTACGGCTACTTTCCTTAAAAGTTCGCCATCACGGCCAATTTTCTCAAAAGTGCGCCATCACGACCAATTTTCTCAAAAGTGCGCCATCACGGCTACTTCTTCAAAAGTGCGCCCATATGAACAATTTTATCAAAAGTGTGCCAATCTCCAGACCACTTCTAAAGTGCGCATATGATCCTAACTGACAAAGAGAAGTTATGATTACGTGTCCTACATGCCATGTTTCTCGTAAAACATACACAAATAACTGTCTCATGACCTACGCTTTCCTCGTATAGGAAGCCACGTGTCAAGCAGGTAGCAAGTTGTGCACACACTCGCTAGATCCTGGGATGTCATCTCATCAAAAGTGTGCGCACAATACGGATTGTCCAAAGTACGCGCATAGTCGTAACTGCTCTAAAATTCTATAAATATAGGATCATTGTGTACGTTACAGAGGCTGAAATTTTGAGTCTTTTAATTTCAAGAACAGAATGAGAGAAATATAAGCTTGATGTGTCGTTGTTGATAAAGTTTTCTCATTGCCCAACTCTTCAAGTTGTTCACAACATCCTTGCATTTCTTCATTGTCATGTGGTCCAAGGAGTAAAGTGATCGTCCGCTGATCAGATCTCTAATGCTATACTTTTTCAGAATCAATTGTACTTAGATTCTCGTCTTGGATCTTTTGTACTCTTCTTTCTTTTAACAGTTTGTAGTACAAAAGTTCGTACAATATTTTGTTCATCGCAAACAAGATGGCGACTCTGTTGGGGACGACTTTCTCCTCTGACGAGAAAGTGATAGCTCAACGTGACGATGCATCGGTCGGTTCGATGCAGAAGACCTTGGTCATAAAGTTCGACCAACAAGCATACAAAAATAAGATGGCGACTCAGCACTCAAGTCAAGGAAGACTTGCAAAGTGTGGGTGCCCAAGCATCGTCATACATATCCTGAAGTTGCTGTCAACAAGGGAAGAAGCGTTCTGATTGACGAGAATTCCCTTGTCAATTCTGTCAACCAAGTACAAGTCGATGATTTGGTAGACAACTCCCTTGCGTTAACCAAGGGATACAAATCGTGCAAGTCGCGCAATATCAAGCAAAGGGTGATCGACACCCAAGCTTCTGAGCCCGCGCATATTCGTTGTAATGTGCGGGACAAGCAAGTCATGGACATTGTGTTCCAAGCCAATCTCTTTACAAACGCACTCTTCAAAGAGAGAGAAAAATTTCTCCAGAATTTGCGCCAGCAGAAGAAAAATTACAGGCGCACTAATAAAGCGTTAGTCAGGGAATATCATTCCCCTAACATCAAGATCACGCGCACGGTGGAGGAAAAGTTATGCGCCACTCGTCAGAAGCTTACTATTAGTGCGCCATGCCAAGACCTTTGTGCAAAATTAAATGCTCGTAGGTAAACTGCGCCAACTCTGTCTACACCATAGAAAGTGCGCCAAATATGATCAACCTCTCCACAACATGTTGTTTGTGCTCGTGTAAATTTGAAGACTGCTAGGAACAACTTCCTCTCATCCCTAAAGAATAAAAGCTTGAGATTCAAGCCAATACCTCACTCTATACACAGGGGACCAAAAATGTGCATAGAAGATTCAATGTATCTCATGTATAAAGAGGCAGAGTTTGCCCTCTTCCTCCTCTTCTCTTTCCTCTTTCGATTTGCGTGAGCTTATTGTACAAACGCGTATATAGAGAGATCATTCTGACTTTGCAACGGTGTTTCCTAATAAGCATCGTTGCAATTGTCATAAAGTTGTAATCAAATATTGTTGTGCATCAGCAAAACGGTCTGTGTTTGACCGATTGACTTATACTATGTCTTCCAAACCTCGACATGCAAAGCAAGCTGACAACCAGGAGTATGATGATGATGAACCATTCTTTGCTCCAGCATACATGGCTTCGCATCTTCCCCGTGGCGGGAGACAATCAAGACGAAATTCTTCAAGAATACCCAGCTAGAGGAGGTTTGAGCAACTCGTCGACTCCTTTGAAGGAGTATACCAAAATACATGTTCTCGAAGACGGGAGCTCGTTCTTCACAGGAATTCTTATTCCTCATAATTCGAGGTTGGGGGTAGCAATCCCCCTGATTCTGAAACTGACAGTGTAGACCCCAACTACACGGTTCTTTCTACCAATCCCTCTGTCGTACACAAAGATGTTAGCGTATACGCCATCGGTGACGAACAAGACTCTTCTCCATCAGAAAGCACCGAACAATGCCTCAACTCAGTAGAGGCCCCTCCCAGGGACATGCATACCATGATGCAAAATATGCATCAAATAATGACAGCCCAACATTCTGCTACACCAGCTCCTGTCCAAGTGGCTCTGTTCATATTTTCACAACCTACTCCTGGAAAAATACCTCTGCAGGGTAACACAAATCCAGAAGTCGTCCCAAACCAAGAGTCAGCAGTGCCAACTCTGAATTCTCTCAATATTGGGGGTGGACCTCCTCCAGTGGTAATACCTGTTCAACCAAGATCTTACCAGTCAGCTATACCACTCCAACCAGAAGATCCTCTCAAAGTTATCTGGGAGTTGCGTGCACATGTCGATATTTTAAAGAATAAAGACAAACTCCGCAAGTTGGGGGTGAAACAACCTTATCCTCCTCATTGGGATGATGTTCCCTTCCTTCCTAAATACAAACCCCAACCAATAGTCTTGTTTGAAGGCAAGACATTGCCGAGCCAATATATTAACTACTTCAATATGATGACGGCTCACCTGCAGAAAGATGATGCTTTCCTCACCAGATTGTTCGTGGGATGCTTGGCCGGTATAGCCTACGATTGGTATCGCAGTTTACCTGATAACTGCATATCCTCGTTTGTTTGAAGACATTAAGTGTATTTTTCCCTCATGATTCTACGAGGGAGGCATGGATATGACAATGTCTTCGCTCATCGATATCAAACTGAAGGAGAAGGAATTTGCTCGCGAATTTATAGAGCGTTTCAGGCAAGCAACTCTAAAGTACCCCCAGGTATTCCAAATTTTGTATTTACCGCTACTTGCCGAAAGAATCTACTGCCTGTATTAGGGCTCTGGACGGGTCTAACTCAATTTCAAGACTGTACGACGTTTATCATCGGGGCCGAAGTTGTTGAAGGTAACGCGAATGTGGCACGTAATTTGGGATTAGAAATGACCAATACGGAAGGGAAGCGCTCCTCCAACAACCACAACAATACGAATAATCGCAATAACAAAGAAAAGGAGGCTGTGAGACTCGTCTCACAGTATTCGTATTTTATGCGGATACATATTTTTGTGTTATTTATTACATTTTAATTGTTCTCAAGGAAGCTCGAAAATTCTCAAAATTAAAATTTTACTACCTGACTGGTATACCAACGATATACTACAGTATACCGACGGTATACTGTCCGACAGATATTTGTTTTACTTTTTGAGATATTTTTGAGATATTTTCAAGAATTTCTCTATAAATAGTACTTGAGTTTATTTCATTTCTTTCTCTTTCTCTCTCTTCTTTATTTCTCTCTCAACCTTGGATCTTGGTCTTGAGACCTGGAGTGTGATTTCTGAACCCCTTAGTGGTGGTGGCCTAGAAGGTTTAGGCTGGTAGCTCATTTTAGGCAAGTACACCCTGCCGATTTTTTGAACTTCTTTTACTTTCTGTCATTTTACTTTCCTGAAGATTTAGTTGTTACTTTTTAGCCTAGACATGCTTTACTATAGTTGTTCATATCGTGATTTCTAGCCTAGTGCCCGTTTCGATTTTAATTTCTAGTAGAATCTTGTTTCGTCTCTTTTTGGTAACTCGGTAACGGAAAAGGTACCGGAGTTGTGACCGTGAGAATTTAGTCCATATTGTGATATGAGACTTACCCTAGATTTGACTTCTTGTTAGACTTGGTTCTGGTACTTTAACCATATTTATCCTTGGAAACAGGCATACGTATGGTATACTACAGTATACCAACGGTATACCAATTTTGACCGACTTAGATTTCTAAATATTTTTTGTGAACCCTATCATCATACCAACGGTGTACTACAGTGTACCAACGGTATATCGACCGTTGCCGACATTGTTAATCAACTTCAGGATATTTGTATTAGTCGGCATACCGACGGTATACTACAGTATACCGACGATATACCGATTTGTAGAACTTTGTTTTCTAGAACCTTTCTTGCCTACTTGGAACGGCACACCGACGGTATAATATGGTATACCGATGGTATACCGATTTGTTGGGATCCAGAACTTGTGTTTTTCCTATCTCTGGACCGGTATACCGACGGTGTACTGTACTGTATCGACGGTATACCGATCGTGCTCTTTCTTTAGGAATTCTTGGATTTTCGTGATTTTATTTTGATTCTTCTGGTTTTGCTTGGACACGCGATGCCTTGACCTAACTAGACAAACTTACATGGCTTCAGATGACTTGACTTGACTTGGCTTTACTTGGTTTCACCCAGTTTTGTCCGGCTACAGGTGATGACATTATTGACTGGACTTGACTTGGCATGACTTTACATGGCTTCATCGGATATGGATTGACTTGGTTTCATCTGGTTGGACATGGCTTCACATGGTTGTACATGGCTTTACCTGGCTTCACATGGCTTTACCTGACTTCACTTGGTTTCACATGGCTTGGTTGTTGTCGTGGCTTACATTAGTCCGTTTGTGCAATGTATATTAAAACTTGTTTATATTACTATTAGAGCTTGTTTTGTTGCATCATGTCTAGGATGGATTATACGGAATGTCAAACCCGGATTCATATAAGAAAAAGCTAGGAGTTAATAAATTGAGATTCACTTAGTACATGACTAGAGATTTTTCTAGATTGCATGCAGTCCTGGTTATTCATACAGTTATCTTGTGGAGTATCCATTGGTTTGTATTGTGGAGTATCTTGAGGAGTATCCGATGCTGGTTTGTGCGTGTGGATATCCCGGACAGACTGCAGGGGCATGCAATCAGAAGGAACTCTAGCAACACATTGTATTATACTTGTTAGTAATTAGGATTTTGATAACCTTAGTTAGTTAAAGTATCAAGCTGTACTTATATGATTTGTCGTAATTTATGGATGATGGATAATCTAGGCTTTAAATGATCACACCTTTATTTTCTGCACTTGTTACTCTATTGCTTATCAGTTCAGGATATGTCTCATTGCAGGTTTACAGTATTTTCTTTATCATCCTTATGTCATTTATATTATGTCTTTAGTTTCAGTATTTGTATTGCTTGTGTTGTTGGTTTAAGTTCCAATATTGGCTTCCTTTGTGTTATTTTTTATTTGGGATCTGACCCCACTGGTTTTGCATGGCCAGATCCAGTAGCAGCATCGGAGGATCTTCCATACTTTGCTGAGGATGGTGACCATCATGAGCATCAGACCAATCTAGTGGGTTTTCTTACTTCCCCACTCCGATGTACATTTTTCTTTTGTTGGCGTTTAGCCATCGAGCACGTGTTTATCTCGTATTTTGGTTTGATCAGCTAGCCTACGGGCAATAGCATGATTGACATATCCTAGGGTTGATCATGTATGACTCAGATTCTGGATAATTTATTCATTTTGTGTTTACTAGCATCATGATCATCTAGGTGAAATGCACATGAGAACATCACTCGTTCTCATGTTAATGTAACAAGGTACAAAAATAACATGCCAGTAGTAAAACGGTATAATAGTACAAGGTACTCAAGTGGTAAAACTACTATACCCATCTAGGTGAAATGCACATGAGAACATCACTCGTTCTCCAGGCTGAACATTGAAGATCTCAATAGACACTTCAGCAAACTATGAAAACACTAAAGGCCCGTGTCATAGGACCTAAAGTAAACTATGAAAACACTAAAGGCCCCGTGTCATGGAACCTAAAGCAAACTATGAAACACTAAAGCTCACAACTACTTTTTCCCTCCATGAGATGTCAAATTCTGACCAATATGTGGGGATAGAGCCAGAAGTAAGCAGACACACTTAAAATCTTTACTGAATTATGACCGGCTTGTTCATACTATTTAGGCTTTCTTTTGCTTAGCAATCAATATGGTGATGCACGGTGCGACAGACCAACCATCCTCTAGGGAAGCAACAGACATACAGAGTTAGTGGCAAACTATGATATAAATAACCCATTGCACGGTATATGCTCTCCCCTCTCATGTAACCTCACGCCTAATGTCCATAACACGCAAGATCAAGACCTCTATCTGGCACATTGAGTCATAATAGTATAGATATATATATACACCATGTCACGAGTCATAACACCTAATACAAAATCCAGTCACCAAGAAGATATCAAGAACGGATTCTGCCACATAAAATGTCTTGTCAAGTGTCCTAAGATCTTACGTGCAAAATATCAGCACGACTGTGTCATCGCGAAAATAACTCTAGAATCGTTACCCGACTCTGCTAACGGACGGCGACACCAGAATATAACTCGGACGCTAAGTAACGATTACAACCCTAGGATAACACTATACACCAGAAGTAAATATAATAATAATAATAATAATAATATATAATATATAATATATAATAATGGAAACTGAAATACGATATGGCAAGGTACACTCGCCTGCTCCCGGTTACTTCGAAGAAGTCTATCAAACATCCACGTCTGAAGATGCCGCGGATCCCAAATATTCTAAAGAAGAAATTTAAATTAATACTAACCAACACTATATACCTTATATCTCTAGTCTATTGGTGATATACTATAGCCATATCCATATTTTATGAATACTCGTAAAAGTTTATGTCATATAGTCTATCCTCTACTTGTAACAAATACTGCACCTATTAGACTTATTTTATAAATTCTGGAGTTCACGTATGTCGTAGGCCTTCGCGTCAGCTTTCGGTAACTTTAAACGGATCATGTTTTCGTGTCGGAAACTCCCGGAATCGCGAAATCATCGAAACAATTTATTTTTCGGATACCTGATGTCATGCCCCGGTCCCACAAGGGCCGATCGCCCTCGCTTGGTCCCTACGGAACCGATCATCCTCGCTTGGGCGCGATGTCATGCAAGCCTAAGTTGCACTTGCACCAGGCATAGTACCTGCACAAGGCACAAGTTAGACAAAAATATACATATATATAGGCACATGATGCAGAGAACCAAAGTTGAACACATTCGATAGAAACACAAAATACTTTCTTTATCGAATACTTGAAGATTGGATTACAAAGTACTTGCTTGGCTGAGTTACAAAATATGCCATAGAAGGCTTACAACTCTTTTTACAATTCCAAAACTAGCCACAACACCCACACATTATATCCTTAGTAAGACCAAATATCAAAACATCTTGCAGAAGAGGAGTTTGCCCACAGGAGAGGAAAGCTAAGGACGCAGCACGAGCACGGTCCCGCTGGAAGGATGTGCTAACGCTGGTTCAAAATGCTCGCTACCAGAACCTGGAGATTTGTCCACAAAAGTGGGTCAGTACTACAACATGTACTGGTGAGCGACCGTAGCCAAACTCACCTAGAAATCCACACTAAGTAAGCTTGTGAAGCTAGCATTATTAGGTGATCTTTCTTGTTGTCTAGTTTCTTTTTAACAATTCATGGAAGAAAACATAGACGATAGATAGACTATGGATATGATAAATTTTACCCACGGCCGAGCGGTTATCCCTGCAGCAGACACACAAGTTAGCCATAATTGCATATATGAATAACTTATGAATCAATCTTGGCATCAGGTGTTAGGTATACAAGAAGGTAAACCTAGCATGCTCCATAACTACATGATGGTCCCCTCCATGGGATTAGCAGTTGGGACGTACAACTCCATCTCACTAATAGACCTATACCCTCCCGTAAGTAAGGACTTTAAGCCTCAGGGTATCTAGATCTCTCCCAGGCCGAACGATCCCAGTGTCCCAGGAACCGCTCGAGAGATAAACCTTGTGCACAAGTTGTCCTGACCAAATGCATGTATGCAAGTTTCTATCAAAAAATATGCTATCATGCAACTGATGGACAATGAACAAGCAAGTCTATCTCTTCTTTGCATTTTTCTAGATCAAGTCAAGAGGTTTCCAGCAGTATTACTCAATGTGCAGCATACGAGGGACAAATAAGCATTCAATATGTAACTAATAAGATAGCAGTTCTATACTTGAAGCATGCAATAATGATTTTTCTTTTTAGCTTATCTTGTTAGTGAGGCAATATTTGTAAGTGAACTAGAGATTCTTTATTAAGACGTCAAGACTAAAGGATTCATCGAATGGCCTAAGCCACTCACCAATTGAATCGAATGAGAGGATGGAAAAGCCTTATGCAACGGTCACTCCTTGGTTATGTGTCCTGAAATTGCAGCAATTACTTGGTTAGCATCCTTCGATCTATTTCCCTTATAATTCGAAAAGAACGCGCAAGCAAAAAAAATGAATCATGAAAACCAAGTCATCGAAAGCAAGATAGAACACAAAGCAACACAAAACCAAGAAGCAAAACAACCAACAAAAACTCTTGAACTTATTTCAATAGAAATCGTTCCATCAATTTGAAGGGTTCATTGCATTTCGTCCGTGTTGATTTGGCGGTAAGGTTTTCCCGAGACTCGATTCTCAACTCAGTCAAAGTAACAAGTGTTCCATAAGTAACTGTTTGGAGCGAGATGTTACACCTGATGCTCAAATAATTTATATATTTAGAAATTTAACTTCGATATGGTTCTTTTACAAAAAATTAGAGATTAAACAGAGTTCTGAGTTGGGAGTTATGGCCTTCCTAAGTTGCTATGACTCCCAAAAAATGAGAGTAAATTCTATGACAAATTCGGGTTGTTTAACAAGCTTTGGTACACGGGTTTGCACAAAGTCGATGGGTTCAAATTTGCATGGGTATATATCTTCATGACGCTAACATTGGTATATATATATATAAATCTTCATTACAAACGAGAGGGAAGAAGTTGAAGGGATAGAAACATACACAATTATTTGGATTACGATAGGCGCTTACGCCGCGTTTCCGACCTCTAAGAGATTTGGATGACTTCAAAACCACTTGAAACTCGAAGAAGGTGAGTTGGCCTCGAGGGGAAGGGGGTTTTGGCCTGTATAAAGGTTATTTTGTGCTGTGCACAGCCAGTGCATAGCAGCTACAGCAGATCGGCTGTTGTGGTGCTCCCTCTCGGCCTCCTTAGTGTTGTCGGGTTTATGGGGTTGTAAGGGAGGAAGGGAAAGGAAAGAAGAGGAAGGAGAATGAGGGAGAAGAAGAGGAGGAAGGGGGAGGGGTTGTTTGCGGCTGAAGAAGGGGTAGGAGGTCAGGTATTAGGGTTTTGAAGGGATTGGAATATGAAATATATATATATATATATATATATATATATATATATATATATATATATATATATATATATATATATATATATATATATAACCTATGTACATGGTTGAATGGTTAGATTGTTTAGGGGTTTAAAACCTAGGGCTAGGATTAAATGAGGCTTAATATGGCATGTAAGGGCTGCCATTTAAGCGTATGGGTTGTTATTTAAATTTCATACGATTTAATTAGGTTGCAAGGATATAAAGTGCATGGAAATTGGTTTCCACAATTTGAAATGCTGAATTTAAATTCAATTGATTGAAATAATGAGATTTTGTGCATGAAAAATAGGTATTTGATGTGTCGTAGAGTGGGGGATGGGGGTGTGACATTATGCATGAGTCATAAAAGTAGGTTTAAGTGTTCAGGTTAGTTGTTTGGGCTCGGTAGAGTGCGATAGAAGAATAGTTGCCGCATAAGGCAACAAATTTAGTACAAAACTCTGAAAGCAGTTCCAAATACATGGTAGAGAATATATGACAAAAGTAGAAAAGAATACAAGATGTACAAGTAACTAGAAAATGAATATATAACTGAGATAAGTAGGAGGAACAATAATACTAACTAAGTGTCTTAGAGTACAAGTTCGTTATGTGATCGGGTTAGGTTGAACACGAATACACTAAGGTAACTAGATTATACGTGAGGTGTATAATCGACATGAACACGAATACACTATAGGCTTGATCACATAACCAACTTCTACTCCCCCGCCCCAACCAATACTCATGGATCCGATTACGACACGTTACGTACACGAATAATATAAGTACACAGAGAACACGAATGAACACGAGCACAAGGAATACCCAATGCACACGATAAATTACATGTGGAAGGAGTATCCGGAGTAAACGATAAGGGATAACATCTCCTAATAGGATCCATATAGTACCAGTCCGTGTAACAATATGTCGGAATCAAGTATACAGTTCTAGAACATGTGATATATTCACTATCATGAAATAAAAACTAACAGAGAGAGGTATAACTCTATGAAATATCATGTCATTTGGGTGTAATGAAATGATAAATAAACTAAAATGAGTCAAGATATGATTTATAGGCCATTTATAGATCATGCTAAACAAACTATGTCAAACTAGTCCAATACCTTGATTTTAGGTTCATACCTAGCTTCTATGTTGATTTCAAATCTAACTAATGAATACTAGGTTGTACCTAGGTTTCTAGGTTCAAAACTAGCTAATATCTTATTGTTTAGCTATATTGGTTATATAGATACTAAGTATCAACTAGATATACTATAGCCTTATAGGTAGTAACATATATACCTTACCTATCTATAGTATCAATATCCAAATCTTAGATACCTTATCTATAATTATTACCTAATACCAACTCACTGATACCTACTCTCAAACACTCCCTTGTACTTACTTCACACTCTTATCTCTGACTGTGCACCAACATCTCAGTTCCAAGATGCCGACTTGAGCATCATTTGTTTTTAGTCTGATAGTGTCCAACCCTTAATGCAACCCTCCCCAACTGTGCAGTGCTAAACCCTTGCCTTCACACAACCAACTTTCCTATTCTTCACTTGACACAACCTGACTGATACACACTCTGGAACACTTACACACACCCCTTGCCATGTACTGTTGCAGCTGCTATTCTAATATTACTCGAGTTCCCCCCCCCCCTTCATCTGCAGTCTTCAAAACCTGCTGTCTGCACTTGGCACTCCAGTGCCAAGCATCTGAGCTTGCTGCTACAGACATGCCCATATCCCCTTTGCAGTTAGGCACCAGATCGGACCACATTAGCCTGCTAATTGCAATACAGTTACCCCATATGTTGTTCAGTTCATTTACCCGAGTACCCTCAACACAGATACAAAAGCCCACTGAAATTAAGTAACAGCTACTACTATCCATATAACCTGAGCCCTGAATCTCTCTTTACCCACTCACCAGCTAACTTCTATCACCAACACTCTTACTAACTTGAACACAGCCCAACATCAAGGCACACACAACCACAACTTAACAACAACAACAACATCAACAACAGCAACCAACAATCACCTTGCTACTGCTGCTGTGCACAGTCACAGTACCCCTCCCTAATACGGACAACACACTTGAATCAAACACAAACACAAGTGGTGCATCACCCAAATATCACACTACTCTATGATACTCTTGTGATACACCCTTGATACTCTATCCAAACATCATCCAACTCTCCACAAAGGTCAGGAACAAATCAAATATCATAATTAAAGCCTAATTATAGTCATAGATAACTAATCTAGTGCTTTTGGCTAAATATGACATGTGTATCACCCGTGTGGAAGAAAAACCCCTAAAGTTACTCTGTATCACAAAGTATCATGATACGCCTTACTCGTATCCAATTGTGGACATGTAGCTAGACTCACACACTCAATCTAAGTCTAATTAGATCTAATTGACCTAATGACAAACACTTGATGCACTAATCTCGAAATTCCTCCCAAATTGGACACAAATTTCAATGTAGAAGTCGCAATAGGGGTCTTATGAACCTAGTTCTTGTTTCTATGGGTACCTCTAAACAATGGAAGGGTTCCTAATGGTAAAATACATGAATTAGAATCTAAATTGAAGAAGAAATCAAAATTATACCTATTGGGAGATGGATTCCCAATGAATTTGCTCAAATGGACACAATTACAAGCTCCTAGCCAAATCATTCTTCTCCAAGTGCTCATAGCCAAATCTTTCTTCTCCAACTGCTCATTGCAATCCAAGCTCCAATGCTCCTTAGATGATAAAAATAGAAGGAAATGAGAGTGATTAGGGGTAAAATTGGTCGAGGGATGAATGAATTGGAGAATAACACCATTGGGGATCGAGAATTGAGTGAATTAATGAAGTAGAGAGAGAGAGAGAGAGAGAGAGTTCAAATGTTGACTATACTAGAAAACTTCTTATTCTAATGAAAACTAATTCTAATCTTCTATACAACTAAGGGAATGGATTAATTGTGTCAATTAGGTCAAGTTCAAATATTGGGCTCAATGAGTCATGACTAGTCCTATTGGGTCCACTAGAGTCAAGTACAAATAAATAGGATAGTCCACTAACTAATAAATAAATAACACAATATATATAATATAACCACGAAATAAAAATAAAGTGTAATGACAAAAGTATCCCTATCTAGAAATGTGGTAGTGACAAAATTAATTCTCTTCGAATTTCTTAGCTTAACTTTTGTGATATATCATGCCACATTCTATTTCATAAATTCATATCCCTCGATTTGCATCTTCCTACTATCATTGATTTGTGTCATTCTGTCATCTAAATTTATAATTTTATCCTCAAACATGTATAATCTTAATACTTAGTCATTAAGTTTAGATCTCTCGAACAACCATTCATTATCACAAATTTTAAATCTTCCATATATCCTCTTCTTACTTTACTCAGGTTAATCTGATTTAGACACCTATAAAATTACTCAATCTTTAATATATATCATTCACCCTACCATACTATCTTAGCTATATTATAAATATGCTAATCCTCGAGCCCAACTACTTGTATATACTTGCATCGGTGATCAGTTTTAAGATTCCAATGGTGGATGTTGACTGATACCAACATTTGTTCCTTCGATTGTTTTAATACTTTAATTGGTTTTAGCTCTTCTTAATTTTCTTTTATTCAAAACTCTCCCCCCCCCCCCAATCCTATTTCACATAGCATAAAGATTAACTAATTACTCTCCGTAGAAACGATCCTTACTCTCACTACTACATATAATTTTAAGAGTAAATTTTTTTATTTTTTAGGTACCTATGACAGCACACCAAATTTTGGTGTACTACCCACCATAGGATTGCTAGTACACTTACTACATCCTAAGGCAAATAAAAATGAACTAGTAAGGCCTTACCAATCAAAGATTCTTTCCGTGAGTCAATTTTTTTATCCATATCTCCTTTGTGCTGTAACCATTATTCGTAGTAACTCGAATATCCAATTGTTCACCAAGAGTCTCCATGACATAGTCTAATGTCTGGGCTTAATAAAGGTCTAATGTCTGAGCTTAATAAAGGTCTAATATCCTAAATACCCTGTTATATTACTAAGACAAGGAATCAAATTCTTATCCTACTCTGTCACTCTATCTTATCCCCTCTAACTAGTGGTTCTAAGTTTTATAGCCTAATTCTCCCATAGGTTCTCTCCATCATTTGTCTTAAGCCTTAAGAGATTATATATATATATATATATATATATATATATATATATATATATATATTCTCCTCTTGCTCTCTATGGATCAATTCTCTTATAACTTGTGTTATCATCTTTCCTCAAGTTCTTCAAGCATAGGCTTAGGTTCAAATCCCAAAATAAATTCCTTTTATACTAATTTTACAAATAGTAGTTTGTTCATAATTTTCATTAATTTTTTTTTTGTATTTTCTCCCTTTGTATAATTATCTTGCTCCTCCTAAATGGTCCTCGAGTTGACCTCAATCTTGTTCTAATTAATCCATCAAGCTTTTACTGATTCCATTCTCGAATCCCTCAACATATTATCTCACTTGTTCCTTTAGTCTGTTACCTTCCATATGGATTTATTTTCTCTATAATCTGCATAAATTCATCATACACTCAAAATTCAAATTGCATATCCTCCAAGTGTAATTATCTAATTCAAGTATAATTGTACTCAAATTTTATCTCAGATTATAACATGGGTATAATGCTACCAATTATTACGTCTATGTTAACTCGTTCTTATAATACGTGGTGTAATTCATGTCATATATCAAATCATAATATATTCCTCAAGTTTTCTTTTTCTATTGTTATAAAGTATGGAAATTGATGCCCTCCAAGCACGAGTTTACTCGAAATTCTTGTACCAAATAATCTTCCCAAGGTAAGAGCTTGAAGTTCCGTTTTCTCAAGTTCATAATACAGTTCTTTGTATCATCGTGGACTATAACTAATCCCTAACATCTGGCTATGCTTTTCCGTAAATCATTCCAGAGTGCTAATAGTAACCCATCACTTCTAGTCTAAGCAATTAATAGAGTTCATTTTGTTTTAGATTCCTACTGCTATGTCAATTCTCATACCTTTAATCTATTCTAACTCTATAATCTTCTCTACTTAGGTAACCATCTACTTACAAATATTCTATCATGTATGCCTTCTTCGTCTTGACGAGAATCTTCTCATAGGGAGATCACCGCGCACGAGTGTTCGTCTCTCCGAAATAGAGAAAGACGAGAATCAGTGAATAAGAGTTCAAAGAAAAATGAATGAATACAATTACGATATCCAACGGAGACAGTAGAAATCAAAGGAGTTTTCAAAACAATAATGGATTGAGACCCTAACATAATTATTCCATCGTAAGCTCGCCTGGTACACTGACATAACCAAGATGATTTAAAGCTGACCTGCATGGGCTACCACAAAAATCATATCATGTCCAGTCCCAAATACGCTGGACTAGGCTACGTGACAATGGTCATCTACGTATTAAGTGAACTTCAGTCCAACTCAAATACGTATAAGCTATTTCGTAAGGGTCACTATCTAGGTAACATAATAAATATGAATTAAAAAAGGACATGTATCAAGGTGTGCACCCAAAAAAATACTTGTCCGAATATACTCGAATAAATAACAAGAGTCTACAAATACTAGGCTACATCAGCAAAAATAAGCAATAAGAATATAATGGATATACAATAAAAGATGTGACACATATCTATAACGATACCTGCACACCTAGTTGATACTCATCCGCAGCTCCAGAAACTCAACGCAACCAATGTTACAATCTGGCAGAGAACCAAATCCTCAAGAGGTAAAACAACTGTAACCGTCTAAGTGAAAAGCACATGAGAACATCACTCGTGCTCCAGGCTGAACACTGAAGATCTTAATAAACACTTCCGCAAACTATGAAAACACTAAAGGCCCTGTGTCATGGAACCTAAAGGAAACTATGAAACACCAAAGCTTTGCGACGGAGACAACGACAAACTATGATAAAAGCAGCCTATTGCACGGTATATGTTCTTCCCTCCCATGTAACCCCATGTCTCATGTCCATAACACGCAATATCAAGACATTTATCTAGCACATCGAGTCATAATAGTAAAGATATATTTGTACACCATGTCACGAGTCCTAATACCTAATACAGAATCCAGTCATCAAGAACTTGTCAAGAACAAATTCTGCCACATGTGAAATGTTGTGTCAAGTGTCCTAAGGTCTGACGTACAAAATATCAGCACGACTGTGGTATCGCGAAAACAACTCTAGAATCATTAACTAAAATATAACTAGAGCGCTAAGTAACGATTATGGCCCTAGGGTAACATTATACACCAGAAGTAAATGTGACAATAATAATAATAATATATAATATATAACAATGAAAAATAAAATACGACATGGCAAGGTACACTTGTCTGCTCCCGGTTGCTGCGAAGATGTCTGTCCAACGTCCACGTCCGAAGATGTCACGGATCCCAAATATCCTAAAGAAGAAATTTAAATTAATAATAATCAACGCTATCTACCTTATATCTCTAGTCTATTGGTGATATATTATAGCCACATCCAAGTCTATTAGGTGCAGTTTATGAATACTCGTAAAAGCATATGTCGTATAGTATGTCCTCTACTTGTAACCAATACTGCACCAAATAACTTATTTAATAAATTATAGGTTTAACGTATGTCATATGTTTTTGCGTCAGCTTTTTGAAACTTCAAACGGATCATGTTTTTGTGTCCGGAAACTCTCGAAATCGCGAAAATACCGAATCACATTCATTTTTCAGACACCTGATGTTCAAATAATTTTTCAGAAAGTTTCAGATCGAATTTGGCATATTAATTTAAAATTTTGGAAATCTAACTTCGATACGGTTCTTTTAAAAAAATTGGAGATTAAACAGAGTTTTGAGTTAGGGGTTATGGCCTTCCTAATTTGTTATGCTCCCAAAAAATGAGACCGAATTCTATGACAAATTTGGACTATTTAACAACTTTTGGTACACATGTTTGCACAAAGTCGATAGGTTCAACATAGCATGGGTATATATCTTAATGACATTAACATTGGTATATATATATAAATCTTTATTACAAACGAGAGGAAAGAAGTTGAAGGAATAGTAACATACCCAAGTATTTGGATTATTGTAGGCGCTTACGACGCATTTCCGGCCTTTAGGTGATCCGAATGACGTCCAAACCACTTGGAACTCGAAGGGGGGTGAGATGGCCTAAAGGGGAAGGGATTTTTGGTTTGTGGAAAGGCTATTTTGTGTTGTGCACAGCCCGTGCACAACAGCTACAACAGATCGGCTGTTGTGGTGCTCCCTCTCGGCCTCCTTAGTGTTGTCGGGTTTATGGGGCTGTGAGAGAGGAAGGGAAAGGAAAGGAGAAAGAGGGAGAAGAGGAGGAGGAAAGGGGAGGGGTTGTTTACGGCTGAAGAGGGGGTAGGAGGTCGGGTATTAGGGTTTTGAAGTGGTTGGGATATATATATATATATATATATATATATATATATATATATATATATATATATATATAACCTGTGTACATGGTTGAATGGTTAGATTGTTTAGGAGTTTAAAACCTAGGACTAGGATTAAATGAGGCTTAATATGGGCATGTAAGGGCTGTCATTTAAGCATATGGGTTGCTATTTAAATTTCATAAGATTTAATTAAGTTGCAAGGATGAAAAGTGCATGGAAATTGATTTCCACAATAGGAAATGCTGAATTTAAATTCAATTGATTGAAATAATAAGATTTTGTGCATAAAAATATGTGTTTGGTGTGTCGTAGAGTGGGGGATGGATGGGGCATTATGCCTGAGTCATATAAGTAAGTTTAAGTGTTTGGGTTTAAGTGTCAAATTTGCGTAAAAATACGTCGTGAAAGTTGTACGACTAAAACAAAGTGTGTGTAGTAGGTCCAGTAAGTTTGTGAGTAACAATCATGTCATGAGCATAATTTGACTCGATTAGGTCAAAGATGCAAAGCCTTTTAGAAGAAAAAAAGCTAGTGTAGCGCTAAAGATATTAAAGCCATGGTGAAGAATTCAAAATAAAATAAAATAAAATTATAAGAGAGAATTAATAAACCTAATAAAAAACATAAATCATAAATTCCAAGAATAACCTAACCTAAAACCAGAGGGTTTACATAATCAATACCATATTTGCAATGTAACATTTGGCTACTAATCTGGCTTTATATCGTTCAATATTGTCATTTGAGTCATGTTTGGTCTTAAAGACCCATTTGCAACCAACTCTTTTCGAATTTTCAGATAATTCAACTAAATCTCAGACTTCAGTGTGTGTCATTGATTCCAGCTCTTCTTTCATGGCATCAACCATTTATTAGAATTGGCGCATTCTATAGCTTGTGAAAATGTTATGGGATCCTTTTCAATTCCTATATCATAATCTAATTCTTGTAGGTAAACCACAAAGTCATCTGAGATGGCTAATTTCTGTCTTTAAGACCTCTTTAATTCTATCTATTGTGGTTGTTCTACTTCAACTTCTTGTGTGTCAACTTGCTCAATATTAATAATAACCTCTTCATGGTTTATTTCAACCTCATTATGGTCGTTATTAATATTATTTTGTGGTACAATATCATTAATGTATCGTCCTTGGTTATCATTTGGTACAATATCCATAGGAACAACAACTTATTGAGAAGTTGAAGGCAAATGTACCATTGGTACTTGTATCCTAACTTCTTTAAGAACCACTTTTCGAGGTTCATTGCTCCCACTAGTTTCACCACTTTATAGGAATCTTGCATTACCGGATTCTACGGATGGTTTGGACAATAAAACATATAACCTTTGCATTTTTTTTGGTAACCTATAAAGTAACCACTAATCGTTCTAAAATCCAATTTCTTTTCATGTAGATTATATACTCTTATCCCCAGACATGTAAATATTTTAATCTGGTCTTTCTTCTGGTCCACAGTTCAAAAGGTGTCTTTGGAACTGCCTTACTAGAAACTCGGTTTAGAATGTAGACAACAGTTTTAAGTGGACGTATCCACACTAATATGGGTAAGGTTGAATTGCTTAACATATTCCTAACCATCTCAAGAAATGTATGATTCCGTCTTTCGGCAACTTCATTTTGTTGAGGTGTACCTGACATAGTGTATTGGGCACAAATACTAAGTTTCTCAAGGAGTTTAGCAAATGGGCTTGGACATTGACCCGATTCATTATATTTTTCATAATATTCACCACCTCTATCAGATCTTACTATTTTGACTTTTCTATAGGCACGTCTTTCGACTTTCTTGATATAGATATATAAGACATCCACAGCTTGAGACTTGTCATGTAATAAATAAATAAAACAATAACGTAAAAAGTCATTGATAACGGTGATAAAATATTTTTCTCTACCGAATAATGGAACATCAAAAGGTCCACATATGTTTGTATATATTACTTCAAGAAGCTCAGTACTTCTTCTGGCTCCTTTCTTAGTATGCTTTGTTTGCTTTCCCTTAATGCAATCAATGCATATATCAAAGGGTCATTGAAATACAAATTTGGGAGAATGTCATCCTTGACTAATCTTCCAATCATTTCCTTTCATATATGACTATGACATTTATGCCACAAAAATGATGAAGATAGAAATCAATAAAATTTCTGTAAATAGAATGTATATATAAGGCTTGATACAAATCAATAAAATGTTCTGAAGATAGAAATAATCGGTACATTTACAACATTAACATGAACTTTGACTTCATTTCCTATATATAAAAAATAATCATTTTGTCACGGCCCGAATCCGTGGAATCGTTGGGGTGACCCCCGAATCGTGACCTCGTGCGGGCCTGGGGTTGCGCCCGCACAAGGTTAGAGTATTTTGCATAACGAGCACATATTCAGAGTACGCAGATAAATTGAAAACATAGATTTGAAACATGAAAAAGTTCTATTTATTGATAATGAACATCTATTACAAACTCTTGAATGAGTCAGCTAATTTGTCGCACGGTCTTACAAAAGTGTTGACTCAAAATGAGATAGCAGTTCTGTACATTACATCCATTTACTAAACTTCAAAATGATAAAGACCTTCGGGCTGGAGGACGGCTTTGCCACGGAGCTGCATTGAGTAGCAAGCTCCTTCTTCAAGTACTTCAAAATGCGGCGCATTCAGGATGCGCCTACAGCTGGACTGGATCGGGAAAGACGACTCGGCTCCTCGCTTGGTTCGTCTTAGTGCGGGGAACCTGTTTCAACGAGGGTCAGTATGTCGAAACATACTGGTGAAGGCGAGCTAACCCAACTATACCAATCAACATGTTGTTTATATGAAGCATGCATATTATTTGTGGTTTTCTATCTTGTCTTAGTTCATTTACAAGTAAGCAGCATATAGAATTTACTGAAATGAACTTGTCACCGTTCGGTAACTTTTACCTGCCCGTCTGAACCACATGCACAATACTTACCATGCCTTCCCTGCCACGAAGACACAAGTTAGTTGCAACAGGTTTAAATATACAAGGATCACTGGCATGATTGCCATAATGGACACTAGTTACTTGCGGAAATGGTATGCAGCGAAAGTACAAGGAGTGTTACATGCCATCCCGTCCAGCACAATGGACTATACAATAGAGTTTCGTCCGGACCGGATCGGTGCCAGTGCCCCAGCAACCGTCCGCAGGAACCAATGACCTTGTGCACAAGTTGTCCGTGATCGAACACGTTTATTAAGTTAACAATTCATGCAGTTGAGGCAACACGAGTACAAGACAAGCAGCTTTGCATGATTTATTTTGCATAGCCTCCCTGAACAATTATTCGCATACAAGATATGATCCATACTTAGCACAATTTATAGAAGAAGATATATTCTAACAAAAATTGATGCATGTGATGAATATTCCTAACGAACAAGCATGTAAATGAGTAACCGTTCGCACATTTTGATTGACAAGCAATAATCCAAGTCTATTCCCTTTTTATCTGTAGTCTTTTAGTTATTACTTGGTATCGTCTGATCGGGACAACAAGAATGAAAGAGTTTTAGGTGTGAAGACTTGGAAGCAGGGCTAGCTAATCGGGATGGTAGCCACTCACTTAGTTGGTTGGAAGGGAGAAGGAAAGAGGCGCTTCAAGACTCCGCTCGTAAGCCGTCTACTGCTCGTTCACCTGCATCACGAACAGCTCGATCAATACCTCTTCCACTCTTTCCAATCTCGGAATTGAAGTGCAGTTCAATGAACGAAAACAATGAAATCCATCGAAACCGTTCAAGAAAAACAAGCAAATCCAAAAACCAACTCAAAGCAATAAAGCAACAAGCGACATCGAAATCCGAGGCAACAAAGATAACAGCGGAGAGGTCCCTCCTGACTCTGCCGCTAAGTCGATCCCGGGGGCACGGTCCACTGAATATGGGAATCGATTCCAAAGAAACAAATCCATAACGAGGATGAGTTCTTGTTTCAATCTATCCCGATCGAACGATACCGTCTTGTGTTTCTTAGCCGCGCTCCTCGAATAGGAGGAACGGGACGCCACACATTTGGCTTTATGGTTTGGGCCGTACCGAATCCCTCCATTGTTTTGGAAACCTGAACAGTAGCACTAAGTCAAGCCACCAAGTATTAGAAGGAACTTCAATTAAATTTGATTCGGAACATACAAAAGCCAAAGGCTTACCTTTCTTTTAGAACCATGCTTAACGTTTTGAACAATCATCCTGAAAATGACCATGTTTCTTACAGAAATGACAGTTCTCATTCTTCCATTTCTTTCTCTTGCTGCCATTATCAGTGCCATCTTTCTGAAAAGTTGTGTTTATTTTCCTTTCCATGCTTCTTTACATTATTCTTACTTGCTTCTTGAATAGTAAGATGGGTTGTACTGATACATTGTTGTTTGAGTCTCGCTTCCTATTGCACAATCATACTTGTCAATTCATTTATATTCCACTTATCCTTAATAGCATTGTAACGAACATAAAATGGCTCATACTCAGAAGGTAAGGAGTTCAAAATGGATTGCAGTAGAAAAGTATCATCTACAGTCATCCCAAGGTTTTTTAGTTTAGATGCTATGTTGGTCATTTCGAGGATATGATCATATGCATAAAGTCACTTCCATCAAATTTTATGGTGGTAAGCTTGCTCATAAGTGTTCTAGCAAGTGACTTATCGGCACTTCTAAAATGATCCTCAATGATTTTGAGATTTTCCTTTGCACTATCAGTTTTGGGTAAGGTTGTCCTAATGTTGTTTGCTTTCATCATTCGCATGAACATAATGTTGAGTCTGTTCGACTTTTCTCAAGCTTTATGAAGAGTCCTTTGAGCTTTAGTATTTGTCTCAGTGAGATCAGGAGGTTAATTAATCTGGAGTGCAAGATCGAGGTCAAACAGACCAAGGTTGAATTAGACTTGTTCAGACCAATCAGAAACAGAAGAAACTAGTGAACGAAGTAAAAATGACGATGGTACTGTAATATTATAACATATACTTATTAGTGCTTTGAATTTAACATAAAATAATTAAAGTATTTTAATGCGTCATCCCTTTGGGCAGAAAACATGAAATACTCCATTTACATAAATTACATTGTATATTTGAGTATGAATGTTATCTTTGGATATTCAATGCATACACAAATAAAACACATAATTTATCATATTCTTATTCATTAATCACTAAATAACTATTTACCCAAAGTGAGACGACCGTGCCAGAAGGTGACCGTTAGGGAGGTGATAGAAGCGATGTCAACGTTTGGCAATATTAAATATGTAATGGTCAATAAAAAAAACTTTAAAGTACCCACAAATGATGAAAATAAGAAACTAATTTAGGCATAAGCATTTCTACTTAATGGGTATTAAACTAATTTAGGCATAAGAAATTAATTTAGGCATAAGCATTTCTACTTAAAGGGTATTAAACATAATGTTATTGGACCACTTTGGTGACAACGCAATAACAATTTTTTTTAATAAAAAATAATGCATGTAGAAGTCCAAAATTTGAGCTCTGAGTTCAACAACATTTTTAGCCATCTAATCTTCAAAATCAGAAAATCACTCTTACAAGGAAGTTGCAGATCTTTAATTTTGTATCAACTTGTTATTACCATACATATCAAGTAATAAAAATGACTTTCTAACAAAATAACTTATTATTAACATGTGATTGTATCATGTTAGAAGAGAACAAAAATGGCTTTTCTGTCCAGGATGTTCTACTAATTTGATTCTGAACAGTGTATATATTAGCAACTATTGATGATACGTAGGCATAACCATAGGTTATGTCACAATATTTACATGCATTAGATGATATCGTAGCAATTATTGATGTCAATCAGTGCTAAATATCTCTTCAACCAAAACAATGTTCTCATTCTTTTAGACTACTTGATGTACACGTGGGATCATAAGACTAGAACATGCTATCAATTACTATAATTCTAGATATCCTTTTACACATTTTAAGAGACTTTCTGTTGTTTTTAGTAGAAAAATGGATAATTGGAAATCTGCGAGTAGCAATTTTGCAATCTCTAGAAACCAAACAGCAGGATATAGACTCATTATGGAATTGAAATTTTCTGGAAATTTTATTCACCACAACCAATAAAGCTTAGTCATGTTCTGACTCAACTTAAAACATAAGACTAGAGGTTGTCAGAGATCAATTTCAAGATTTTGGTAGGAGATCTCTTTCATGCACCAGTTCATGGGGGGTGGGGTGGGGGGGGGGGGGGGGTTTGGAAATTCTTTACCGCCCAGGAAATGCATTAATAAGACATAACATAACATGTATATATTATTTAACGAAAAACATGACATTTCAATTTAGGCTGTGATACCACATGTTAGCAATAATATTGAAAATCATGTTTTCACAAATCATAAATCTTAATGTGGAAACGTAAAAGCGTACATTTTTCTATTTCATAATTCCTGATATGAAGATGAACTTTATGCGAGATGTTTGATCTCTGGAAATTGTTTCTCACCAACTCTTTAATTTGCAAAGAAGACAATTATTAATTTGATGATCTCTTTGGAACAACAAGACTCATTTTATACACTTCTAAATGGTGTGTCTTTTCATTACAATGATTCATTATGTCCCTTCAAAAGATTGTAACTTTTTCCAAAAGGTTCTAGACAACAAATGGGTGTGTCTATTCCTAGAGGTGTGAGAGAGGACTTTTCCTATATTCCAATACTATATTTTCTCCCATAATAAAAATAAAATTAATTAACCAACATATCAATTTATATTAACATGCAATGACAAGTCAGGAGGAAATTATCAAAATCATCAGAAGAAACTAGCTAAGCAAAGTTCCTATGTGTCTAATTGCTTTTAAGAAAATAGTTTTGTATAGAAAACCAACTATAAAAAAATATCTATACTGGTTGATCTGTATATATATATTCTTATTGCATTAAACAAAACAAAACAAAACAAAATACACTATAATATGGTAAGTATTTATTTATGTGGAATCCATTTTCATATGCCACAATGATATAAAAAAATTATATTATGGCCTTTACATGTAGAGTCTCTCAGAGTTTGTTTATTTGTAATAATTTTATTTTTACTATGATAGAGCCTTCAATATAAACCTTCATTTGAGACATTTTCATAAAACCCCTTTATTTGTAATACTTTTCATATATAGCCTTAAATAGAAACCTCAATTTAAAATATTTTTTTGCCCCATAGGAATAAGCCCTCATTAGATACGAACCATTGGAATAAATATATAGAAAAATCGTTATCATAATAAAAAGTCGTTAGTTTATGTCAAGTATGATGTATATAGATATAAGCCAGACATTTTTTTTAATAATAGATATACACAAGACATATTTTTTATAATTGATTTTTTTTTATGGTTGGATTTCTTCGTGTAAACAAATGTCACGTTAACAATCCCAAAAAATGGAAATAATCATTGGAGAGAAGGTCTTTAGGCACAATGCTTTCTCTTCTTTTAGTGCCAGTTAGTCTTATAAGATACTAATGAACAAGGTAGTAACGAGTCCACCCCGCAATTTGCTCTTCTTAGATCAACTAGCCTTTAGCAAAAAAAAAAAACAATTTTTTTCATAGAGTCACCATATTGCTTAATATTATAATAATAATAATATATATATATATATATATATATATATATATATATATATATATATATATATATATATATATATGAAAAAAGGGATATGAGTCATAGGCTCATATTCCTACATGAGTCAATACACATGTGGACCAATAGGAATAGAGTGTACTAGTGCACATGGGTGCACATGGAATGTAGGAGTGTACTAGTGCACATGGATGCACATGGAATGTAGGAATACATTCATATTGGTTCACATGTGCATGACTCATATAGGAATATGATCCTATGGCTCATATCCCGTTTACCCATATATATATATATACATATATATATATAGTAATGGCGCTAGGGTTTGCTTTGGGCACACGAGGCGACCACGGCGATCAGGGTGAACATGGCGGTCGTGGCAATACCGACGATCCGGGGCGTGCTCCGGGAAAGACTTGGGACCCTGGGTCGATTTCTCGGGAAGGTGGAGGGGGATGATGGCGGTTGTGGAAACCCTAGGGCATCAAGAAGGAGGAGGTGGATGGAGCACGGTGACTCGACGCCGATGGAATAAAGGGAAGAGCCTGGTGGAGCAAGGGAGGAGCGACAAGGGGTGGGGAGAGGCTACAACCTAACCCTAGTTCCACACGTTCGGCTGCAGCGAGAGGCTATCACTGGTTGCAAACGCGTGTACCGCCTTTGCAGAGAACGTCGAAGAGTAGGCAGACATCGCAGGTGCGTGATCAGGCGATACAAAGATCGACTCCAGCGATACCGAGGATGGAGAGGGTGGCTAAGTCGGCCACATAAAAAGAGGGGATGATTAGATTTGGCCTAGATAAGGGGAAGGCGTCGATGCATATACTATGGGAGGATGTAGGTAGATGTATGTCGGAGGGGGGGGGTAGATAGCGTCCTCAGTGCAGAGGAGATAGCGAAGAGTGCGACATATTGGCAGAATACGATTGTTTTATATGTGCTTCGCAATAAGCCATTTATGGCAGATACGTGCATATGCGTCTTGAGTTTGGAGGCCGAAAGGTAAGATAGAATTTTATGCTAGGGAGGAGGGATTCTTCTTTGTTAAATTTGGGATGAGGGAGGATATTGATCGTATATTGCAGGCAGGGAGGGCCATGGACTTTTGATGGTAGGCTTATTACCTTGAAGGAATGGAAGACAGAAGATAAATGCGAACGAGACTTGTTGTATATTGTGCCTGTATAGGTGAGATTTTCTGATTTTCTGCTGTTATATTGGAATAACTCGATGCTTATGAGGCTAGTGAGTTTGAATGAAAAATCAATCAAATGTGATGATGCTGCGTTCAAACGTTTTGTATTATTATATGCCATAGTCTTTGTCGAGATAGAGGCGGGCAAAACTCTTCCGCGGGTGCTGGAATATGATATACCATCGGGGGAGGTGTTTACGCAACGAGTGGAGTATGAATGGGTGATGCTGGTATGCCACCGATGTAATTATTTCGCGCATTTGGGTCAGCAGTGTAGAGTTGCGAAAGAAGAAATGGGAGAACGGCCAAGGCAAGATGATGTGGTGGGCACCGATACTCTAGTAGTTGATAATGGGGCGGGCCAGGGGTTTCCTACTGAACAGCAGGGGTTAGAGACGTCAACCAATCAGGAGATAGTGCCTATGGAGAGTAATGGAGGGCTCGAGATTGCAACCAGGTATTTCCAACAATAATGTTGATGATAATGTTGGGAGGGATGTTTCAACGGTGCATTATGAGGAAGGAAGCGACATAAGTGATTGTGAGGTTATGTCTATTACGTGCACATCACTGTTAGGAGGGTCGGTCCGATTTACGACACAGTTTGGGATGTTAACTCGTAGACAAGCGTATGGAAGCAAAGGGAAGAAGGTTGGAGGCAGTGAGAATGCGTCCGAAAGTTTGAGCAAAAAAAGGCATGCTCCCAACCCGCGGGAGGATGTATTGAGACCACATTATTTCCAGATACCAAAGGATGGAGGAGCATTGGTCAAAGATAATCCAGAGTGGTCGCTTTTATTACGTAGGGAGGCGGAGAGCGCTTCTAGCTACCACGCAGAGATGGAATTATAGGAGATGACACCTGATACCCCCCAGATGTCAGGTTAATTGAAGTGCATGGGGACATTAATGTTGATTAAATGTCTATACTTGCTTGGAATGTGTGTGGTGCGTGCTCGATTGGGATATGGAAGAAAATTTCTGAGGAGCTGAGAAGTCAGCGTACTATTAGTGCCCTACTTGAGACCAAGATTAAATCACAGAGGGTCTCAATAAGGAGAACGACACTGAGGTGGGGGCAAATTAATAATCTGTACTTGTGTACTATGGCACGTATTTAGGTTAGGTAGGATAAAGGCACCTGTATGGCCAGGTATTATGCATTTCAGAACAAGTCATTGCTCTTATTTTCACAAATAAATGTGGCGTTCGATTCATTTTATGTGCTATATATGGTGCAATGATAGACGTCGGAGGGGGAGATTATGGCAGAAAATTATCCAGCTCAGTACTATTGCTGAGAGGGACATGGGTTTGCCATTATTGGCAATAAGAGACTTCAACACCCTTCTCTATGATCATGAAAAAATTGGAGGCAGGTGTGTCCCTGACATTATTTTACTCCCTGACATTATTTTACAGGACTTCTAGAACAGTTTGCTACAATCAGTGTTGCAGGGTCTCGATAGAGGGGCATATATGGACCTGGAATAATAATGCGGTGCGGAAGTGGGTCATTTGTCAGTTGGATCGAGCTTTGGGCAACAGGTGTTGGTTCGACAAATTTTTGCATGTTGTTGCATAAGGACTACTGGTAGGGACCAGTGGCCACTCTCCAATTCAGATTCGGCTGACAACCTCGGAGGTGAGGCGACCTCATCCTTTCAGATATAATAATGTGTTGCACCTACTCTATGGGTATGCGGATGTTGTACTAAGGGTACTACAGGTGGAGGTGGAGGACAATATCCAAATCCAACCGGTATGTCGGGTAAAGAAGGTGAAGTCTGAGCTTAAAGCATGGAATAGTAGCAGACCTGTGACGAGCGTGAGGGACAAGGAACAAGAGCTAGAAGAGGTATAGGATTGTCTCCAGGCGGATGCACAGAATACAAATCTGGCTGAACGGCAGCGGCTTCTGGTCCATGAGGTGGGGGGTGGCCATCTGTACGAGGAGATACATATAGCCCAACGGGCTAAGTGTACATGGTTACACGAGGGAGACAGGTAAAAAAAAAATCTTTTATGATGTAGTTAGGGCTCGCCAGTATAGCAATAGCATCAACAAACTCATAGGAACTGATGGTGGAGACATCTTGGCACCGTCGAACAGGAAGAGGTTGTCAGGTATTACACTGCCTTGTACAATCAAGTTGATTATTTGACCATATTTTCGCATATTATGTGTAAGAAGTTGGTTACAGATGTAAGAAATCAAAAACTTCTGGTGGAGGTATCGATGGAGGAGACAGAGGATATAGTGAAGGCTGCAAATCCTGACAAGACTCCGGGTACTGATGGGTTTGATAGTAAATTTTATAAACTTCATTGGGACGAGGTAAGACACTCAGTATTGGAGATGGTACGTGATTTTTTTCAGGCATGGCAGATTGCTACAAGAATTAAATCAAGCCTTCCTCGCACTTATTCCGAAAAAGGAGGGGGCCGCGACACTGGCGGAGTTCAGGCACATTGTATGTTGTAATTATTTGTACAAAATATTTACACACCTTATGTGTCGACGTATGGAGCGGGTTATGCAAGATTTGATGTCCAAAAACCAAGCAGCTTTTATCAAAAGGGAGGGCTATTGCGGAGAACTATATAATTGGACGAGCTAGTTCGGGAGTTTAACAAGCCTGGGGGTCAGAAAGCATGTATCAAACTTGATCTACGAAAGGCGTACGATATGGTGAACCAAGATTTTCTCTGTCATATTATGTTATCTATGGGTTTTGATAAGGAGTGGGTAGCATGGGTTCGTGAGTGTATTACGACAACTACTTTCTTTGTCCTTATCAAAAACCAACTGCATGGGTTCTTCAGTAGTAGTATACGGGGCTTCGACAAAGGGGGTATGCTCTCACCATACCTATTCACTCTGGTAATGGAGTATTTTTCGTGATTGATGGAGTTTGCGGTGTGTTGGAAACAGATCGTCTCGTTGTATCGCCAGGTACAACCGCATATTTCTCATCTTATTTATGCTGATGATTTGTTAGTTTTTTTTTGTGCCATCGTTCTCTGGTCTTGAGGCTGTTGCCAATGTGATGGAGATGTTTGGGGAGATAACGGGGTTACTTCTGAATAAATACAAGAGCAAGGTCTACTTCAGTAAATAGTGTCATGCGAAGGAGGAGCGAGCAGCAGTTCTTGACATCGCTAGAGGGGAATTGCCGGTTAAATATTTTGGTATTCCATTGTCCATAAATTATGCTAAAGAAGCAGAGTGAAACATCATTGTGGAGTTTACACAGAGACGACCGGAGGGGTGGCATGCTCAGACTTTATCGTTTAGGGGGGGGGGAGGGGGGCATATTGAATTAGTACGATCTGTCATTATGGTAATCACTAATTTCTGGCTCCAATCGATAATGCTTCCATTAGCGACTATCACCAAAATGGAGAAGATGTGCGCAGACTTTATTTGGAGGGGCGGATTGCATGCTATTGCTTGGGATAATTTATGTCGTCCTAGGGAGAAAGGAGGGGTCGGGGTACGACCATTGCGTACGATGAGGAAGGTGGCAGGGATGAAGATGGTTTGGTGCTTTCTTCAAGGGTACTCCTTATAGGCTACATGGATGAGTGCGAGATATCTGAAAGAGAGTAACTTGTGGGTGTACTCCTCCAACAATAATGAAACGATATCCTCAAACAGATATTGAAGTATAGAGGATAAAGCAAGTTATTTCCCGAGTGTTCAAGGCTGGAATGGAGACAGACAATTGGTTAGACCCTTGGCTTCAACATGATGGGCTATTGCAATGGGTAGGAATGCACGTAGTCCACAAGGCATATCAATATCAGGGATGGAGAGTGGCGGATTGAAGACCATGGGTATGCTTGTCGGTATCACGATATTATTAGGCACGTCAAGATTGACCCCAGATTGCCCGGAGACAGGTGGGTATGGGATGACACACTGAGTGGCCGATTTGATTGCATGATGGCGTACAATCAAATCCGATTGGTACATGATAAGTGGGAGCTTGAGAAGGTTGTATAGGTTAAAGGAAGTACAAGGAAGTTCCAGTTGTGCTTATATCATTTTTTGATGGGTCGAATCTTGACACGGATACTCTCATTTTGGAATTCATATTGGAAACCAAAGTTGTGTGATGTGTGGGCAGGATAATGAGACCTTGATACATTTGTTCTTCAGATGCCCGTCGACTTCGCCAATGTAGATAGCGCAAGAGGAGAAGTTGCACTTGCATACAAAGGGTCATAGGGATATGGATACAGTGGTTCAGGTGATCATGTCATCAAGGAATAGAGGAGGCATGTGGAGTCACGTCCCGCTCCCAGAATACTGGATAAATACAGGGACGGACATGGACAGCTACTCCGTACAAGGTATAGAACCTCGTACGGTGGTCACGGCTGTCAGTCATGTTGGGTATCCTAGCATGTAATGTAATCTATGGCCTAAATCTGAGATCTCATATCCACAGGCAACCACAATGAAATAAGCAGTAAGAATGATATCAAGTAGGAGTCATAAAAGACCAAACGGTCAAAAATACCAATGATAATCAGGGAGTCTACAACAAGAAAAGATGTAGACGAGAATATCTTCCCACACAGTTTCCAATATGATCTAGATTCTAAAGCGCATCCTCCAAGCCAGGTCTAGAAGATCCATAAGGTCGGTCACAAAAAATCTGGGAACAATCCATGGTTGGTCAGGCCAACCGCAACAAGTGCCAAAAAGGAAGGCTCAAGGAAGGACGAATAAAATCCAACAAGAAACAATATAAAACATATAATAACTGCAATAATCAGGGTAAAGGAATCGTGCGGTACCAACGCACGATTTTAGAATATAAGACATCAGACAACTAATGTATGTAAGGAACCAACAGTCAGTCACAATCATTCATCCTGACATCCACTAATACTTGTGTCATCAACTGAAATTTTTACTCTGTCGTCGGATCAGTAATCCACCCCTACACCAAACAAGGACAAGGGAATGAATCACTGCACCGGGACAGCTACGTAACAGCCGACAAGAAAGCAACACACCATACAATTATATGAATAAACGGCCAATCAAATACCTACGGCTTGCTAGGTGAAGCATGGGTCACCCCAGTAATACAATATATATAAGAATCCTCAGATCGTGCTCTGTCCGAGCAGGACTAGTCGAGCCAATAAATTATTATACACGCACTTCACGAATTGTAAAGTTTTTCGTAGGGCTACTGTCACGCCCCGGCCCCGAGGGCCTCCCGACCAATGTTTCCCCCGCGGCGGGACCAGACACGAATCACCGCGCCTCGGCGTACCGGACGCGAATCACCGCGCCTCGGCGCTTCCGCGGGGCGCGTATGGCCATTTGATACCAGGACGTGATGCCGCGCGAGCCTGGGATTGCGCCCGCACAAGGCAACATCGTTTAAGTTTGGCTATCATAGCATCAATCGAGTAAGCAGCGGAGGGACATTGTTGTAATGCAATGCATTTAGCCAACTGAGTATTCGGGGCAAATCGAGGGACTGGGTTCTCTGTTTACAAGGCATCATTCCATACATTATGCCTCTTTATACGATAGCAACTCGAGGCAATTGAAACCAGAATTTTTGGGTCTTGGAGATGGGGCACGCCTATCGCTCCCTCGGACGATCCAGTACCTGCAAGTAAGTAAACTGTTCGTGGGTCAGCACTTTTATAAGTACTTGTGAGTATAAACAACTGAACAGAAGCAAGCATTCACTAAAACCAATACTAAGTAATCATGTTATAAAATATTAAATTACTAGTGATCTTTCTAGTTTTACCTATGTTCATTTCATGCAGTTTGATAGTAGAGTCATATTACTTCCTTTATAAAACATCTTTTAAAACAGAGTTTCATATTCGATATAAGCAAGCAAGCAAGACAAGTCGTTCGTTCTGTTTCAGGGTGTGCGCAGCGTGTCTCATGAGCTATACTCAAAGACTCTAGGGACAAATGCACATCTAGACACAAATGCATATCTAGGGGCGGTCCTCTATCCAAGCCAACACAATGAACTATCTTATATGCAGTGCGGTCCCCGAGTATCTCAGGATCGGCAGCGGTTTATCCAGCTAACCAATGACTCATTTATCTGATACTATTGGCAGCCGTGACACATGGTTGCTTTCCACTATCTCTGTAGCAGCTGTAACGCATGGTTGCTTTCCACCAATAGCCATTGTCCGACCGATGCGAATGCATAAAACACTATCAAATAAACTCTAGTATGTAGATGAGACGAACCATCAGACTATATTTCTTGTTGCGGGACAAGCCGCCTTATCTTTGAACACATTCAGGCACACGATATGGTTCTCTCGGAGCATAGGCGATAGTGAACATGTTCATGCAAACACTTAGTCTTAGACAGGCGTTTCAGGATTCTTAGTTAAGCAGGCATGTTCGTTTCAAAGACAAGCTAGCTGAGTTCGTTTATTAGCATGCAACGCAGGTTCTATCATTCTCTTATGAAAACAAGCAAGCAAAAACTCAGATTCATTATCAAGGCGTGCAAGAATCAGAGAACGAAGTTCTGCCCACTCACCTTGATACATAATGCCGACACGGAGCGGGGCATTACAGCTACCGCACTAATGCACTAGTCCCTCGTAAGGCCATTGTGCTAGACCATGATATCAGTAATGATTCCAGTTCCCCAATAGGAAGATACTGGCTCGGTCATGAAATATATATATATATATATATATATATATATATATATATATATATATATATATATATATATATATATATATATATATATAATGGTCAGATAGGCACTCCACTAGTGCGGATGATATACAGTATCTGTGGTGACAAACCTGCACTCCATGACTAATGTTTGGGAGGTAGCTGGTATGCACGATCTCGAGATTTTGTTTCCTCCCAATGCTTCTACCAATTTAGTTACCTAATTAACCCTATTGTTATATGAAATCACGTATCGTGGTCACACGATCATCCTCCTAGAATGACGTACCGCAGTACGGATACGCTGTGTGTGAATCCACGTTGGTTCCCGTCTGTTCCAACCTAGATTCATCTATAGCGTAATGCAATAATCAATACACAAACATCCAACCACGCTAAGCTACGATCACTGAACAACTACAAGGGTACCTGTGCAGGTAATAATATAATATAGTATAATAACATGGACAGGATAGCACACGTAGCACCTCAGTGCGAAAATGAAAACGAAGCACCTCAGCGCAAAAATGAACACGAAGCACCTCAGTGCAAAGATTAACACGAAACACCTCAGCGCAAAAATGAACACGAAGCACCTCAGTGCGAAAATGAATACGAAGCACCTCAGTGCGATAACAAGGCCAGTACCTCAAAGGGTAACCTGGTAATCAATAGCACGAGTACACGTAGTCATGTCAGAAAACAGGGACAGTCAGTGAATCAGAAAAATCTAATTGTCAAGTCGGTCTATACACCGGATCAGTCTATCAACAGTCTTTCCATCCACGATGGAATAAATATCCAGTTAGAAAGATACGATCACTAGACACTAAGCCAAACATCATGAATAATGCCAAACCCTCTGGCTCACAAGAATCTACCGAGTCAGATATCTCATCTTATCAGTCGATAAGTCCCATAACATCCGGGATATAAAATATAGATTCCACCTAACAAGGTTAGCCATCAATAAGTACTAGTACTAGCAGTCACTAGGGCAGTAAGTCAATCACATATATTCCTTGATCCACCATATCAGGTACACAACTCTTTGATCCACCATATAGATATATATATCCTCCCTATCAAATAAGGGACAAAGCACTAAATATCATGCTACCCAACCATACACGATCACCGAGGTCTACCAAATTGTAGAAGTAACTGGTACTGGGCACTTGGGAAGTCGGGTAAAATCATATATTGATAACCTCGATATTTGTCTCGTTCCACGAAATATTCGCACAATAAATCCAAGTTCGAGAAATCCAACAAGAAACAATATTATGCCTCTAGCCTAGGCCTGCAAAGTCCAATAGAGTACACAAGAGTTTGCCAAGTCAAGATCCCAAGATTATACTTCTAATTTGAATTAATATTGAATCCTCGAATTTATCCAAAGTTCACAATCCTGATATATAAGTCAACTGCTAGTCTAATCAGGTTAATCTAAAACAACACTTGAAAAGAATAATATGGAAACAAGAATCTAATAATGAATGTCGCCGGACAGTAGTAAGGAAATGCACGAACTACTCTGGAGCAGATCCACGACCCTTAAACCAAACAAAGACCTAGATCGCAGACTGTCTCCCGAGTAGAACTACACCCCTTACTCTATCCGACGAACAAGGGTATATCAGTAACTACAGATATAATATAAAATAAAATCCCGAGTCAAATCCCCAAATTGAATCATGAATCTCCGAATCAAGTTCCCAAATCAAATCCTGAATCAAGTATCGAATCAAATCCTAAACCAAGATCCTAAACCAAATTTCCCAAACCAAATTCTAAATCAAATTACTAAATAAATTTTTCAATCAATTTCGAATCAAGCTCTCGAACAAATCAAACCCACGAATCAAATCCCAGAATCAATTTCCTAAATCAGAACCCAAATCAAATTACCGACCGAAATTCTAGAAAATTTTGGCTGAACATCCCGCTATATTTCTAGGACCGGAACATAACCTACAAACAAAACAAATAGAATATCCCCCGGCGCAACCCGTCGTAGAATCCCAAGCTGAGAACTCTAAGTCTCGGCCTCCAGTAGCGCTACAATGCGTACCGGGCACCAAGCCAACACAATCAACAAGAATCGCCACACAGGACGCACAACCACAGAGTAACATGTCCTTAACCAAACCATAATACACAAGTCCAATAATCTAGTGCCAATCCATAACCCGACCGCGAGTCGGACATGGGACATATAAGGACGATGCTCATAACCAGGTCGTGCTCGTGTTCTCGGAGCCATGGATGTTCGGTCTGAGTTGTTCGGTAGGGGTGTCGGTCCGATACCGAACCATTCTACACTAATATCAATATCTACCAATCCACTATAAATATACAATTACGAGTACAATAATTTACAATAATTAAAAATGCAGGAGAAGAAGCGCATAGGCGCGAAACCATCACATGAGCAAGGGGTACTTGCGTAGAAGGCTCAAAAATCGAGACGGACAGCAACCCGAAATAGCACGATGCTCGAGGCAGCACGGGGCTCAAGACGTCCTGCTGCCCGAGGTAACACGTGGATCGGTACGAACACGGAAAATGAAACTGACACGCACACCAAGGTGCATGTGTTCCTAGAATCTTGCGACGGCACGGAGCCCGAGAAGAGGGGCGGAGGAGATGGGATTGCCGACGATGATGCGGGTCACGGTGGTGGAGATCGCCATAGTGGTGGTGGTGTCGGCCGGGGCGAGCAAGAGAGGGAGAGAGAGAGAGAGGCCGAGAGAGGGCTGGATAGGGGGAGATCAGAGAGAGATGACCGTGAGGGAGATGGGGATACCGAGAAAGGGGGGTCGGGGTTACATCAGTCGGGGGAGAGAGAGAGAGAGAGAGAGAGAGAACCTGGGGGGAATCGGTCTCCAGCAACAGTGGGGGAAAGAGATGAATGGAAGGGTTTAGATTAGGAATAATAAATATAATAATAACAATAATAATAATAGTAATAATAATTTCTATACCAATCAAATAAAATAAACAACAGCATGAATAATAAGAAATCAGGTCGCGACAATTCCAGTCAAATCAAGATCCAACGATTAAAATAAAAAAAATTATAATACGCAAACATTGGAATTCCTCCAAATACAGAAATACAGTCATATAAATTATTAGAAAATTAGGGATATGACACGTGGTATCGAAAAACTCACATTAGATTTGCAGTCACGATATGACATATTTGGAGAGAGAGGAACAACCACATTTTTGAGGGACTAACGAATACACATAATGGGATTATACTTAATTATTGAAAATGATGTACGTTGTTTGGGGTTTGATGCGGGAAGTCAGGCTTAATGACTTGAGTTGTAAGTTGTACTATTATTAATAAAATTACCGATTCCTATATATATATATATATATATATATACCAAATATTATAAGCTATTATTGAATTAATACGAATATGAACGTTATAAAATACCAATCCAATTAATGTATTAATACGAATAGGAATATTATAATTCACCTATCAATTTAGGTTAAGTGATCTATTATGGGTTGGTTCCGAGTAAGAAATGTGTTGCCACGTGTCACGTCTCGCTCCCAAAATACGGTGAGTCGGATACGTAACTAACATCTCCAGGCTACGCGACATACGGATACCCTAGTACCCATATTCGCGATTGTCGCATGTAGGATTTTAGGACAGGTTTATTACAGGCCATACATTACATGAATATACTTCATGATATAGCTTATTCTAAAACTATAAATTAGAAATGGGCTATTATAACCAATTACAATTTTTATCCCAATATACATATAACCCATTTATACCTTTATACATGTTGGAAATAAATTTTGGTTCCAACTCAATCGCCTTTCGTTGCAGCATATCATTCTTGTTCTACATCTCTTTGTCAAGGTACATCAATAGCTTCCTCAAAATTGTTTCAACAAATCTAGTGAACAATACTAGGTCGTCAAACGACATGCAAGCCCTCAGTCAAGGATGAGAAAATAAATAAATAAATTGATAATCTGGAAGATGATTGGATTCTCGATTTTCATGATTGAGAAATGGAATAGTAAATTCCTTAGATACATTTTAGTGAATCTTGAAGTAGGGGGTTCCAACTCTTATAATGAAATCCTGAAATAGGTATTCCAAGTCTTATCAAACTTATACTACATAGTGTCCAAATCACATTTCACAATCACAATACAAACAAAAATTCCTATATGTGAATGCAATTTAGAGAACGTTTTTGGATCACAATTAACACCTATTGTATCGACAATAATCCCTTATACCCGGGATCAGATTATTAATGTCCATAATCTCCCTACGATTAATGAAAACTTACTATTATGTCCCTAAACTCCCTTGGATTAAAGAAAACTTACTTTATGTCCATAATCTCCCTTGGATTAATGGAAACTTACTATTATGTCCATAATCTCCCTTCGATTAATGAAAACTTAAACAAGTGTTTATTGCAAAGAGCTCGACAGTGTGATCCAAATGTTCTCTCCCATCCAATGCAATTCTACATATTCGCAAACAATCATATCTAATATTCAATTTAAGTTGAATTACAGGTCTGATTCGTATCTCGTCTCGTGTGTCGGTAACCACACGTTTTACGAGGATACAGTTCGGTAATTATTCCGTCTTAGCGGAGATATTTATGATTTCAATCATATATATCTGTTTTCTGTGCTCGTAGCATCACGTTAAAAACGATAATATTTTATTTGTTAAGACAATTCCGAAAACATGAAAGTTGTACTCCTTACCCTGGAATATAAAATATTTGAGATTTTCTTGCTCTTTTGTATACGTGTAAGTGTGTCCTACGCGTCTTATATTCTAAATCCAGAATCTAAGATTTTTAGAGTTTGATCATAAATCGTATAACTTACTAAATATCTTGAAAATAGAGACTAATCGATTTATTCGGATTTTTCAAAAATGGCATCCCTATAATTTATTGAAAATTTCGGCAAAGTCTCCTCTGTTTTGAGAACCCAAATCTTTTTACAATTTATATAACAGACCCAAAACACCCCTCTGTAGAATCCCCGAGTTCGCCGACCCCTTCGATGGAACATCTCAACACCGATATCACACACAGTTTATATATATATATATATATATATATATATATATATATATATATATATATATGTATATATATATATAACATATGTTTTCTTACAAATGTAATACTTTAGCTATTTAGCACTTTAGCAACGATCCGGGTTGGCTACACAAATCCATAAAAACTCAATACATATCAATAGTCATAAGAATTATATGAACACTTTAGATAGTAAAATCATACAAGCATGAGAAATATAACTTCTTATAGCTCGTATTTGGAATATCTTATTGGTAAAGTATTGGTCATTTCCTAATTTGGCATCAAAATCCTTTCCAATAGAGTTCTAGATCTAACATGGTATATGTATTTGTTGTGACACATAAAAACCAAACTTAGGACCTTGTAGTTAGTATGTAGTATGAATTTTGAAAATATATGTCAAAATTATCAAAAAGTCCTTTTTTAGACCAATACAGTTGTGCCAATTCCATATCATTACTTTCTAACCAATTGGTAAAACATATACATGTCTAAAATACTATAAAAGCTTTCATAAACCATGCATTACAGAAATTTGTAAACTTCTAAGGTTACTCAATTTTATACCATACTTATCTTAGCAAACTAGCATGCATTTAATTTATTATCCACACAAAACATAGGGCTAAGGACATAAAAGTTAGTAATCACTAAAATGTTCATGCATGCAAGGTTGAATTTAATAAGTCAGAAATCTCTAGCTTAGTTTTTAATTATTATATGATAATAAACATCCTTGCTGAATTTATTTAAAGAATAATAGTCAAAATGTGCTGAAATTTATTTAGGCTTCGATGTTAGTCCAAACCTAAGAACATCAAATACCTAGTGAATTCATATGATTTAAACCTTGAATCTGGTGACTAGAAATTTTTGTTACGCTTTGGATTTTAGTACAAAGTTTAGAGCTTATCCCTAGTATGAATTGAGTCTATCTATATTACGGATTACATACTCATTTAAAAGTCTCCGGATGGTTGTCACTGTCTTTTTTTTTCCTAACTTGGTATGTTTTAGGTCGAAACTTCAATTTTAGGCTTTTAACGCCGCCTAGGTTCAACCTTATCTAACAGATAAATATTATTTACGATATATGAGTTTAATAATTCGAAATTGCCCATAGGATCCAATTCGAAAAGTACACACGTTGAATTTTAATTTGAAAATGCCCAATGAGCCCAAGCAATCCTTTTCCAGTTGTGGATCTTAACCAACACTTAAAAATTGAGTAATATATATATTTGAATGTTTGTAACCACTTAATTTAACTAACCAAAATATAGTTTTCCTACTAAGCATAATTAAAATTCTGGAAATAGTTAAATATATGAATTATTGCGAAAATTACTAATTTCTTTGTAATTCTTAAATTTTAGACAAACAATTATGACATAACCATATGTGGTACTAAGAGGTAAGCATCTATGATATAATTAGGTTAAGTATAACCACTTATAATTTTCGTTTTCTTCTTTTGGGATTTTTTCTTTTTACTTTTTTTTTGTTTTTTCATTTTTTTTATCCTTTTTTTTTTTTTTTACTTTCGGTTTTTTATCCTTTTTTTTTTCCGAAAATATTTATATTGTCACCAAACATGAGAATATAATTTTCTAGAAAATTTAATTCCTTGAAATTTGATTCCCAGGAATATAGAATTCCCGGCTATATTGTATTCCGCATACCAACCCCCGTCCCACCCTCCCCCCACAAAAGAGTTTCAGTTGGCCTATTTGTGTTTGAATCTTACTTTATTACACATCAAAGTCGTCGATACTGGTTTAAGATTTCAAGATTCAAAACGGACCACATGAGGAGGTTTGTGTTACATATACATCTCAAGTACCAGTTAGCTCAAAATTGAATTGACTCAGATAAGATCTAGACAATGACATGCTTTCTTTCGTAGACACTCTCAGGTGGCTAGAGGAGAAGAAAAAAATGAACAGTAATGATGGATCTTTTTAGCATATAGGTCCAGTATAAATTTCAGTTATGAACAGGTTATGAGAGTATGTCTCGTAGGAGCAGACGATAGACCTAATTTAGTTGCTCCAAATAAAAAAATTGTAATTAATTAATATAAAATAATTGAAAATTATTGATCGAAACATATTTCTACTAAGGTACAAAAGTTAGAAAAGATGAAGAACAAGAGAGACCCTAAGAAAAAGCATCGTGCCAACCTAACTTTGCAACTACTATAGTTTTACTGCTTTCCAATTTTCAATAATCAACATGTCTGTTAATGTTAATTGTATCGTCTAATATTTGACGTTAGAAAATGCATACAAACTACATAATTGTTCTTTTTTATTATCATGTCATGTACTACTTTTTGTATACAGATTCTATTTATATATAAATAAATAAAAATTCAAAATCCTAGGGACGTGGCACCACTGCTTGTAACCTTGTTCTTCCAGTAACAAAAGTTTAAGCACGCATAGACCAGATTAAAAAAAAAAACTACCAAACACTAACCAAATTCTCATTAACCGAACGTTCTCGGTGCATCAGCTAGGATCAGATGAATAGAAGCTTCCAAACTGTACGCTCATTTAGAAGAATCTTTCAGAGTCTGCAAGCTATGCTCCATTCAAGGAGCTGGACAATGCCATTCAAGACGAGCATTCATTGAAAGTCAGAAAGCAAACTGACGTGAAGACAATGGTAAAAAGAAAAAGGAAAAGAGAATATTACTTGAAGCCTTTTGGCATGTATATATATATATATATATATATATATATATATATAAGCAGCACCAAGAGAGACCGGTGGCAAACAATTTGGTCTACTATTCAGTTTCTTACAACAAATGAGCATCTATTGCACATCTAGAAATATGGGTACTCTACTCGTACAATGAAAAATGTAAAATAATACACGTGGAGTTAACAAGTAATTTGATTCCATTGGAAAGCCTGGACTTATATAAAACTGTACAATGCCAGACTAGGAAAATATTTGTTGGATGGCTGTCTCAGCATTTCCATTATACTGCGCCAGAAGATGGATGGCATCAGCCCTAGGCAGGGCAAGGAATTCCTGCAGCAGGAGCAAAAATATTTAGTACCAAGGAGAAGAAGGAGAGCATAGTTTGCAGCCGATACCGATACGGTTTGGCATCTCCCAATCCGATACTGACCATTACCGACATTGGAGGTCTCTTTTTTTTTGGTCAATTTAGCAAAGAAAATTGAACGAAAATGACCAATCAACATGGGTGTAAAAGCATAATAAGGTTACAAGATCATCTAATAGAATAAAACTTATATATCGCACGTAAATCAATCGGTAAGGGTATACTATTTCATTCAGTTTCAAAACTACTAAGAAAAAAAAAATGTGTAAATGTATAAAATATATTTTCTAAAATGTTAAAAATTATTTGCTTTCCGACCAAAAAATCCGATAAACCTATCCGAAACTGCCGAGAGTGCCGATACCGCTGATCCGGATACTCATAGGAATGTCGGATACCAATTCGGATACCTATACTGTGAACCTTGGAAAAAAAAGTTCCCCCTGGTGGCTCAAAGCACTAAAATTACTCACTGTACAGTGTGATTTTTTTTCCAAAACAACAATACTTAGGTATGGGACATGTAAGAAAGGTTAATCACCACCATATTTGTGGTATTGATAATAATAGCTAATCATATTATGATATCTGAATTTTTCTGGCAGTAAATCCAGAGTTGGAGTTTTGTATCCAATTCTAACAAATTGTGTATTTATTTCATCCTGATTACCATGTCATCTTCTCACAAGATAGAGCTCTACTGACAATATGAAATTATGGATCGAAGACTTACATTCTAAGAATTAGCGTGTTCCTAAACAAACGCACTGTTTAAAATGAGACGTCCTGGCCGTTTTTAAGAGAGGTACTGTGTAATGAGATACGGCTGATTACAGAAAAAAAAAACATTTAAAAGTAATAAAATGAAAAAGTAAAATATACACGATATATACCCAACGTAATAAAAATGAAAAGCAACTTGTAAGGATGTCAAATATCAAAAGCTATGCAATAATACAGTATAAAGGGTGAGAAAAGATGAGGCCATGGTCTTAAGCTGACTTCATACCTACTATGTTGTGCCAACAGAAATACAACACGATGACTTTGATGACACAGACACGTTATCTATTTTAGCATGTTATAATGTATTTTAGCGTCCGTGTTGTGACTGATACATGTGTCAAACACGATGCCATACTCACATGGCAGATCTTTTTGGAGTGTCGTTTTTCCTAGCAAAAGAGGTAAAAGCTGATAAAGGCTGGATTGCCTTGTCATGACTTCCAAGTATTGCAAAAGTTCTGTTAGGAATTGGAATTTATGTTTTCATATACAATACAGTATACCAAAATCAATGCAGATAAGGGCTGGATTGTCTTACCATGATTTTAAGTATTGCAGTTTCATCAATTAGCCCTTCACTACTGGAGGAAACTGGTGATGGGCTACTGCCATCTTCTGGCAATTTACTGCTCGAGCATATTGTACTTTGAGAAGACCCATGAGTACAAATATCTGAATGTTGCTTGAACATAGCACTATTGTTTACAGGAGAATCAACATCTTTCAGCAGATCTATTTTTAAAAATTCCTCAAAACGATCTTTGCACATTTGAAGCTTAAACCACTCATTGTGTGTATGAAGTGTGGCTCTCATAATCTTCATGAGTTGTGGTTCTTCAATGCCTAGCCTCCTACTCATTGCAACCTACACAACAAAGTACATTATAATTTTAATAAAGCATATATTGCTTAGTTCTCGACGTAGTCTATAAGATGAAAAAGAATCACACAATGTACTAATAGTAATTCCTACTGCTACAATTCTACAAGTCTTTTCAAGATTATTAAGTCCGGTTTACTTTGCGTGATGTTGCTTTTGCACATGAAAAGCATACCACTGTCCATCAAGGGATAACAGGATTAAAAGCAGTAGAATCAGAGTTCGTAATATCAGTATCACAACCGGTTTTGGACCATTCTTACGAGTATCGAAAGTTCCGACGATTTTCGATCAGAGTTCCAAAGTTACCGGTTTTTGGAGAGCTAAAACATAATAAAAAGTAATGATATAAGTAATAAAATACATCTAGGCATATTTTATGTATTGTTTATCATTTTCCTTTAATTTTGAAGGGAACATATTCAACATTGTTGAATCCTTCACATGCAATACTCAATATTTTCTTTTATTTATTTCGTGCAATAGATAATTTTGGATGAAATTTTTTGAGATAGATTAATGTTGAGAATAAATAAATATAAACAACTATGAAAAATGCTATTGGTCATGGTGTCGATAATGAAAAGTCAAAACAATATACCATTGCGATCTTCGCCACGATAGAATCATTATTTCAACATCAATTTTCTTTGCACTTCTATCTTTTTCTTCTAATTTACTTTTTGTTGATTGACCAGAGGAAAGAGAGCCAAAATTATATGATACAACCGATAGGATAGTATCGGCCAGTACAGGTGGTGTCAAAATTGGACGAGTACAAGCCAAAATTATATGATACAACATAGGTACAAATAGCGGCCAACACTAGCCAAAATTATATGATACAACCGATAAGTATCAGTATCGGCCAACACAGTAAACCTTGAGTAGGATGCCACTTATCATTAAGTCCTCTTGTTTGGCTTCTACTAATGACTTCTTTTTTAATCATTCTCAATGATCTCTAACTTTATTTTCATATGAAAATCTGAGAGCTACTTACAGTCCCACTAATAAACGCCCACTAATAAACAGAAGAACAAATATAGTGATCGATGGCCAAAGACTTTTCTAACTTATAATATAAAGAGTTTGAAGCTCATCGAGCATGAGGTCCATCCGTGACCGAAAAGTCAGAAGTATCAAATTTTAGGGCTTCAATTCAAGGTTTATCTGATGTCCTTCCTATCACTCTAGTTAGCACAATAATCCAGTTTTAAGTTTTAACGATCTCTTTGTTGATACAAATTTGATCACAGTCAACCTGATTTCGATAATTAACACACTGATATCTGCTATGACTCAATACGACACATCGACTGCTAGACGTGACATCAACAGACTTCATCAAACTGTTGTTACATCTTTTTGTAATGTTCAGAGTATGTAATTTTATCTTTGTTTGAGTCTAGGAAATATGTACGTTGAGTCGCATTGTGGCATAACAACTACTCAACATATTTCCTATAGCTCCACCAAACAAACAACCAAGCATTGAACCCAACTGAACTCGGTCCCTGACCGAACTCGGGCCGAACTCGGTGCCCTTAAAATCTGCAACCTGATTTTTCGCTCTACCTGGTTACGAGCTGTCCAACTTTCGAATTTTTGAACGTTAGGGGACAAAACTCGGACCGAACTCTGCCCTCCATTCGAATTTTTGAACGTTAGGGGACTAAACTCGGGCCGAACTCTGCCCCCAAGACTAGTATAAATAGAGCATGATTTCTCCCATTTCAAATCATCTCTCAAGCTTTCAATCTTCTAAGCTCTATACATTCTAATCCTTTCTCTGAGCCACATTCTTCCAAATCTCCTTAGCCACAACTTCCCAATCCCCAAGGTGCCTCGGTGCGATTCAGCTAAAAGTTGTGCAAGAGTTGTAAAGTGTTCTTACTTGAAAAATTCCAAGTTTTGCTTCTGCAAAGTTGAAGTAGTCGAGTGCTTCATATCAAAAGCTCGTGTTGTAAAGAAGTGGCAAGCCTTCGGATCAAAGCTTGTGTTTCACAGATAATGGATTTAAACTCCGAGCTTGAGTTCTCGGAACTGGACTAGTCCTCCACGAGAAAAACCAGTATACATCTTGGTGTTTGCGTTTGCTCTTCCTTTATTTATTTTCCACATCATTATCTCTCTGATTATTTACTCTGTTAGTAGTTGCTTCCTGGACTTAGCCTTAATCAGTTTTTAATTGTCACTATAGACAACTCTATTCACCCTCCTCTAGAGTTGTCTACACGCTATTTCAATTGGTATCAGAGCTAAGTTCTCTTGATAAAGGATTAACACCCTAGAGCAGATCTATGGCAACTGCACGACCAATTTACACTAACAGTGGTGAATGCCAGTCCACAATTATGCCACCCCTATTTGACGGTACCAACTACACTTACTGGAAGACACATGAGTTTTTATTTGAAATCACTAGACTTTGACCTATAGACCATAGTTATAGATGGTTATAGAAAGCCTGCTAGAATTATCATTGATGGTAATCTTGTAGAGAAACTCCATGACAAATATACAGACCTAGAGAAGAAACAGGCAAGTCTAGATGCTAGGGCTATTAATGCTCTCTTCTGTGTTGTAGACATGACCGAATTTAACAGGGTATCCACCTGCACTACTTCACATGAAGTATGGAAGCTTCTGGAGGTGACCCATAAAGGAACCACCCAAGTGAAGGAGTCAAAAATCAGTCGGCTAACACAGGAGTATGAGGCATTCAAGATGACGATCACGCAAATGTTCACCAGTTTTTTTTACATCGTCAACCCGCTTTTCCTCGGCAAAGACTACACCAACCATGAGAAGATTCACAAGGTTCTAAGGGGGCTCACAAAGAACTGGAACCCCAATGCCACAACGATCATCGAAGGCAACGATCTCACCACTATGTCACTGGAGACTATGATGGACAAACTAATGACGCATGAGCTCGACCTCAAGGATTTTGAGGATACTGCTCCAAAGGAGAAGGCGATCGCTCTAAAAGCTCATCACCGGAAGGATCTCAACAATGAAACAGACAATGATGATTTTGAAGGTGATGATCAAGCACTGATGGTCCGTAAGTTCAAAAAGTTATTGCGATTCAACCGAAGAAGGAACAACAAGAAGACGATGATGAAGAGCCTATCTGCTACGGCTGCAAGAAGACTGGGCACATCAAGAAGGACTGCCCAACAACAAAGAAAGGAAATCGGTACAAGAAATCACACAAGAAGCCATCCTATCGGAAGTATGCCAACACTAGCATATGGCATGAAAGTGAGGCAAGTGACTCAGAAGAAGAGGAAACTCCCCAAGAAGTAGCAAACGTCTGCCTAACGTCTGCCTGATAGCAACCTCTAACAAGGTAACAGAAAATCAGCTTGATGATTTTACTTTTGATGAGTTATCGGATATTTTTAGTGATCTTCTTGAAGATCATAAGAAAGTACTCAATAAATATAAAAATACAAAAGCTAAAATTCATACTCATAAGATTGAGATACATAGGCTATCATGCTTATTAAATGATATAAGAGAAACACCACCCACGAAGGACACTGAGGAGTTATCCAAGCTGAAATTAAGCTTACACGATGTTGAAACACTTGTTAAGAAACAGGCACAAGATCTTGCCAAACTCAATGAAGAGCTTATGGCAGAGAAAAAGAAGTACAATATGGCAGCAGTCAGAATTAGTGCTTTAACTAACAAGTATGATGAAGTGTATATTGTCTCTAAAAAGTTAGAGATCAGGTTGGGTAAACAGGTTGTTCAACCTCAAACTCAAGTCTTGCACTAAAAACACATATACTAGACATGTGACACATCACAAGACTGCACAGCCCAAGAAAGCCAAACAAACGCATACGACACACAATCATGCTTTCTTGTACACCTATTCACATAAAACACATCGGCCACCTTTATTATCCTTCTCCTAACATAAATATGTATGCTACCTGTCACTATTGTACTAAACATGGACACATATCACGATAGTGTAGAATTAGGAGACTAGTAGATTTAAATTTATATGCATGGGTATCGAAGACTAACATTTCAGGACCCTCGAGAACATGGGTACCAATGGTCACATCTACTTATGTTGTAGGTGGACCTCCCTTCATATTCTAGAAGCAAATAGATTCTCGATAGTGGATGCTCGCGACACATGACTGGAGATGTTAATCTATTCGCAACACTATTGATGAAGAATGAATGATATGTATCCTTCGGCAATAATCTAAAAGGTTATATAATAGGTAACGGTACAATAGGTAATCCTCCCTCACCTGTCATTAAGGACGTCTGTTTAGTAACAGAGTTAAAGCATAACTTGCTCAACATTAGTCATCTTGTCTTACAACGGTTATCGTATTAACTTTGTGAAAAATAAATGCTCTATATATGATAGATCATCTGGAGATATCATTTTTGAAGGGATAAGGAAAGATAACATATATATCTTTTATCTTTCGAAAGACACTAACTATGCAGGTAGATGTCTCTACGCTCACAAGGACGAAAGATTATTGTGGCATATGCGTCTGCAAACATGGATACCATATCAAGACTTTCAACCAAGAAGCTCGTAGGAGGGTTACCAGAACACTTTCAAAAATAATACGGTATGATTGGTAGTTTACTTTATTTAACTGCTAGTCGTCCCGATATAATGTTTAGTGTTTGCTTGTATGCTTGTTATCAAGCTAATCCTAAGGAATCACACATGAGTGCACTTAAGCGTATCTTTCGATACCTTAAGAACACTTTAACAGTGGGCTTGTGGTATTCCAAAACTACGTCCTTTGACCTAATTGGTTATTCGGATGCTACTTTTGAAGGAATTGCCATAGTACAAAACGTACGTAGGACCTTAAGGGCACTTTAACAGTGGGCTTGTGGTATCTCAAAACCACGTCCTTTGACCTAATCGATTATTCGGATGCTACTTTTGAAGGAATTGCCATAGTACAAAACGTACGTAGGAGTAGAAAAGTGCGCACATAATACTCAACATATCCTGGCGCACTTTCTAAGGATTTTGTGACACACACAAGTGCGCTCACTAGAACGGGTTCCCTGCGTACTTTTCGTATGAATTCTCAGGCCAACTTTGCATTCTCCGACTTATTGTTCTCAGGATCCTTGAGCAACAATACAAGAAAAACAAAATCATCATGAAGACAAGTTCTAAGTGTTAACCAAATGAAACTTATCAAGTAATTAAACAAGTTATACTAAGAATCAAAGCAAGATCCAAGGTTGTTCATTCGGTTGGCAACATGTACATTCCTACGATCAAGTTCTAGTCTAATTCTACCAAGGTTACCCACGGCCAAGGCCAAGCTCGGCTGATGCTCTCTGCTGGAAAAAAATGAAGAAAAGAGAAATGAAAGAAAAAGAAAAGTGAAGGAAAGAGAAAATGATTGCTTATAAAGGCAAAGGGTTGATTGTAGACCATTGGATCATAATCCATCTCTCCCAGGTTCATCACAGCCATGTACATAAAAACCAAGGGACCAACGGTCCAAAGCATGCAACTAAGAAAAAACTTGCAAAAATAACCTAGACAATACAAAATTGGCATAAAGCATAAAGTAAGCAATTAAACAATAAACAAGCTATACATGTATAATACGTGTATATCATGTATGAATACTAGAACAGTGAGATGAGTCTCACACTAGTGTTATCACAGAGAATATGAATGTTCTTGTAGTGCATATTGAAGTCTTATAGGGTTTGCTTCATCCACAAAATCTTTGCACAACAATGGCCTGCGGCGATATATTCAGCCTCAGTTGTTAATAATGCAACATAATTGTATTTCTTGCTAAACCAGGAGACTAGAGACTTTCCTAGGAAATGACAAGTGCCGCTGGTGTTTTTTCGATCGACTTTGCATACAGCAAAATCAGCATCCGAGTAACCAGTAAGGTCAAAGGACATGATTTTGGGATACCATAAGCCTGTCGACAGTCTCCTATAAGCATGTCGACAAAGTCCCTTTGAGCTATCGAAAGATACGCTTGACTGCTAACAAATATGATACCTTAGGATTAGCCTGATATCTAGCACAAAGACAAACAACAAACATGATGTCTGGACGACTAGCAGTTAGATATAACAAACTATCAATCATACCTCGATACTTACGTTTGTCTGTAGGTTTGCCACTTTCATCAAGGTTAAGCTTAGTGGATGTTGTCAATGGAGTTCCGATAAACTTTGCGTTATCCAGGTATGAATATTGATATATACAAATATCATTTTGTCAATTATCATAATGTGGGAGATTGTTGACTCAAACTGGATCACAGTCAACCTGATTCCGATAATTAACACACTGATATCTGCTATGACTCAATACGACGCATCGACTTCTGGACAGACTTTATCAAACTGCTGTTACATCTTCTTTGTAATGTTCAGAGTCTATAATTTTATCTTTGTTTGAGTCTAGAAAACATGTATGTTGAGTCGCACTGTGTCATAACTACTCAACATATTTCCCATAGCTGCACCAAACAAACCACCAAGCCTTGAACCCAACTGAACCAAACCAATTCAACCCATTTATAGAGCTTCTGATCTGAGGAAGACCGAGCTCGGACCGAACTCAGTCCCTGGCCGAACTCGGTGCCCTTAAAATCAATAATCTGATTTTTTCGCTCTACCTGGTTACGAGCTGTCCAACATTCGAATTTTTGAACGTTAGGGGACAACTCGGGCAGAACTCTGCCTCCCCCTCAAAGAATAGTATAAATAGAGCATGATTTCTTCCATTTCAAATCATCTCTCAAGCTTTCAATCTTCTAAGCTCTATACATTCTAAGCGTTTCTCTGAGCCACACTCTTCCAAATCTCCTTAGCCACAACTTCCTAATCCCCAAGGTACCTCGGTCCGATTCAGCTAGAAGTTGTGTAAGAGTTGTAAAGTGTTCTCACTTAGAAAATTCCAAGTTTCGCTTCTGCAAAGTTGTAGTAGTCGAGCGTTTGTAAAGAAGTGGCAAGCCTTCGGATCAAAGCTTGTGTTTCACTGATAGTGGATTCAAACTCCGAGCTTGAGTTTTCGGGACTGGACTAGTCCTCCACGAGGGAAACCAGTATACATCTTGGTGTTTGCATTTGCTCTTCCTTACTCTATTTACTCTCCGCATTATTCTCTCTGATTATTTACTTTGTTAGTAGTTGCTTCCTGGACTTAGCCTTAATCAGTTTTTAATTGGTCACTATAGACACAACTCTATTCACCCCTCTCTAGAGTTGCCTACACGCTATTTCACTCTTCCCTTCGGTGCGCTTACAGTCACCTCTTTTTCATTCAGTTCGGTAAAGCTTGTTGAAACCTATCATATCCTAACCATTCAATTTTGTTCTAAAAGTTCGGTGGATCAATCGATAGTTTCAGTAAGCAGTTGGGGCCATTTTTTCGTTGGGGAGATAGAATGGAGTTCTTTAGAGTCTTCGAGATGAATGCGCTAGGTTTATAGCCTCTTCACTTTGAGACATTATGGCTTTGGGGTCGATCCCAGTAACAAAGGAATCCATAAAAACTTGGGATCCAACATCATGATAAAATAATACTCATGATTAGACCATGTCCCTAAGATTTGATAAAAGAAGGGTGCATCAGCAGTTAATACATTATAATTGGATAAGTTATTAGGAATATGACGTAACGAAAGACTAATGAAAGGAAAAAAGAATGCACCAAAATGCAGGTTTGCACCAAACATTGGTGGTTGTTTCTTGTTGTAAATGAAAGCAACAAAAAGACCAGGAAATTACGAATAATGAGACGTTGAATTTACTGACATTTCGTGCTCATTTCTTCTTTTTTTGCTTTGTTATTCCCATCATCTGTTAACTACAGGATGATCCTAGTCTTCCTTTTAGTATCTAGTAACAGACGGCCTCCAAAAGGGAAATTATGTTCAGATTAGGGAATGCTTCCCAAAACTAATCACCTTTGCCAACTTTCCATCTCAAGCAAGAGCTATGGAACTAAAAAAGAACCAAAGGCTCCTCTTCCGGTAGTGAGGGTCTGAACTCATGTCTCTCTGATTGTGCAAAAAATTTCTCCCGTGCAACATTTAGTCCACTCTTTTTTCCCGTATAGTATAGAAAGATGCTGAAAAAAGACACGAGTTTGAACAAGGGTCTTCATGGGCCAAAATCCGGCAAAGAATCTTTATGTTCATATGAAGAATGACTTCAAAAGTCAAAACAATACCCAATTCCTAGTATAGGAGACTGAAAAAGGTTAGTTAATGCTGCTTATGAAGTAACCTAAAATTGACAAATTCTAACTAAAATTGACAAATTCTATGGAAGTTTGTTACCAAACCAAAGATTAAAGACAAAAGCTAATAGGTAATGAAAACCAGCTTACTCTCCATAGAAAGGGTAGAAATTCCATAGAATTTCTAATTATGCTTTTGTAGCCAAAGATGTACATAAAAAATTAGGAAAAGTAGTATTACAATAATTGACACGTTCATTTGGGAAAGAAGAGTGCAATATATAGGAGAGAGGGTGATGTAATACATGTTTTGATTAATTCTAACAAATGTCTCTATGTTGTGCAGGTTATCGAAATGAGCAGAATGAACGAGAATTAATGCTATGTTATAAAGAATGACTAATTAAGCAGAATAATTTTAAAGTTCAATGTCGGGATCTCAATGATTTTTAAACAGAAGCACAATAATATTTGCAAATCTTGTATGCATAGTTCATCTAAAAATTAATGTAATAAATTATACTCAAATTTTAGTTCCCAATTTAATATTCAATTTTTTTAGCAAATATAAAGTATTTTGTCAAAGAGATTCACTCATCATAATCAAAAAATAACGGCAACCATGAATGGTTGAAAATATTAAAGAAATCATTATCCTAGCAGTAGTAATTTTGCAAATATTACAGAAGTTGAAATAGTGCACCTGAATCTTTTAGATAGAAAGGAGGACGTTGGTTGACGGATCCACGACCGAAGGTGGACCGCTGGCGACCTGGTGGCGGACGACCTACTGCACCAACGGAGGAAGGCGAACGACCGAGACGGAAGGCAGGACAACGAGGAGTTGCTGGTACTGCCAAGATCAGATGGCGGACGGCTTGGTAGCGGGATTGGGAGAGGAGGAGGTCGGGGATGTCACGTTCCGATTCCGTAGAATCGATAGTCGTCCTCCGAGCGTGACTCCGTACGAGCCTAAGTTTCTCTCGCACAAGGCATAGGCATTTTGTTACATTGAGCACAACAACAGAGTACGCAGAATATTGAAAAACACACTTGCACAGAAGGAAAGTTTTCTCTATTGATAATAAACATCATTTACAGAGACCTGAATACAAGTAGAGGGTTGTCGCGCGGGTTTACAAGATGGACACAAAATGAGAATCGTTTCATATATTACACCCCTTAATTAAAATCAAAAGCACAAAATACCTTCTTTAGCGATTCGCTTCGACACAAAGTTTCAAAAGATATGTGCACTGGCTCCGCTAATTGTACACAAGCTTCAAAAGTCACGAACACATGCTCGTGATTGATGGACGGTTTGGAAAATGCCTCAGCTTCTCGCAGCGTCGTCTTGGCTCGCAGAACCTGTTGCAACGTGGGTCAGCACATTTGAAATGTACTAGTGAGGGCGAGTTAACCCATCTCACCAAATCGACACAGTATTCATGAGAAGCATGCAAATTTATTATATGATCTTTCTATATTGCCTTAGTCCAAGTTACAAGCATAAGATAGAAATTAAATGACAGAAATAAAGCATGTCACCAGGCGGTGACGCATACCCACAGCCGACGTATTCACCTGCACAATCTTATCATGTTCTTTCCTGCGAACTAGACATCGTTAGCAAGATAGTGAAAATATATATACGTGTGCAGTCACTAGCACCACAAGCCATCGTGGACTATAGCCTAGCCTGGTTAGACGTCGATCCTTGTAACACGGGTAGCGAGTCCCGCTACAAGTTTCCGTATCACCCGTGCTAGTTTTTTAGCACAACTATCTGAAATCTGCCGGGGACGAATCGGTTCTAGTGTCCCGGCGACCGTTCGCAGGAACTAAACCTTGTGCACAAGTTGTCTGTGACCATGCGACGTCTAAAAACTAAGTTATCAAACAAAGCATGCAAGACAACATGAATGAAATATAACTACTCAGCAAAATCTACATGCTCAAGTCATCGCATTATAAAACATATACTACTCATTGCACAGTTATAGATGAATTAATTCTAGCTATCGTTGATCGGAACGCTCAATAGTAGTCATTTTGTTAAGTGTGAATAATTGGAAAGAATGGTCAAAGCTAAACCCACTCACAAGTTGGTGAATCGAAGAGAGTTTTTCAGCATCTCGCTCGTGCATAGTCTACGATCACCTGCATTGCACTAATAGATGATCAATATCTCCTCTTCTCTTTCTTCCAGGATTCGATACGAATGCGAAGTTCGAAGAAAGCAAGCAATGAAATCCATTGAACATTTACGAAAACGCATTCATAAAACCAACACAAAAGCAGCAAAACGACATAAAAAAAGGGCAACAAAAACCAAGCAACGAAAGTCTCTCGCGATTCGGTCGCTAAGTCTTTTCTCGAGACACAATCCACTGAATATAGGACTTGATTGAGAAGAAACTGATCCATAACGAGAAAATGATCTTGATTCAATCTGTCCCGATCAACCGATACCAACAGCGTTCCTTAACCACGCTTCCCGTACAGGGAGCGAGGCACTACATTCTAACCAACTTAGAAAAAGTTTTCCTTAACCACGCTTCCCGTGCGGGGAGCGAGGCACTACATTCTAACCAACTTAGAAAAAGTTTCGTCCTCGAAACTTAAGAATTGAACCTACGACTTAGAAAACAATAAAGAAAATTATTCCTTCATCTCGGACTCAAGCTCCCAAGTCGACCCCTCGACCGAGTGATTCTTTCATAGCACGCGAACGAGAGGGACCGCACGATTCCGAAACAACTTATCCTTCCGATCCAAGATTTGAACAAAATTTTCAACATAAGACAAGTCCGCATGCAGATCCAGGTAGCCAAAATCTACCATGTGACTCGGATCGTACACGTACTTTCGTAGCTGCGAGACGTGAAGATATCATGCATATCTGATAATGCCGGTGGCAGAAAAATCTGATAGGCAACTGGGGCGACTCGTTTGAGAATTTCGAATGGACCAACAAATCTCGGACTAAGCTTCTCCTTTACTCCAAATCTTGTGACTCCTCGCATGGTCGTTACTTTGAGAAACACGTGGTCGCCTTCCATAAACTTGAGGGGTCGTCGATGGGTGTCTGCGTAACTTTTATGTCGGCTTTGTTCTAGTTTCAGTCGCTCGCAAATCAACCGAATTTTCTGGACGATATGCTCCACCAGTTCCAAGCCAAGGATTTGTCGTTCCCCAACTTCATCCCAGCAGATGGGTGACATACACTTTCGTCTATACAAAGCTTCGTACAGAGCCATCTGAATAATGGACTGGTAGCTATTGTTGTATGTGAATTTTTCCAACGATAGATGAACGTCCAACTTGACTTTGAATCCATCGCACAGAACCGTAACATGTCTTCGAGAATCTGATTTACCCGTTCTGTTTGGCCCTCGGTTTGAGGATAATATGCTAAACTGAACTTCGACTTGGTCCCCTTAGCCGACTGAAGACTGCCCCAAAAATGCGATAAAAATCGCCTATCTCGATCTGAGATAATAGATACTGGAACTCCATACAGCCGAACTATCTCGTCAAGATAAATTTGAGCGAAGCGATCGACCCTCCAAGCAACTTTGATAACGATGAAGTGCGCTGACTTGGTTAATCGTTCGACGATGACCCAGACGACATCATTCCTCCGTTGCGTCTTCGGCAAGCCAACAATAAAATCTGCTGATGTGCTCCCATTTTTATTCCAGAATGACGAGGTTTTAAATCTCTCCGTCCGGTCTCTGGTGCTCAGCTTTAATCCTGGCACACCATGTAGTGACACGAAGAGTGCCACATCCCTTTTTATGTCGTGCCACCAAAAAGTCATGCGCAGGTCCTTATACATTTTCCTGCTGCCCGGGTGCATTGTATATCCCGCATAATGAACTTCCGTAAGAATTTTTTTCAGAGCGCCTCATAGTTCGGAACACATAGCCTTCCCTTGAAACACAAAGTCCCATCTTCGGATTCTGAAAACTTGGCAACCCTTCCCTCTGGCATCGGCCCACGAACTTTCTACAGGAACCCATCCAACCCTTGTGTTATTTTGATCCTCTCGAGCAGACTCGGTCCAAGCTGCAATTGAGCCAGTTGCGCCCCTCGGTATCGGACTCGAAGTTTGATGCCCATTTTCTCTAAATCTTTCAGTAGCCTGCTATCTATGGATAGTGATCCCATCAACTTTCGACTCAAGGTATCTGCTACAACATTTTCTTTGCCAGGCATATAATCAATTGTCATGTCGTAATCTTTAATCAGTTCAAGTCAACGGCTATGTCGTAGTTTCAATTCCTTTTGGGTGAAAAGATATTTTAGGCTCTTGTGATCCGTGTAGATCTTGCAAGCCACACCATAGAGATAGTGTCATCACAATTTCAACACGAGCATAATTGCCGCCAATTTCAAATCGTGCGTAGGATAATTCTTATGCGGCTTCAACTATCTCGAAGCGTAGGATATCACCTTGTCCCATTGCATGAGCACACATCCCAAGCCCTAACCTGACGCATCGCTGAAAATTTGGAATTCATCAAGCCCGTCCGAAAGTGAAAGTATCGAGGTCGAAACAAGCCGCTGCTTTAACTCCTGGAAGGAAGCTTCGCAGTCGTCTGACCACTCAAATGCGACTTCCTTCTGAGTGAGGCGAGTTGAGTGAGGCGAGTCAGAGGAGATACAATTTTTGAAAAGTCTTTTACAAACCGTCTGTAGTAGCCCGCGAAACCGAGAGCTTTAAATTTTACTTGCTGACGCGGGTCGCTTCCACTCGACAATAACTTCAATTTTCTTTGGATCGATTGTAATGCCTTCCGCTAAAAATAACGTGCCCGAGAGAAGATACACTGCTCAGCCAAAATTCACACTTGCTCAGTTTCGTGTATATCTCGTGTATAGCTTGTTCTCTCGAAGGGTCTGAAGCACGGTCCGCAAGTTCTCCACGTGTTCCTCTTTGTTCTTTGAAAACACCGAGATATCGTCAATGAATACTACCACAAACTTGTCGAGGAACGATCGGAATACTCAATTCATCAGGTCCATGAAGGCATCGGGGGCATTCGTTAGTCTGAACGACATCACCAGGAACTCATAGTGGTTGTAGCAAGTGCGAAAGGCTGACTTTGGCACGTCGTCCGGCTTGATCTTGAGTTGATGGTAACCCAGACAAAGGACTATCTTCAAAAACACTGACGCGTCTTGCAATTGATCGAAGAGATCGTCGATTCTTGGCAACGGATATTTGTTCCGAATAGTGACTTTGTTCAATTCTCGATAATCAACGCACAGCCGCATCGATTCATCCTTCTTTACAAACAAAACTGGCTCACCCCACGGAGAGACGCTGGAACGAATATACCCACGGTCGAGCAGCTCTTACAATTGAACCTTTAACTCTTTCAATTATGCAAGGGCTATTCTGTACGGGACTTTGGAAATCGATCGGGCATTTGAAAATGTGTCGATGGTGAATTCAATCTCCCGATCGGGTGGCATGTCAGACAGTTTATCTGGAAACACGTCGAGAAATTCTGCTACAACGTCGGTATGTACTATGTTTGCACCATCCTTCCGAGTGTCTCGAACGGACGCTACATATCCTTCGCAGCCAGAATGTAGCATCCATCGAGCAGACATTGCAAAAATCACCATACATGCATTCGACGCTTTTGATGCTTTGGCCACACGAGTAGCAGAATTCGGTTTCTCCGGGTAGACGGAACACGACTCTCTTTACCGCACAATCGATGGTGATCGAACAATCGCCGAGCCAATCCATTCCCTTGATATATAAGATTATCGCATCGAGAGACAATCTCTTACCTTCGATACAAATACAGTCTCTACAGACTGAGCGAGCAGGCAATTCTATTTCTGACGGGGTACTAACGCTAAGATTAAGTTCTAGCGGTGTCACAGGCAACTTGTGTTCTGTGGCAAAGTCTGCCGATATAAAATTATGAGTGGCACGGGAATCAAATATTACTCGAGCAGGGACATTATTAAAGAGTAAAATACCTGACACCACGGTGTCCGAGGAGAACGCCTCCTCTCACATCATAAGCATTAACCCGGCCTTGAGGGTTCGGACATGATCATGTTGTGGTGCGGCCTAATTAGCTTAGGGCACCTGAGCTTGATTGTGCTGTGGTGGGCGACGAGAAGGAACGGATTGGGACGAACGGAACCATGAGCAAAGTGTCCTAGTCGGCAACAAATAAATCATCCCCCATCTCGTGTGCGATAGTCACTGGCCTGATGCCCCATTTAGTTGCACTTGGTACAACGTGGCCCTTGATTTCTCCCCGGGTTGTGGCTATGAAAATTGTTGTTGTTGTGACGCTTTTGAGCGTTTTATCCTCCCATATTACTAGGACGCTTGTGATTGAAATTTTGCATAGCGTCACAGCAATCGAAGGATATTGCGGCTCTATGAAGGGCATAGTTGAGTACCTCCCTCATCGTCTGATATTGTGGAACAACGTGCGCGTGGATAGCAGGTCGCAGAATCCCATCAAATATTCTAAAACGGCTCGTCGCATTGGGTAGATAGGAACTAGCAAATTTGGCGAGTCGGTTGAATTCTGTGACGTACTGCCTCACCGTCATGCTTCCCTGCTGAAGATGTACGAAGTCATTCTCTTTTTGACGAGGAGTGCTGAGGGCAGGAACTCTTCGAACGCTATGCGGAACGTAGCCTACGAGATCGTCTCGTCATTGTCGTCTTCAAGAATCGATCTCCTGTGCACGTCCCACCAGTCGTGCGCGTACAACCAAAGCTGGAGTTGGGCAAAGGCAACTCGCTTCTACTCGTGGACTTTGAGTAGTTTGAAGTGATCTTCTAATTCGGCTAACCAATCTAGAGCAACGGTTGGATCTTCGGTCCCTTTGAAGGATGTGTTGCAGACCTTCTTGAATTCGGCAAAGTCGAAAGCAGAGTCCCTCTGCTTAGCGGGCTGAGGCTCCTCGGCTTCGACTGCTGGCGGCTCAACTGGTGTAGTCATGGTTGCAGAATGATTTGATGCCAAGGTCTGCACAATCTGTTGCAAGGTATCCATCTACTTCTGCTGTATCTGGAACCGGGCTTTAAAATTTTGCTCCAACTTATTATGACGTTCTTTTGCCCGCTTCTCGGCTCACTCAAATCGAGCCTCATCTCGTCGTTGTTGCACCTCCAACATTTGCATCATCCGCTTAATCTAGTCGACTAAGGGTGCAGCTCTCTGGCTACTCGAACTACCCGAGGTGCTGGAGCTACTCTCTTGCACTTGCACCGCTCCTTGAGCTTATGCTATTCCTTGCTCTTGGGTCATCCCTTCCAAAAGAAAGTAACTAGCATCAGTATCATAAAGTATTATGGACTCACTGTATGGAATGCTTTCATTTTGACTATACGAATTTAAGAGTTTAACTGGGAGGGACATTGTCTCTTATGAAAACTTTTTCGATACAAGGGTCAAAGAAACTAAAGCCGTGCTCTGATACCAATATGTCATGTCCCGATTCCATAGAATCGATAATCGCCCCACGGATGTGATGTCGTGCGAGCCTAAGTTGCACTCGCACAAGGTATAGACATTATGTTACATTGAACACAACAACAAAGTACGCAGAATATTGGACAACACATTTGCGCAGAAGAAAAATTTTCTTTATTGTTAATGAACATCATTTACAGAGACCTAAATACAAGGGTTGTCGTACGGGCTTACAAGATGGACGCAAAATGAGATAGTCGTTCCATACATTACATTCCTTTACTAAAATCAAAAGCACAGAACACCTTCTTTAGCGAGTCTTCGCCTCAACACAGATCTTCAAAAGATATGTGCACGGGCTCCGCTAATTGTACACAACCTTCAAAAGTCACGAATACGTGCGCGCCTGATTAATAGACGGGTTGGAAAAGGCCTCTGTCACGACTCGCACCTGGATATTCGAGTAAGAGTACGTGGGCATGCCCGGCCTACGCCGCAGTATCGGCGGTAGAACGTTGTCTAGCAATATCACTATAATATAAAACAACTCTTGCAGTATAATTATCTCAAATCACCTCCAAAAGAGGGCAAGTAATTGGTGCTTTAAAATACCATGTTCAATATGTGATCGACTATGGATAATAAGGTACATCTCGTCAGATGGCTATCCATATGACATGAAGGGTACGGCTCAATCATACGTGAGTTACATGATTGATCTATCCACACGAATAAAGTAAAATAGGATTGATCATATATCTACTTAGTATTTTTCCTCCCAACTAGTACTGATGGATTCGGGGCACATCACGTAGGATCATGAAATACGAAAATCATGAAATCATGGTAGAATATGAATCCATCAAACACTAATCACGTGTATCAGACGTCAAGAATCAAGTACTGCATATCTAAATCTTGTAATAGAGTAATCATCAGGAAAGGAAAGTAAATCAAGTAATGTACTTGTCTGTCGTCCTGAGCTGGTGATACTGATCAGAGTCCAGATAATATATATTATGAGTTTCCAATGTCACTAGGTGAAAGAAAGCAATAACAACTCTATTTACTAAGTTATCAGGTTTCTAGGTCCATTACCTACTTTCCAACTAGGTAAGTATCCTAACTAGATTGGATATTTACCTTGGTTCAACATTACCTACTATGTTATATGAGTTAATATCTACTTGTCGTCGATATATATATATATATATATATATATATATATATATATATATATATATATATAGAGAGAGAGAGAGAGAGAGAGAGAGAGAGGTACATCACTAATACCTTACACCTTGACTTTACCTTTACCTATTCTAGGATATTCTCATTCTAACACAAATCCTAACTTGGGCTAGAACTTCCTCACAATCACTTACCCTTGATCGCTGCCGTTTTCTGCAGGTATTGTTACTACTATCCTATGCTGCTATTGCGGCTGCGTGTTGCTGCTCCTGCAGCTTGCTGCTGCTGCTGTTGCTGCAGCATGCAGCTGCTGCTGCTGCTCCTCCTGCAGCTTGCTGCTCTGCTTGCAGCAGTTCTCCCCCTCCCCTCTTCTAACACACACATCTACACACGCACGCAAATATATATATATACACACACACTACACACCTACACCACTAACACATTACACTCACACATACCCACACTAAACACTCACCACCCCTCAAGATACCAATTTGGTATCTCACGATACCAACACATACAATCCAACCTAATTCTCAAGGATTAGGGACACCTATTTGATGATTCCCTGCATGTTCTCAATTAGAAGTATAATGAAAGTTTAAGGAAATCAAGGGATACCTTGTTGGAATTGGTTCCAATGAAGAACCAAGGCTTCTTGACATAAGAAGAGTTCTTAATCTCCTTCACCAAGTTGAGTTCCTTCTCTTAGCAATCCTTCAAGGTTTAGGATTTGAGTTGGAAGGGATTTGTTTAGAGGAAAGGGTTAGGGTTTGTTTGGTGATGGGAGACTTGGGTTTGAGGCTATGGAGGTGGTGGTGTTATATAGAGAAGGGAGAGAGTAGAAGAGGCCGGGGGGCATGTGAGAGGAGTTGGGACCATGTGAGAGAGGGATAAGGGAGGGGTGTGTGGAGTGATGACATGTGAGAAGGGGAGTGGATGAGCATGTGAGGGGGTGGTTACCATGTGGGGGTGATGATGTGTAAGAAGAGGAATGTGTGAGGACATGTGAATGGGTGGTTATCATATGGGGGTAATGATGTCATCATGGTGTCATGGGTGATATCATGGGGTGATAGTGATGTCATGGGTAATGTCAAGGGGTAAGGGTGATGTCATGGGTGGTGGTGATGTCATGGGAGATGTCATGGGTGAGGGTGATTTCATGGCTAATATCATGGGAGATGGTGATGTCATGGGTGATGTTATTGTAATTAAATTCTTGTTTATCTTACTAATTATACTTGTAATAATTTATTTGTCAATGCTACTTAAAATTTTGAAAATGGAGGTTACAGCCTCAGCTCCTCGCAACATCACCTTGGCTCGCAGAACCTGTTGCAACATGGGTCAGCACATTTGAAATGTACTGATGAGGGCGAGTTAACCCAAACTCACCAAATCAACACAATGTTCATATGAAGCATGCAAATTTATTATATGATCTTTCTATCTTGTCTTAGTCCTAATTACAAGCATACGATAGAAATGAAATGACAGAAATAAAACGTGTTGTCACGCCCCAATCTCCCGCAAGCTCAATAGTCCCCGCTGAACGTGAATCACCACGTTGCAGCTCTCCCGCAGGACAATCGTTCTCATCGGGACGTGATGCCGTACGAGCCTGGAGTTGCGCTCGTACAAGGCGATGTTGTTAAACACCAAAGTTATCATTGAAACAACCAAGTTGCAACGAATGTCAAGTATTGTGGACCAAGCACACATCAGAGTAATACGCAGCGAAGCTCTCGATAGGGTCCAAATGAAATGCCACGAAGGCGATTGCCACAAAGGCGATGAAATACTCTCGCTCTGCTCTCTAGCCCACAAAGGTACTTACAGTTCATACATCATGTCCCGTATATCCAAGCAACGCCACTACACCTGCGTACCTGAAATATTGCCCACAAACGTGGGTCAGTACACAGTCGTACTGGTGAGCGGGGTAACCCACTCGTCTAAGCCGACACTAAGTAAAAAGTGAATGCAAACAGTTATATGGTGATCTTTCTAGTTGAATCCTAGATTCATTTCATGGCATATGGATGACATGTTAAGGAAAGCTGTAAAACAGTTTAAGCATGCAAACATTCAACTCAAACCAATCGACAAGCAATATATATATATCCAACCCGAGGGATTCTAGCATGCAACCCGTCCTACTCAAGTCATCGCTTGCACGATAACATCGAACCATCAACCAAACCTCAATATAAGTCAACCAAAGTTTATATTCCAATCTCGAGTGCACACTCTTGCCGAGGCAAGGTGGCCGCGCCTACACGAAGCCAAACCAACAAAAGTAAAGCAAACCAACTCTTATCTATATGAGGTCACTGGCAAAGCCATAAAGGACATTGATCGGACCAAGATCAATAGGGCAGTCCTACCCGATCCAGGGCTGGACAGCTACTCCCTCCTGGTGGTATCGGACTACCAGCACCGCGCCCAAGACGTGATACCCAATGTCTCCTCCATGGCCGAACGGTCCCGGTGCCCCGGAGTCCATCCCGTTCGAGGAAACGAAACCCTGTGCAACACAGGTTGTCCGTGACATGCAGACACCAAGTAGGTATGATGAGAGGATCGAACGTTCTCGTCCCACCAAGCGATCCTAAACTCGTTCAACCAATATCCAACCAAAGCATCCATAACCATTCTTCCAACATATCCAACCAAGGATTCCAAAACCAAACCTCAACATAGAGTCTTGCTATTTATCCGAGCCACAGTTCGAGAACTGCGCTCGTTGAAACCGTCTTCCATCAATCCGTCGTTCTACCCTGAATCCATCAAATTTCCGAATTGCCATGTTCGTCTTCTCGCACCATCAATTGCAATGATTCTCGAAATTCGAGACTTGCTCAAATTCATATCCGTTTGCCGCGTTCCACAATGTACGTCCAACTTACTCGAGCAGCACATTGATTTGTTCCGACGTTGCTCCCATATTTAGCTATCTTTAATAGTCTGTCCGCCACAATCCTTGCCTTTAGTTGTTGCCACAATCCGTCCACGTCTTCCGGAGAATCCGTCTACCATCGTTGCACCATCTTGCCCAAAAATTCATTTTCGCTAAACCTGAGTCGACTTCTCGAGCAGCAATATCCAAAATCTTCCAAGTTTGTATGAATCCATCGCATTGTCCCTCCAAACCAAATCGTGTTTCATTGCTCAACCATCAGCTCAAATGTGTTGCCCAAAATCGTAGTCCGTGCTCGCTATCCTCCGATTAACCCATCGCTTCGCTCAAGCGTAACCCAACTGTTCGTTCCGATCTCGTCCATCTCTTAAGCCCAACGATACTTCCATTTGCACAAGTCCGTTCTCGATATGCTCAACTCAATATTCGCTTGCTTCATTTTCATTCTTCCCAACTCAGCCGATCTGCACCAACCAACTTGTATTCCCGTTACCCGAGTCCGTTCAGGCAATTCCCATTGATGTCCAAACCAAAATATTTTCAATGCCTTGCTCAATATGTGGTATCCCATATACCACTCCGAATCAAGTCGCTACTCGCATTACGATTCCTTTGCACTTATCCAAAATCCGTTCGATCTATCCCTTATGCGTTTATCCTACCATTCCCAACTCGAGCCTGACACAAAACTCAGGCAATGCCTGAATTATCCAACTCTTTCCATCAATCTCGCTATGCAACTTGTGCTATGTTCCATTCTCAATGCTTCCAGCTATTCCCAACCGTCTGATACTTTCGCTACACGAGCAACCCGTGCGAACACCTGATTCCCATCGAACTCCGCTAGCCATCTGCACATGAAACCAACTCAATCAATCCTTCTTCCCAAAATCCAACAAATCAAATGTAACCAGCATTTGTTTTATTCAATCCGACTCAGCGTAACGCACCGTGCGGTTGCGGGGCGTTAAATAATATACCACTTAGAATCAGGTTCGTCCACAAACCGTACTGGTACCCATTCCTATCACATGTCGTTTGTCCAATTCATAACTTTGCTCTATGCGACTCATATTCACGATTTCTGACTCATCATCTCGCTCTGCTGAACGCTCGTACAAATTTTACGAATTCCCACATCCTCCTTGCAGCTCAATACGAATTCTTCGTATCACTTAGTTTTGGATCGTACACATATTTAAGGCGTCCCTAAAATACATGCATTTCAGCCGAGCTTTGCGATAGCAAATTTGAACAAGTTACAAGGGTATCTTTATGTTCGAGGCATCCATTTGCTTTACTCCCAATTGAACCCAATCACGATTTCCATTCCAACATATTCGCTTGAGCAATAGTCTCAAATATGATGATTTTCCACCGACTCAATCAGTTCGTGTTCCAACTCAATCCATCCAACTATTTCTGAAATCCGCATTAGCAACATCTCCAAATATTATCTCGTACATCGAACGATCATCACGACTGATACTACCCCAGCTAGGCGACTTACCCAAATATCAACTTTGCTTAGATCAGCTCAGTCCAACACCTTTTCCAGCCATCTCAATACCTCACTGGATGAACATCTATATTGAGGTTCGTGTGATCCACGAAGATCTCGCCGCCACACCAAAGGGATAGTGTCGCCACGATTTCAACGTGGACACACTCGCCACAATTCTTAGGTTGCGCATGGAATAGTTCTTCGCGCTGCTTCTACTGCCTCGAAGCATAGGATATCACCTTTGCCTTCTGAACGAGCACGCTTCCCAGACTAAGTTCCGATGCATCTTGTAAATTTGAGGCACATCTGTCCCTTCCAGTATTCGCAAGGATTTGATCTGAACGAACCGATGCTTTAACTTCACGAGCTAGTTTCACAGTCGTCAATTCATATGAATGATATTCCCTTCCAAGGCACGATGAGTCAGAGACGATGCCATCGATAAAAATCTGCGACTCTGAATCTCATCAGTTGACTTGGCTATTTCCACCATCGCTCCGATCTTCCGGCTGCATCTTCAGCTGAAGACTATTCCAAGGGTCTCTCGAATCCAACACTCAGTCAATAAGCCAAATCTCATCGCTCACTTCCACCCTCGACGCATCCCCAAATACGCCGCCGCAAGGGTCGTTCTATGGGTCTACCATATTTAATCTCTGATCTGGCGGACAAGTCGCTAGGGTCAGCTGTCCCGAAGCTACGCTCGATAATTGTAAGTCATCACGATGGACAGTTACTATGAACCATGCTATATCTCATCTGCAAATCCGAATCAAAATCCAACTATTCCATCCGAGCGAACTTCCGAATCCGAGAAATTCATGCACTACCTCTGATAATCGGTCAACCAATGCCGCTTAGCCACCTAGAGTTTTGCTATTTATCCGAGCCACAGTTCGAGAACTGCGCTCGTTGAAACCGTCTTCCATCAATCCGTCGTTCTTCCCTGAATCCATCAAATTTCCGAATTGCCATGTTCGTCTTCTCGCACCATCAATTGCAATGATTCTCGAAATTCGAGACTTGCTCAAATTCATATCCGTTTGCCGCGTTCCACAATGCACGTCCAACTTACTCGAGCAGCACAGTGATTTGTTCCGACGTTGCTCCCATATTTAGCTATCTTTAACAGTCTGTCCGCCACAATCCTTGCCTTTAGTTGTTGCCACAATCCGTTCACGTCTTCCGGAGAATCCGTCTACCATCGTTGCACCATCTTGCCTAAAATTTCATTTTCGCTAAACCTGAGTTGACTTCTCGAGCAGCAATATCTAAAATCTTCCAAGTTTGTATGAATCCATCGCATTGTCCCTCCAAACCAAATCGTGTTTCATTGCTCAACCATCAGCTCAAATGTGTTGCCCAAAATCGTAGTCCGTGCTCGCTATCCTCCGATTAACCCATCGCTTCGCTCAAGCGTAACCCAACTGTTCGTTCCGATCTCGTCCATCTCTTAAGCCCAACGATACTTCCATTTGCACAAGTCCGTTCTCGATATGCTCAACTCAATATTCGCTTGCTTCATTTTCATTCTTCCCAACTCAGCCGATGTGCACCAACCAACTTGTATTCCCGTTACCCGAGTCCGTTCAGGCAATTCCCATTGATGTCCAAACCAAAATATTTTCAATGCCTTGCTCAATATGTGGTATCCCATATACCACTCCGAATCAAGTCGCTACTCGCATTACGATTCCTTTGCACTTATCCAAAATCCGTTCGATCTATCCCTTATGCGTTTATCCTACCATTCCCAACTCGAGTCTGACACAAAACTCAGGCAATGCCTGAATTATCCAACTCTTTCCATTAATCTCGCTATGCAACTTGTGCTATGTTCCATTCTCAATGCTTCCAGCTATTCCCAACCGTCTGATACTTTCGCTACACGAGCAACCCGTGCAACGATCGTATTCCAAGTAGTCCAACCCAATACCCAAATGGTTCCACACATTTGTTGTACGAGCAACTCGTGCAAACTTATCCTGATATCCCCAAGCCAACTCAAACATGCTCAACCGATGCGCTATGTGATATACCCAGCCAAAATTCAAACTCCGTACAACAATTCGCTACACGAGCAACTCGTGCAACGATCCATTCTCATTGAATGTTTCTACTCAAAACATGTCGCATAACCAAATCTCGTTTGCCAACCAACTGATCCATTGATGCAAATCAGAAACTCCCTGAACGACAAGCCAAGCCAAGCCAACCCAACGAAAGCTCTCAACTTGTTGCACAAATGCAACAACGCCACCCAACTTGCTGCACGAATGCAACAACGCCTAACGAGGCTAAGCGATCTAACGAAAACCAACCAAGGCAACGCAACCAAGAATAACATGCAGCCACAACCAGCAATATATAGACTTATTGCATGAAATATCCAATGCGGCACTGAGTAGAGTCAAGAGCTAAACGACACGCGGAAGCTATTTAGAGTTTGTGATGAAATGAAGGACCAAGTCCGAAGAAATGAACCAGGCGCTCTGATACCAATTTGTCACGCCCCAATCTCCCGCAAGCTCAAATGTCCCTGCTGAACGTGAATCACCACGTTACAGCTCTCCCGCAGGACAATCGTTCTCATCGGGACGTGATGTCGGAAGTCGTTGTATTGTGTACCAAGCACACATCAGAGTAAAACGCAGCGAAGCTCTCGATAGGGTCCAAATGAAATGCCCCAAAGGCAATGCCACGAAGGCGATGCCACGAAGGCGATGAAATACTCTCGCTCTGCTCTCTAGCCCACAAAGGTACTTACAGTTCATACATCATGTCCCGTATATCCAAGCAGTGCCACTACACCTGCGTACCTGAAATATTGCCCACAAACGTGGGTCAATACACAGCCGTACTGGTGAGCGGGGTAACCCACTCGTCTAAGCCGACACTAAGTAAAAAGTGAATGCAAACAGTTATATGGTGATCTTTCTAGTTGAATCCTAAATTTATTTCATGGCATATGGATGACATGTTAAGGAAAGCTGTAAAGCAGTTTAAGCATGCAAGCATTCAACTCAAACCAATCGACAAGCAATATATATATATCCAACCCGAGGGATTCTAGCATGCAACCCGTCCTACTCAAGTCATCGCTTGCACGATAACATCGAACCATCAACCAAACCTCAATATCCTTCCTCAACCAAAGTTTATATTCCAATCTCGAGTGCACTCTTGCCGAGGCAAGGTGGCCGCGCCTACACGAAGCCAAACCAACAAAAGTAAAGCAAACCAACTCTTATCTATATGAGGTCACTGGCAAAGCCATAAAGGACATTGATCGGACCAAGATCAATAGGGCAGTCCTACCCGATCCAGGGCTGGGCAGCTACTTCCTCCTGGTGGTATCAGACTACCAGCACCGCGCCCAAGACGTGATACCCAATGTCTCCTCCATGGCCGAACGGTCCCGGTGCCCCGGAGTCCATCCCGTTCGAGGAAACGAAACCCTATGCAGCACAGGTTGTCCGTGACATGCAGACACCAAGTAGGTATGACGAGAGGATCGAACGTTCTCGTCCCACCAAGCGATCCTAGACTCGTTCAACCAATATCCAACCAAAGCATCCATAACCATTCTTCCAACATATCCAACCAAGGATTCCAAAACAAAACCTCAACATATAGCCCAAGGCACCAAAAATATCAAGTTATACCCATAGGCACAATGCCTCTTCTCAACACAGTGTTTCAAATTGGGTGCAACACCCCAACTCAGAACAAAATCCATGGCACAATGCCGCTACAGTGGCACAATGCCCCATTCGTGGCACAATACCCTCGCCGATGCAGTTGTTCGGTTTCGAACCACAACTGCTCGCTTTGCAAGACAAAACGACCAAGTGATACTCGTGAACGAATGCACGCTCGCTCGCCCGAATTCCCGATATTTTCAATGCCTCAATGTATCATTCCAACCGTCCAAGCATAATCCCAATTATTCAACCAAAAGCCCCAAATGTATAATCCAACTCTAGCTCCAACTATCCAACGCGCAAATCATTTCAAGCCACAATCCTATCCAAACAAACGACGTACACTCTATGCACGCCTCAGTGTGGTGATTCCCAAGTTTCAGCCCAAGTGTTCAAGCCTTTACGTGTTTTCCATATTATTAGGCATGAAGGAGTAGAGGATAAGGGAAAGAGCCCACTCACAATGTTTGATCCCGTTGAGCATCCCGTCCTGCCGATACGACCAATCCCTTGAACCCGTGGTCCGATGCAAGCGCGATCTACTCAACTGGTATGACCATGTGAGCAGGCCGTGCTCTCCAAATCATCCGACCGATCGGACTAAGGAAGACGGCATTATCGCTCCCATCCAGCTATCTCAGTACTGTTCTGAACGAACACCTGATTCCCATCGAACTCCGCTAGCCATCTGCACATGAAACCAACTCAATCCTTCTTTCCAAAATCCAACAAATCAAATGTAACCAGCATTTGTTTTATTCAATCCGACTCAGCGTAACGCACCGTGCGGTTGCGAGGCGTTACACGTGTCACCGTGCGATGACTCTTACCCGCAGTCGACGTATCCACCTGCACAATCTTATCATGTTCTTCCCTGCGAATTAGACTAGCACGATAGTGGAAATATATATACGTGCAGGTCATTGGCATCACAAGCCATTGTGGACTATAGTCTGGTTAGACGGCGATCCATGCAACACGGGTAGCGAGCCCCGCTACAAGTTCTCGTATCACCCGTGCTAGTTTGCTAGCATAGCTATCTGAGTTCCGCCCGGGACGAATCAGTCTCAGTAACCCAGCGACCATTCGCAGGAACTAAATCTTGTGCACTAGTTGTCCGTGAGCCTGCGACGTCTAAAAACTAAGTTATCAAACGAAGCATGCAAGACAACATGAATGAAATATAACTACTCAGCAAAATTTGATAGCATAATCTACCTGCTCTAAGTGATCGCATTGTAAAATATGTAATATTTATTGTACAATTATAGATGAATAAATTCTAGCTACAACTGAAACATAAAATAAGTACATTCATAGCGGACAAACACGCAATAGTACGATCATTTCATGAATTCGTTTGACATGCATCAAGTATTCAAACATTCTTTTATCTTCACTCTTTTATTAAGGTATCCTTGATTGGAACGCGCAACAGTAGTGTCATTTTGTTAAGTGTGAAAACTTGAAAAAAATGGTCAAAGCTAAAGTCACACAAGTTGGTGAATCGAAGAGAGAGTTCTTCAGCGTCCCGCTCGTGCGTTGTCTTCGCGATCACCTGCATTGCATCAATAGATGATCAAAATCTCTTCTCTTTCTTTCAAGATTCGATATGAATGCGAAGTTCGAAGAACTCAAGCAATGAAAGCAGGAAGGCGCCATCAAAAATGGGCCGCGAAAACCAAGCAGCGAAAAAGTCACTCGCGACTCTGTCGTTAAGTCCTTCCTCGAGATGCAATCCACTGAATATGTGACTTGATTTCGAAGAAACTGATCCATAACGAGAAAATGATCTTGATTCAATCTGTTCCGATCAACTGATACAAACAGTGTTCCTTAGTCGCGCTTCCCGTGCTTCACTCTAACCTCAAAAAAAAGATTGCAAGAATTTTTTTCTCACAATATTACATTCATTATTTGATGTTTCAATACGAAAAGAGCAAGCATATATATAGGCATACAGAAGAGCAACATACTAACCCGCAAGCAATGTAGGACGAAAGATGCAAATGAAAAGAAATACTCTCTCCACAAGTAATGTGGTACTAAATAAACCTAATGCTAAAATGTCAATTCAAAACCACATGAGCAACGATAGGTCCTTTCCGAGATGCTTTCTACGTTTACACATGTCGAAAATCTCGTATGTGTGGTACGATGTCCTCATCATTCTTTCCGGGTAAAGGAGAGCTCGACTCTGTCGAAGCTGGGGCTCTTCTACTATCGTAGTACTCCGATGCATCTGGATCAAGTCTCTGTAAATCATCTCGGACTAGTCAAGTGTCCTCAGACTGGATTGTATTTCTGGTAGTAGAGGTAAAGAATGTCCCTCAAAAATAAGCTCAAGAGTATGAGTTAAAATCTGGACCTTTATATTCAACTAAGTCTTTAATATTAAATGTAGAACTAAAATTAAACCCTTCTGGAAGGTCGAGAACAAAAACATTATCATTCATTTTCTTCAGAATTTTGAATGGACTTGCATTTCGTACAAGCAACTTTTTGACGGTTCCTAAAGGAAGAAACTATTCTGGATGAATTCGGACAATTACATAATCATCACAGACATTGAATTCTTTAAACCTCCTTTTTAGATAAGCACGTGATTTATAGTTGATATTATTATGTTCGATTCGCTTGTTGATTTCTTTATGCAAATCATGAATGCAAATGCGAATGCAGATGCTGACTCAGATACTTTGTGAGATGTAGACATAAGAATGAGGTCTATAGGTTGTCTAGGTTTGTAACCATAAACTATTTTAGCTGGACAGACACCAGTAGAGCTATTGACAAAGTTATTATAAGACACTTATTATAAGCAAATTCAACAATGGACAGATGGATGTCCCAGTTTCCTAAATTCTCACCAACTAACGTTCTCAATAGGTTTTTCAAACTTCTATTAACGACTTCAATTTGACCGTCGGTCCGGGATTGAAAAGCTGTGAAAAAGTGCAATTTTGTTTTTATTTTGTGCCAAAGGGTCTTCCAAAAGTAACTCATAAACTTAACGTCCCTATCTGACACGATGGTTTTGGGTAAACCATGTAATCAAACAATCCAATCAAAGTAAAGCTTTGTGATTCGGAAAGAATCGCTTGTTTTGGAAAAAGGTATAAAATACACCATTTTAGAAACTCTGTCCACAACCAAAAAAATAGAATCATGCTTCCTAACGGTCTTGGAAAGGCCTAACACTAAGTCCATACTAATATCTTGACGATAGGGGACAGGTAATGGCGTGTAAAAACCAGTGTTTTGTTTTTGTTGCTTTGCTAGCTAACAAGTGTGACACTGACCAACAAGCCTACCAACATCTCGCTTAATGCTCGGCCAAAGGAATCGACGTTCTACAGCTTCAATAGACTTCTTGTTCCCAAAATGTTATGCAAGACCCTAGCATGAACTTCCCAAACAAGAAAATCCCTTAAAGATGTGCTAGGGATACACAACTTGCGACACTTGAACAAATACCCATCCTGGATAAGGAAATTATCCATATCACGAATGTTGTCATTGCTCAACAAGATAAAAATATGTTGAAAATCAGGACATGACGCGTACTCTCCTTTAATTCATTCAAAACTCACTACTTCAGCACTCATTTCAGAAAAGAGAAATGATCGACGGCTGAGCGCATCGGCAGCCTTATTTTCAACTCCCGCTTTATGTTGAATGGTGTAAGTGTAATCATGCATAAACTCTACTAATCTCCCATGTCTAGCATTTAACCTCTTTTGTGAGTTAATATACCTAAGGGCTTCATGGTCTGAAAAGATGACAAATTCTTGTGGAAGCAAGTAATGTCTCTAATAGCGAAGAGCTTGTACTATCGCGTACAACTCCTTATTGTAGGTAGAGTAACGTTGTCGAGCATCATTCAGTTTCTCACCGAAGTAGGCAATTCCACCGATACGAATGCCCAAAGCATCACATGTGACTTCAAACACCTTCGAGAAATCAGGAAGGCGCATAACATGAGATTCTACCATCTTTATCTTAATCTCCTCAAAAGCTCTACTAGCAGCTTTGGTCCACTTAAATTCATCTCTTTTAAGCATTCAGTCATATGTGCTATAATGGTACTAAACCCCTTAATAAATATGCGATAAAATGTGGCAAGTCTATGAAAACTTCTCACAACTCTTGGGTTCAGGCCATTCCTCGATTGCCCTAATTTTTTCAAGATCAGCAGACTCCTTCAGAAGAGACCAAAAATTCCAATAAGATTACTTTGTCTATAAGGAATGTGCACATCTTTAGATTAGCATACAATTGCTCATTTCTCAAGACAGAACAAACTTGACGTAGATAGTCCAAATGTTGCTTATGAGAACGGCTATAAATGAGAATGTCATCAAAGTATACGACCAAAAAGTGTCCCATAAAATATCGTAAAACTTGTGTCATCACTCGCATGAATGTACTCGGAGTATTACTCAACCCAAAGGGCATTACCATACACTCGTACAAGCCATCCTTTGTCTTGAAGGCAATTTTTCATTCATTACCCGGTCGGATGCGAATTTGATGATAGCCACTTTTGAGATCAATCTTGGAGAAGATCGTGGCTCCAGACATCATGTCTAGTATATCATCTAACCGAGGGATCGAAAATAGATACTTAACGGTGATCTTATTGATGTCACGACTGTCTACACACATGCACCAAGTACCATCCTTCTTAAGTGTAACAAGACAGGTACTACGCAAGGACTCAAGCTCTCTCGTACAAATCCATTCCTAAGCAACTTGTCAACTTGTCTTTTTAGTTCCGCATGTTCATTTGGGTTCATTCGATAGTGTGGCAGGTTGGACAAACTTGCTCCTGGTACGAGGTCAATTGCGTGTTGAATATTACGCATAGGTGGTAAGTTAATGAAAAGGTCTTTAGGGAAGGCATCAAAAAATTCCTCTATTACATGAAGGATCTCAGTAGGAGGAGTCAACTTGGTAGGTTCTTTAGGAATTTTATGGGAAGTGAGGATGAAGAGATTTTCCTTCGATAATTTTGCGAGTCATTTCTTTAGCACCAATTAAATTCAACCCCTTGGGTTGCTTATTTGGACTGGGTTACGGATCACTGCTTCTCGGCTATACAGGGTAAATCTTGATTTTCTTTCCGTCATGTTCAAACATCACCATGTTCGAATGACCGAAAATATAAACATCATTATCGTACAAACCATGGTCTCCCAAGAATTATTTGACCTACGTCCATGTCCAAGACATCACACAAAATCTTGTCTTTATATATTGCAAATTGAAGTGAACAAAACACCTTCCTTGGACTTGGAGGACAGTCTCATTGTTCCAAAATACCTTATAAAACACCTTATAAAGGACTAAGATATGGAACTGCTTTAAGGCCCACTTTAGATATTGCAGAAGCGAAAATAGTATTTGTTAGAGTTATTTTATTTTGTTATTTATCATATGAGGGTATAATAGTAATTGTGGGTGTACTGCATATCAATATAAATAGACATGAGATGCAACCTAGGGTTTAAGGCCCTTGCAATCTCCTTTCTCATATTCTCTCTTCCCCTACTTCCCCTTCTCCTCTCTATCTCTAAACTTAACTTGGTATCAGAGCATATATTTGTAAGTACTGTACATCCCATCCCCGACCAACGGAGATCTGTAAAAAAAAAATTTGCTGTTTTTCGTCTACTTTTCATGATTCGCCGTTCGTCGTTCGTTGTTCGTGGTCGTTCGTGGTTCGTTTATGAGATCTAGGGTTTCTACAGATCTCCGTTGGTTATTCGTCGTCGGTTGAGGTTCGTTGTGAGATCTAGGGTTTCAAAGATCTCGTCTTTCTGTTGCATCTGCAAGTATGGTGGGGACCGAATCTTCTAGCGAGGTTAATAGTGGTGGTGGTAGCAGAGGTGGTTCTCCTTTTACTGTTATTCATAATGATGAATTGGGAAAGTCGATTACAGCGGTGAAACTCAATGGTGCGAACTATCTTGCCTGGTCCAAGTCTATCAAAGTGGTGTTAAGGGAGAAGAAGTTGAAGTTTTTGACCGAAGAACCCCTGCCTGAAACGTCCGCTGAGTATGAAGATTGGATGAGTGCAGATGCATACGTTATGTCGTGGTTGTGGCATAGTATGGAACCACATATCGCTGCTAATGTTCAGTGGTGTGAATCAAGCAAACATATTTGGACATCTCTGGAAGAATCTTATTCGCAGAAGCGAAACGTTGCCCGTATCTATGAGTTGTACGAGTTATTGTTCAATACAAAGCAAAATGGGAAGCCTGTGAATGAATATCTGGCTTCAAAGAAGGCTTTGTGGGAGGAACTGCTTCAATATCATCATGTTACTACTGATTTGAAGGAAGCTTGGAGACAGAAGGAAGAGTTTCATGTTTCACTCATCCTAGCCGGCTTGGATCCTGCGCTCGAACCTTATAAAGCTCAAATCCTTGCTGGAGAGCAGTTACCTACGGTGGCAGATACTCTCCCGTCTCAATCGTTCCTTTCTGGGACAGAGTTCTGTGGTGCCGAGTACTGACTCTTCTGCCCTAGTTTCTAATATTGTTGGTCGTGGTGGTGGACGTGGTATTGGACGTGACGGTAGAGATGGTGGTCGTAGTTTTGGTCGAGGAGGAGGCCGTGGTGGTAGAGACAATGGTCGTGGTGGTGGCCGCGGTGGTGGTGGTGGCCGTGGTCAACCACGAAAGTGTAACTATTGTGGAATGCTCGGTCATGTAGAAGACTATTGTTGGGACAAATGGGGCAAACCAGAATATGCACATCAAGTGCATGATGAAAATTTGCAGTCCCAGGACACCACTTCTGCTCCCAGAGATAATACTTTGGGTTTCAATCAGACTTCAACGTCCGATACCTCATCTCCATTTCAACAGATCCTCAAGAAGTTGAACGCGCTTGCTAGTACCACCTCCCAACCTACTACAACCATGGCACATATAGGTAATCCTGCTTTTGTGGCAACCCAGTCACCATCCACCTCTTGGGTCATCGACTCAGGAGCAAGCTCTCACATGTCTGGTATAACATCTATCTTTCATAATCGTAGTTCCATGAAACATAATATTATCTTGGCTGATGGGTCTACTCGTCCTGTGCTTGGGAAAGGTGTCATTCACCCTACTCAATCACTATCATTATTTGATTCATTATATGTGCCTAATTTTCCATTTAATTTGTTATCTGTGAGCCAGTTAACCAAATCTCTTCAATGTTCTGTGACATTTTCTCCCAATTCGTGTATTTTTCAGGACCTCAGGACGAAGAAGACGATTGGTTCGGGGCATAAAAAAGATGGACTGTACTACTTGGATCTACCTGGAAAGGCCTTCACTTCTGTTTCTACTTCTCTGTTGCAGTGGCATTATCGTTTGGGACATCCGTCTTTAGCTAAGTTGCGTCAAGTTGTTCCTAATTTGAGTCATGTTTCTAGTCTTGAATGTGAGGCTTGTCAGTTATGCAAGCATCACCGTAGTTCATTTCCTCGTCGTAGTGAGAGTCGTCAATTAGAGTCTTTTGATCTTGTTCATTCTGATATTTGGGGTCCGTCTAGAGTCAAAAGTCCGAAAGAATTTCAGTATTTTGTTATTTTTATTGATGATTATTTCAGAATGACTTGGTGTTATTTAATGAAAGAAAGATCTGAGTTTCCAAATGTATTATCTGTCTTTTATAATGAAGTCTATGTTCAGTTTAATAAACGTATCAAAATTCTGCGTTCTGATAATGCTTTGGAGTATACTCAATCTTCTGTGAACAGTTTCTGTGTTGATCGTGATATGATTCATCAAACCAGTTGTGTCCACACCTCTCAACAAAATGGTATAGCCGAACGCAAACATCGACACATTTTAGATGTGGCTCGAACTCTCATGTTCAATATGCATGTCCCCAAACAGTATTGGGCAGATGCCGTTCTTACTACATGTTATCTTATTAATCGCATGCCATCATCTGTATTAAATAACAAAGTTCCATTTACTATATTACATACAGATGTCGCACCCTTTTCCTTATCTACTCGAGTGTTTGGCTGTGTCGCTTTTATTCATAACTTGGAACCTAATCGAGATAAGTTGGCTCCTAGATCTCTGAAGTGTGTCTTTCTTGGTTATCCCCGTACTCAAAAAGGTTATCGTTGTTACAGTCCACAGTCACGCAAATATTATGTCAGTGCGGATGTTACATTCTTTGAGTCTACCCCTTTCTTTCCTCCAGGAGACCGTTGTATTCCTTTTACAACAGATTTGATATCTTCCATACCACTTCCGGTCATTCCTGAATCAATTTCTGTCTCCATTCCCCATTTATAGGTTTATCAGAGATCCAAGGACAGGCCAGTGGTTCTGCAAAATTCAGCCTTCAACCAATCATCTTCCGTGCCTGAGGTTTCTGCTCCCATCACCACAGATCCAGATGATCTTCCTATTGCTCTCAGAAAAAGACGCCTTTGTACCACAAAGAATAAGCATCCCATTTCTAACTATGTTTCATTACACCGTGCTTCATCATCTTTTCATGCATTTGTTGTTTCATTGTCTTCTACTTTTATTCCCAAAACTTACAAGCAGACTATGTCATCTTCTGGTTGAAAAAGTGCAATGGATGAGGAGATGTATGCTTTACATCAAAATCAGACTTGGGAGCTTACATCACTTCCTGTTGGAAAACAAACAGTGGATTGTAGATAGGTGTACACTGTTAAGTATCATCCTGATGGTTCTGTTGAGCGCCTCAAGGCACGGTTGGTTGCCTTATCTCTCCAGTGGCTCGGCTGAATTCAGTTCGGATTCTTATTTCTGTAGCGGTTAATCACTGATGGCCTATATATCAGCTGGACATAAAGAATGCTTTCTTGCATGGTGACTTACAGGAGGAGGTTTATATGGATCAACCACCGGGATATGTTGTAGCAGGAAATAAAAGACTCGTATGTCGATTGAAGAAAGCATTATATGGACTGAAACAGTCACCTCGTGCTTGGTTTGACAAGTTCAGTTCAGTTCTCATTCAGTATGGCTTTCGGCATACCACATCAGATCATTCAGTGTTTTGCCATTCTTCCTCAGTAGGTATTATCGTATTGATTGTTTATGTTGATGATATCATTATATCTGGGAGTGATCATGCTGGAATTGCGGACTTGAAGGCCTACCTTAGTCGTCAGTTTCATACTAAGGATTTGGGTCTTCTTCGATATTTTCTTGGAATCGAGGTTGCTCGATCTAAGAAGGGGGTGTATCTGTCACAACGCAAGTATGTTCTAGACTTGCTTTCCGAGACTGGGATGTTGGAGTGTAGGCCAGTTGAGACTCCTATGGATTATCATGACAAGCTTGATGCTGAGAGGGGAGAGTTATTTGAGAATGTTGGATATTATAGACGTTTGGTTGGCAAACTTATATATCTTACTGTTACTCGACCAGACATCACATATGCAGTTGGAGTAGTTAGTCAGTTTATGCATGCCCCTCGGCAACCACATTGGGAGGCTATCTCTCGCATTCTTCGATACTTGAAGGGTGCACCTGGAAAGGATTTGTTGTACAAACCTTCCCAGTTGCTTACGGTGACTGGGTTCAGTGATACTGATTGGGCAGGCAGTCGCAGTGATAGGAGGTCTACTTCTGGCTATTGTACGTTTATGGGTGGCAATCTTGTCACGTGGCGTAGTAAGAAGCAGAATGTTGTGGCTCGTTCTAGTGCAGAGGCCGAGTACCGTGCGATGGCTCATACAGCTTCTGAGATGATGTGGATGCAGTCTCTTCTTCATGAAATGGGAATTATGATTCCTATTCCGATGGAGATGTATTGTGATAATCAGTCGGCAATGTTTATCGCAAGTAATCCGGTGTTTCATGAGCGCACGAAGCATATCGAGGTGGATTGTCATTTTGTTCGTGATTTGTTGCTGAAGAAACAGATTGTCACTCCTTATGTTCGGTCAGAGGATCAATTAGGTGATATCCTCACCAAACCACTTGCTCGCGGTCCATTTTCTGATTTATGTAGCAAGCTGGGCATGTCTGATCTATATGCTCCTGCTTGAGGGAGGATGTTAGAGTTATTTTATTTTGTTATTTATCATATGAGGGTATAATAGTAATTGTGGGTGTATTGCATATCAATATAAATAGACATGAGACGCAACCTAGGGTTTAAGGCCCTTGCAATCTCCTTTCTCATATTCTCTCTTCCCCTACTTCCCCTTCTCCTCTCTATCTCTAAACTTAACTGTATTAATGCAAGTACCACTATCTACAATCACCTTGCAGTTCTTATCTCAAATCGTTGTAAAAGTGTGAAAGATCATGTGTCGTCTCCCGTCATCGCTAACCTTAGGTTGAGACAAGGCGCACCTAACAACAGCTAATATATGAGACCGTATGTAACCTAAGACGGCGTCATTTACTTCCTCAAGGTATCGGCCGAGACTATCAAATTTTATTGTATCGGTCCGTATGCACCTTCATCAATGTGATTAGCGTAGCCCTCATCATCGAGTATTAACTCTTCTTCAAATTGTTCCTCAATAAAATTGATCTTAAAAGGACTAGAACAATTTGCAACGACATATCCATATCCTTGAAATTTGAAACACTTTACGTTTGGACCAATCTTTGAAAATTCCTTCTCAACATCGGATCGGATTTTAGGGTGTCCGATCTGATACTCGTAAAAAAATATCGATATCGGCCGAGACTACCGGAATTTATTGTATCGGTCCGTATCGGCCAATACGTAACCGATACAGACAGATACGGACTGATACGAACAATTACAGAGTCAAACAAATTGTGACATTACAACAACAAAAAAACATAAATCAACAACAGAAAAGCATAGATCAGTGTCAAATCCAGCAAAAGAAACATTGAATCAAGAAAAAAAAAGCAATAAATACAACAGAAAATGCAATAATTGAGAAAAAATTATATATAAATTAAATGAAAAACCATAGAAAATTACCTCAACTTCTCTGCCACCGACGCTGTTCGTGCTCCGCTACCCTTGCTCCGCGTCATAGGTCGTGAAAAAAATAGGATGGAGGCGGAAAGGAAAACCACACATACGATCTGGTCTATATGAATTACTTTCCTTCTGCGGTGTGGAGACTCACATCGGACCGCAAAACGATGTTCCAAAAGCTGAAGCAATTTCAGACCAGACACTGACCTGATTTAATTTTCTTATAATTTAATATCTAATTTAACACATAGATACAAGAAAAGATCTTACAAAACCCAATTAGTCTGCTATACACCCACGAATGTATTGGAGGTGGGGACCACCTCTGGCAAATCACATGGGTACACAAAGACCCATGCACTCAGTTCTTTCTCTCTGTCCACTTTATGTCATAGTTTACTCTAGGATTTTTGTGATTTGCCAGTAGAATTTTGTTCAGCCTCATGGCCATGGGCACATGAGGAGTCCATTTTTGTTCACCCACAAATACTAGGGTGTTTGATCACCCTCCAATAGAAAATGCACACGTGGCATTTTCATCCAAACAAAACCATCTTGCAAGTGGTTTTGTTCACCAACCAAGGTGGTTTTGACTTTAAAAATGCCACGTGTGCATTTTCTATTGGAGGGTGAACAAACACCCTAGTATTTGTGGGTGAACAAAAATGGACTCGGCACATGAGCACCTCTGACCCAGACCAATGGGCAGATGGACCACCTCTGACCCATGGGCACAACACAGGTTTACTCAGGCAAGTCACAAGTGCAACAAACATATTTCACAGTTTATACTCTAGGATTTTTGTTCAACCTCATGGACACATGGGGCACACGCAGATCCATGGACCACCTCTGACCCAGACCAAGACTCAGTTATTTTTGTTCAGCCTTTCTTTCCCCCCATTAAGTATCACTGATATATAATTAAGTGCAACAAATATATTTCATAGTTTATTAATTGAAAAACTAAAAAATAATGCTTATACAAAATATTATTGTATGTAATACTTAAATAATACATAAATATATAAATTATTTTGTATGTAATACGTATTTCATAGTTTATTATTTATATATTTTATAAGTATAATATTATTGTATATAATACTTAAATAATGCATAAATATGTAAACTATTTTTTTGTAAAATTTTACTAATTTATTAATTAATATTGGCGATACTATCAATACCAAAAAATTCGATACTCCGATCCGATACCGTCGATACTGCCGATACCGATACTTATACAAAATGTCCGATACCGATACCGATACTTTGAACCTTGATCTACCCTAGGTTGGGGTGGGTTGGAAATAGTTCGATTATGGTATGGATTAGAAGGTGGAGTAATACATCTCTTCAATACATAAAAGCAATTTATAACAAAAAGCTACAAACTGGTAAAATAGAATGAAATTGACATATAAGATAAGAAGAAAATGTATACCATTGAGTTCAAAGCTATGTAGTTAAAAGACAGAAAGTTTACCTGAAGAGAAGTTGCTAGAATAGACAAGGGGATTCCTTTGGTAGAGGCTGCGTCACTAGGACTAAGCAGAGCCAACAAAGTTTCTTTTAAAGGCTTCAACAGAGCTTGATTGCTTGCTGCCAGAGGGCCCAAATGAGTGCATGCAACCTTAAGAGCCATAGCAAGATTACCATCACAGACCAGTTTAAGAAATTCAACCTGATACCAGCGCAATGATACTCATCAATCAAACAGCCGACAATTTGCAAATGATAGCAAGTAATAAGAAATTTCTTGGGTAAAGAGATGGTTGTACCTGCTTTAATTGGAAAAATAGAATAGAATTTTGCACAAAAAAGTCTGGATCGATGGCATTTAGTTCCTCAAACACTTCAGCAGCCAATCCCTTCTCAGCCAAATCTTTAATTTCTAAAAGAATCTCATACTTATTATCCTCCAAGCCATTGAGATTTTCCAAGAACGAATGATTGTTAGAAACCTAATAAACAGAAATCTTTAAACATTATTTTCAGTGAGAAATGTTTGCAATCGAAGAATCTTTGTTGTAGAGTTACACATACTTGATCTTTGACAAGTCTACATCCACTATTGTCAAGAAAGGACATAAAGTCTTGTTTATTCATCTCAGAGGAGGAAGCATAAGGGGTAACTTCCCACTTGTCAACTCGTCCCCTCCATCTCTTACGACTTCTTTGTCTATTTGAATGATACCTGCTTCTACGCAACCTTCTGGAACTTTGTTCATGATTAGCATCACTGGTGCTGCAATCTTCACGATGGTTTGTCGTTTCCAGTGCAAATCTCATCACAACATCAATAGCTTGTGTGCTCACAGAATCAGCATTAGCTTCTCCAGCACATTCTGAGTCAACATTATTCACAGAGGTTTCACCATCAGAAAGTTTACTGTTTCTAGAATCGAAGTTCAGAAAATCTTTCGATTGACCATTTGCATGTTTGGCTGCTGCACCAATAAAACGAATTAGTAAAGATGAACTTGTACCAGCAGTATAAATTCACACGTCACACTGGTAAAAGAAATATCTGTCTGCACACAATTTTACCAGATGGAGATTTAATACAGCTGTCCGCTATTCCTCTATATACACAATAATCCTGGACAATTTCGTCAAGCAACGAGACATTCATTCTCACCCGGCACAACTCATTCTGTAGACGTGGAAATTATTTTGTCAATGTTGGAAGACATTTAAAACACTATTTTCCCTAATTAGAGGCAATAAATTAATATCAGGATAATAACAGTAAAATAAAGACACATACATGCCTGAGAGCATATGTTCTTTTTGTGCTATTCTAGATTTATTACTGGCAAAATTCACAATTAGTAGGAAAATGTTAGTCAATGACTCAATGCAGTATATACAAGACGAATGTAGCTTCATACTCAAACAAGAGCCATCAATAAAGGAATGGAAAGAGAGTCGAGAGCACCAATAGGATAGAAAAAATCTAGAAGCATATCCCAAACGACTATTCACCTTCTATGACAGTTTCTGAGAACATAAAGGAAGTATAATAGTATAAACAAGGAAGCATCATCAACAAGATGTCAAAATAGAAAGCTCAAGCCATAGAAAATATTAGGTTAAAATAATGGATGACGCAAAAGCATAATTTCATGTCCATGGCAAAATCCTCGAAGGACAAGATTTGAACACAACAGCAGGTCATTAAATACATGAGATCCACAACAAAAGTGGCAGTGCTGCAAAAAAAAAGTCCCCGGAAACCAGTAAGTTAACAGCGACCTTATATATTAGGGACACAAGGAATTTGTTCTGGATGGGGATAGATATAATGTCCATATCAGTATCAGGTATTAAAGATAAATCATGTTGAGATTGATTGAGAAGGCAGTAAGCATGCGAGATGGAGGAAAGCAAGGGATGGTGGCTAACCCTAATTTGGTGGACAAAAATAATAGTTGAGATAAAGAACATACTCTCCATAAGGAGAGTTTCTTGTTTATAATTTATAACCAACACAAATACGAACATAAAAATACTCTAAGTCAAGAATACAAATATAAAGCCATAGAGTCGATGTAAAAACAAAATATGGAAAGAAGTGGACTCTTGACTCAATCTATAAATACATACCAAAATAACTACTAATCCTAAAATAGACCCAAAACATATTATATTCATCTACACAAAGCCCTCAAGTTGAACATGTTGAAAAACATATGCAACTTGCAATAAATCTAAAAAAGAATGAGAATTGGTTAAGAAATCGAAGGAAAACCCAAGCTCCAGAACTCATTTTGGACAGTATCAGAGCCAATGGTATACCGGCGGTATACCGGCAGGCCTGTAATGGGCCAGAATCAAGTTCTGAGTTGAACTTCGATTTGCGTTGGATGACACCGATCCCGTGTAAATTGACACAACCCTAGCTAACACTTTCGTATACGTATTTGCCATGCTAGACCTAGGTTCTGGCTCCATTAGATCCCTTGGATACCCAGCATCCCATTTGGTTCATTTACGACGCGAATATGAGATTTTCTGGATTTTTGGATTCCGATATGCGTTGAAGTGTAGCTCTTATCTTATGACACATTTAGTCACATGCCTACCTCGCACGAGTTGTCATGCTATTAGTTTGCACCGATACGAATCGTATCCACCTGCGCCTACATGTTATACCCCTATGTATGTATATATATATATATATATATATATATATATATATATATATATGCCACTCTGATACACCTCAGTTCCTCGTATTTTTACACGATTCCCCACGCTTACACCGTGAGGGGTCGGTCCTGCACATTGATATATTCTCGGGTTTGTAAAACAGATTACACTGGCACTTGGAGTCAAACCTCAAAGTTATCCCATTATACTGTCCTTAGCTAGAAAATCCAGTTCACGGCTTGTCTCAAATTGTATCCCAAACCGGTTTACCTGATACTGTTCCAGCGATACGAGAGCATTATATTTATTCCAGCATTCCCGACATTCGTGTTAGATATTATAGATGCCAGTTAACCTGGTGGTCGAGCCGATAACCACCATTGTTCTGGCTTGTTATGACATACATAAACGAGTGCAACTTGATCGAATGAGCGCACGTATTCACATATCCGGAACAGTATCCAGTATTCCTTGTTACGACATGTTACGGCATTATAAGATCAATTCACCTAGTGTCTACAACTCGTGGATCAAAATATAAGTGTAGGGTTAATATAACTAGAGTAATCACGTAGATCCTTAGGGAGGAGTGTATTCCGATTTTCATGCTATCTTGTTGGCTAGCCATCTAAACTCGATGATTCCCACAAGGAAATACCGATCTGTCTGATAAACTATGTTACACTATTGATATATACCGCATAGATAGTCTCCTGATACTGACAATGAGATGCCATCCTGTTATATTTTGTATTTTGACTAGCGAGCACTGCATTCTGCAACACATGATTTGACGAATCCTTATTGTATTAGTAACCAGGATAACCTAGGTATATTATCAATAACAAATTGTAGGAATTTGTTTGGCCGATACAATGTTGTTTGCTTTGATCTATTTTTGTGTTCTATTTGATTTCTCAATATATCATTAGACATGCATTGGTACTAGATCGTCTCCCGCTCCAGTTACCTTGTCATAGCCATATTTACATTTTCTTACTTATTTTATGAGATTGTGCCTTGGTACCGTACATATCTTTGCATTATTGTTTTGTGCTTAGTTTTGATATCATGCTTATTGTTTTTAGTTCCCGATATTATGTTCCTGACATTATGCTTTCCCAATATACATATTTGTTGTTATGTTCTGTGTGTTTTGTTAGGTTTTGCCTACCTTCGAGCTTCCCTTGTAGTACGTGCTATTAAGGGTTGACCCATCGAATTTTGTATGATCAAATCTCGTAGCAGAGCATGAGGATCTTTCACCACTTCCACTCCATGGCGTGCACTAGGAGAACAGCCACCAAGGAGCCTGAGAGGGTTTTTTCTCCCCCACTCTTACATCTATATATCCATTCTTTTGTAACGTTTAGCCAAGGGTGCATATTTAGCTCTTCTACGTCTGGGAGCATGTTTCCTCTCTTTTGGACACCACATTGTATATTTAGACTGCAGTTGATTATATAATCATGTATGATTGACACTTGTGCTAGTATCACATTTTGATTTATTAGCTTCATGATCATTTATATATAACTTTTGGAACGCCTTACTACTATTTCATTATATATCATATCCAATTGTTACTTGTTTGACGGATTGAGACAGGAATTACTGGTAGGCCATTGGAGATGGTCAGATTATAGAGTAATTGCCTTGTCTTTATACAGCTACTGGGTGTTGGTGGACTTCGTAGTGCGTAGCTGGCCTAGTATACGCCTCTGTATTATCTGGTATTGGGAATTATACCTGAAACCGCATAAATATTGAACATGCTATTTTACCAAATAAAAATGTTTTTGGACCTAATAAGGAGCATGATTACAATGCATCATCAACCACCACCTCAAATACAAAACCTATTACTAAATATAGAAATATTAGTTGTTTGACTTGATATATTTACTGTATTTCTATCCTTAAGATCTAGTTGACGACAATGTTTTCAATCAATATCTTTTCGGTCTTTTCTTTATTGACTTGACAAAATCAAAAGATAAAAACATGGGTACTTTATTTGGTAAGTCTGTAGGGGTTCATACTGGGGTTCGTCTACACACCAATCAAATTCGTTTATTTTACTTATTTTACATTTTGGGTACTTTACGATTATTTATTTAGTACTTCATAGGTACCTTTCTAGTGTAGCTCATTGGATATGACCTTGAATTTCAAAATACAACTTAGGTAATTTTGTTTTAGAAATCGAACTTCATCATTTGAAACTTAAATAACATAGTTTCAACAAAAATATCGCTTGATCACCATTTTGAAGATATTTAGACTCTTTAGTTTTGATCATGAATTGAAGAAAATGTGTTTATTGTCTTGTATGTGTGTATATATAATACCATCCACAAGTATTAGCTCAAGTGGCAATGACTTGCAGGCATAACGACCCGAGAAACTAAGTCAGAGGTTCGAATCCTCCTGGATGCGCTATGCACTTAAATACTAAGGAAATCAGATAGCGGCTGATTAAAAGCCAAACCTGGAGTGGTTTACCCAGGCAAGAGGATCGTGGTACCAACGGTTAACCCAAGTAGAGTATGCAATGGAGATTTTCCTGAACGGTGGATCAAGAAGTTGCATAATGCAAATCGAAGATCAACGTGCAGAAAGTCAGACCTGGACAAAGTCCAAGGTAATATATGTAATAAAAAAAACTCGAGCTTAAGCCGGACTATATATATATATATATATATATATATATATATATATATATATATATACACCACAACGTACCTTTATTGTGAAATTTTTAGAACTTGTCATACTTTCTTACAAGGTCGTTCATACCTGATACTCATGCTCGTACATGTGCTTGATTATTAAAATTTGTGGTGGAAAACCTACTACTTACAATAGAAATATTAGTTGAATTATTATGTAAACACTAAATTTCTAAAAAAAATTATTTATTACAAAAATGAAAAAGAAAGAAAAGAAAAAGTACATTAATGAGCCTAGAGCACTTCAAATGCACCTCAAAGTAGGCATAAACCCTCAAAAGCGGGTGTGAGGCGCACGAGGCGCACATCTCATGTGCACATAGGTGAATGAGCCTCATAGAAAATGAGGTGCAAGGGTGAGCCTCTGGCCTCATGGGAGTTTTAGAACACCATGTAAGCAATCCTTTATCACGACCAATAAATTACATGCCATCATGAAACAAGTGATACTTCACATGGAGTAACTGTTAAATATAGAAAAGGAACCTGAAATGCCTGAAATAGATCTCCTTTAGCAAACCTCAAGCTGTCAACTGCAGCTTGCCTTGTCAGCTCCACAGCATGTGCAAGGGCTTGTATATCAACCTGGATATTAGAATTATAAGCAATCTGAACTCCACAAATCAACTAAATTATGAATCGAACATAATTAAACAGAACATCTACCTCATCAAATGGGGGTGCCTCAAATAAACTCTCCTGTGGAGTTGCAGAGGGATCACGATCCTCAAAGAGTAACCTATCAGTAAGATCTGATATAGGCGATGAAATGCCTTGACGAAGGCAATAAGCCTTATGGATACTGCAGATATAGAGTCAAGAGGAATATATAAGATCTACAAAGGGCTAAACCAACAAACTGAAAAGCTGCAACAAGAATTCTTTTATAACACAGAGAGATGTTGTCTACGATGCTGTCTACCTTATCAAGTATCGTAACGCCATTGGAAAAACAGGATCATAGGCATGTAAATACGCTCTTAAAATGGTAGACAGTAATCCAGCAAGATCAAGCCTCCGCTCTTCAGACCACTGAAACACAAAAAATAACAAAATACTTTCAACTTTATACAGCCACAATTACGAAAACATTACTGCTAATTGCATTAAAATTCATTATTGAAATAGGGTTCTCATGGGCATGGGCTCAATTTGAAACGCACCAAGACCGGCTTCAGCTTCCTTATAGTACCAGCAAAGACTGACTGATTTGTAAACAGGATGAAGCTAAAGCAATAGTCGAGGAGCAATCTACTCTGGTTGTCACCTAATAAGGTCAGATATTATGTACAGTAGTTAAGTTGAGACAAACTAGTGATTTATGAGTGGGACTGTTGTGATTGTGAATTTCTAATCATTTCTTCTACAGAGACGCCGAATGTCAGTCGTCGTTCACTCAGACTCGATTTCCTTGGCCCTGGCAGAGGAAAAATAACAGCAGTCCAAAGGTCTCTTTCCTACTTTAACAAGCCTACTTTATATCATTTCTGTTTCCTAGGAGTTTCTATGCCCCAAAGAGAGATAGATAGATACTCCACTCTTACATATTAGTATATTACTGAGTGTGGACAAAATAAATTGGTATCAAGTCCAAGTCTCTTTCCTAATTAATTCTCTTATCAACATTGTTGACCCAACTTGATTCTAGTCTTCTCCCAATTATAGCGACTTCTAATCCCTCTATTGTTCACCTCAAAGTCATAGTGTGCAGGAACAATCATGGTCACCATGGTGCATCAAAAAAGATTCTAACTGCCTATGCTTCAAGCATAGTCACACTTTTGTTACACCTCCCATCCTAGTTTTTCATTTTCTGGGTCTTAGTATATAAGTGGACATCTTTATTAGAACTTTGGTGTAGGATGACCAATTTAAGACTCTTTGAGGTCTAAAACTTCAATGAGGAAATACAAACTGAACATTTTTTAGGTTTTATACTAAGTAGCTGTCAGTGAAGTAAATTTATTTGAGATGTAGTGAAGTAAATTTATTTGCTCGACTAACATCTCATATTTATAGTTGGTAATGCTTTTGGCTGAAATAAATGAATCCAATCTCTTTAATGATACAACAAAATTGAAGTTGTATAACATTATCACAAGTGCTCATAGTATAACAGTTGAAGAAAAATGATGAACCATTTAGGAGTCAATTAGGCTTTGATTAGGGCCAGAATTAGTTATTGGTGAACTTTTACACCACCATATCCCAAGTGCATAATTGTTTTCCAGTAAGGAACAGGTTAAATTGGCCAACGCTGTTGAGAGGCCCAAAGACGAGGTATATGTGTCCCAAACCACTTGGGGAGATTCGAGCCTACAGGGCTAGAGTTAACAGACAAAATCAACATCCAGCCTTGAGTTGGAACAACACAAAAAATCAGGAAGCATTGTTTGGGAGCCGAAACGCGTGGTCTATGTTGATCAGCAATATATCACCGTGGAAGGCACCTATCAGCAAGCTATCACTATGGAGTAACAAGCGGGGGTTCATTTGTAGCCGGATTGTCCAGTTTGGATCCGGATCCGAATCCGACTAGCAACACGGATCTATTGTTTCAGATCCTTTGGACCGGAATCCAGAACTAATTTTGTTACTACATTAAGATCTATATCCAGATTCAATTTTAATGCATCCGGATTCCATTCCACTTTGCAGATCCGGATATGCAAGTATCCATATAAGTATATAATTATAGTAATATATCAGTAACAATATTCTACCACTACGCAACACTCTATTCGTGACAAAACCTGTTATAAACAAAGTATATATCAGTACTAACAAAAGATAACTCACGTTAATTGATACGTGATTAAATCAATATCACCCTTCTCTTGAGAACCCAAACACATTGAATCCTCTCCTCTCCAAAATTGTCAACATGTTTTGACTTCTGGCTTCAACCTCTCTCCATAACCCTCTCTCCGAGTCGTTCACCATCAAAGTTATCTCCCTTTCTCCGCTTCTTTCCTTTTATATCTGATCCACATTCTTATTCGCTTCTTCATCCATATCCAAATCCAAATCCGGTTTTGGCAAATATGATTATTGATTTTTATTTCCAAACAATATTTGTATATGTATCCGTTATTAGACAAATAAATATGGATATGGTATTACCTATACCCAAAACGTATCCATTCTGAGTGCAGCCCTATGCAGACAGTGAACGAGAAGAAAGGATGCACCTTGGTGTAACTTAGGAAATTAAACCATCTTGTGCATCTATTAGTGTGAAAGGATTAGAAGATGGAAGATGAAAACAAAAGATGAATAGCTTCCAAAAATGATCAGCCGGTGAATTTTGTGGATGATAAAGAGGATTCAACTGGTCAACCATGGATGCGTACATGGAAAAGGTTCAAGAAATTATTCTTATATTTTCCTATGATTTATGGGAAACAATATAAGTAGAGTTGAAAAAGTTGGAGCATAAAATAGTGATTGCAAACTGTGAAAGCTAAAATTATTGTGGTTGAGGATGAGGTGAAGTAGGTCCGAAGATGACCTAGACCTAGAGGGGCGATTTATATGAAATTATGCAATGATTTCACAAACTTAGATCAGCAGAAGTTTAATTGTAAACAAAGATAAAAATCTACCCAAAGAACCGCAAAAGATCACAAAAGCAATCAATTAAATAAGAGTTACGGATTGAATTTACCAAAGTGTCGTGAAGTTGCACCAAGCAATTAGAACAGATCAAATCCCCATCTACGAAGAAGATAAATCCACGTGTCAAAGCTTTTGTCCAAGGTTCGAACAATCAACCTTGATGCAGTGCAAAGGAAACTTGACTTTGGAGTGAATTGTAATGGGATTTGGGATTAGGGTTTACATAAGATGAATAAGGAGAAAAAGAAAAGAAAAAAAATCTACTCCAAGCAAGACATGAAATCATAACTTTAAACGAATTTCTAATTTCTTCAATGAATAAAACTTAGAGCATACATGAGTTTACTTTATATAACCATAAAAGTCTTGACATCCAAGAAACTAATCCTTAAAAGACAACAAGTATGCCAACTATCATATCTCTAAATTTAATAAATTCTAATATAAGTACTAAATATAACTAATCCTAATAACCAACCACGTGTACCGGCATAAATAAAAAATCATATGCAGTAATTAGAAACCATGTGTACTAATTAGACATAGAGCTTCTCCTTTCAGAAGCATCTTAAAACATTAGCAAATGATGAGTATGGTCCTTTGGGGTACAACTAAAAGCTAGGATGTCACTTAAACATATCGCCACAGACTTGTCTAAGGAAGGATGCAAAACATGAGTCATCCTCCTCATAAATGTACGACGAGCATTGGATAAACCAAAGGGCATGATTAATCACTCATATAAACTCATCATTTATCTTAAAGGCAATATTCCCCTCATAACCTTAGCGAACGCGAATCTGGTGATATCCACTGAGCAGATCGACCTTCTAATGTGTCAGCCATGGTGTCAAGAAGATCGTTAAGCCTGAGGATAGGAAACCTATACTTGATCGTGATTTTGTTGATGGCACGACTATCTACATACATCATTCATCTACCATCTTTCTTGCGGGGTTGGGGTTGAGTAAGTTGGGAACGACACAAGGATTTCAAGCTATCTTCGATAACAACCCTTCCGCAATAACTCATCCACCTGTCGTCTAAGCTCAGCATGCTCGGTGGGATCCATCTATAATGTGGTAAATTAGACAATGTAGGTTGTGACACTAAATCTATCCGCAATAACTCATCCACCTGTCGTCTAAGCTCAGCATGCTCGGTGGGATCCATCTATAATGTGGTAAATTAGACAATGTAGGTTGTGACACTAAATCTATGGCATGTCGGATATCTCTAAGAGAAGAAGTTCATTAAGTAACTAATCCGCTATTGTGTCAATATAATCAGCTAGAACCTGATGAAATATCTAAAGGCTCACTAGTAGGTGCCACTAGTACCTACAATAACATAGCTGCGTACACCGGCCCCTTATGGTTATAATTAATTTTGGAACAAACTTGAATGGTTCCCAAACCGAAACCTTAGTTTCCTATAACAACAAACAACTTTTACAGCTTCTCCATAAATACCAATTGACTAACACTTCATTTTAACTCATTTAGTTTTTTAAATCCATGTTGACTAAACCCCAAGAATTTGAAAATTGAATTTGGTTAGATTTATCTTAATTTGAACTATAATTGCAATTCCATGATTCTCAAACAAGCCCTTGTAAAAGTGGGCATTAGAATCCTAAGCGAGAATCGTGGAATTGCAATTATAATTCATATGTTTACTTTGAGATGCTGAAATTCTCGAAGTTCGAATTCATGTAGTAGTTTGTCAGATGGAACTGAAATATTAAACACTCTAGTTTCTGTTTTTTGTTTGGAAATAATGGAAGACATCATATCCATTTTCTTTTTGCAGGTGAAGTTACGCCCGAAGTATTGTAAGGGGCAACTGGAGTACCAAATAACACAACTTTCTAGTATTGTAAGGGGCTACTGGAGTATACCAAATTAACACAACTTTCTAGCAGCTTCTATATGGTTTATAGACCCATACAAAGATGAACATACAGTCTGTTTAGCTAGTTACTTTGCCAACCTTATCCTGTCAACAGGAGAACCATTTGGTTTAATCATTTCCTTAATGACATATATTCTAAATATCAGATATTCAACATGATAAACTGAGATAAATGATACAAACTGGAAAAAGGCAGCCTCATAGCACATTATATTAAGAGGGGTAAAATTAAGCATAAATCTCATCCAAGAGAATGGAGCTTGTAGGACTCAACTTACTGGCTACAAGGCTCCTCCAAATTTGTTAACCTGAATTAACTCATTTTATAAGGAAATTCCAATTTTTAAATGTGAAATTCCGCATTAATTTTGAATTAAACAAAACAAAATAACATAATAGCTTCAAAATCCCAAATTTAAACAATCTTGCAAATGTAAATTCTAGAATTCAATTCCAAGTAATTGAAGAGGCACTTAAGCGAAATTCCACATATGCACAAGACAGACAAGACAACTATAATGCACTTGGGAGACTAAAGTCTATGAAATTTTTTAGGTCTTACTAATACATTTAAGTCAAAGTGATGTAACTCGAAAGATATGTAAAGTAAAAAATCATTGGATAAAGAGTACAAAAAAAGCAAATCAAGTTTATGCCATACTAAGACTAAGTGGCAAAATATTGCCTAGCAGAGTTTAAAAAGCTTTGCCTGTTTCTAAATGTCATACATCATGACAAGTGCTACAGGTAAACATGGGTAGTTGTCTTTCACCTCCTTTACTTGGACAGCCAGTCTTTGCAAGTAAAAGACGTAGAAACTAAAACATAAATAAGTGTGACATTTGATGGCAGAGAAAATTCAGAAAATATGTAAAAGTTGACTTATGCTATTAATACTTACAAACTTGCTATAAAATCGTTGATCCTGAATTATACCACTGTTTAATTTCAACTATTTGCATCATAATGAGAACCTCGTGGTGTACAAACCCATACGATAAATCAAAATTTACAACTGAGTATTTCAACACTTGATTATAGGTAAAGCGGACAAGCTACAAATATAAATTCCAAAGTAAAAGAAAGATAGACATAAGAATTAACGCATAATTTAAACCGGCAGCATAACTAACTACTAGAGATCTACTTTCACCCTTACCTCACTTGCCACAGGAGATGTCTGATCACTTTCATCAAAAATTAGCGCCAAGAGTACATGTTTGAATTCTTCATACGCTTCCTTTATGGAAAACAAACATGTGTCAAAATACTCAAAATGCATAGAGGAAGCAACTTGTACAACGAAAGGTTTAAGTGTACAAAGAATTAACATCACAAAAACACTAAATAATATTTTTCCTACTTGTCATTGCAAAAAGATTCAAAACGCTCACAAGTTCTAAAACTGTAGAGCAATATGATTTGCCAAATGCAGCAGTTGGAGCAGAAGCAGTAGTAACTAGCAACATAGGCAGTTGTTTAGGGTCTGTCGGCAGATATGTTGACCAGCAGCCTAGGTCATTTTGAACAGTCTCATCAGCCTCTAGTAGGCAGCTCCAGTTGTGTCTACCAGCTAATCAAGTTGCTGACCCACCAGTCAGTCCATTAACGGTTGGAATCAGTTAAAAAGTTTTGATTCCAATAAGAACTCTACTATTAGTACAACATAAAAAAAACATGTAGGATAATTGTACAATTGAATCATTTGAGAAATAATATTGCACGTCAGTTATATTCTCCTCTTACACTTTCCTCTAATGAAATCCTATAAAATGAACATAGTATAAAAGTCATCAATATTGTGGAGCTCAGAACTAAGTTCATCCAGTTATTTTTACAAAAATAAAAAATAAAATAAAAACATGCAATTTACACTTAAATATCCTGATCTATCACGTTTTTGCACATAAATGACCTATACAATTTTTCTAAGCAGTTAAATACCCTAAACTACAATGTTGTAGTTAGAGGCTAATGACGAGTGTGAAACTATAAAATTTCCCCTGTATTCAAAATCCTAATTTCTCCCTAATTCTAACAATGGCCTCTTCCAACGTAATCCAAATCCCACAAAAACCCATCTCTTAAACATCTTGAAACATTGAATTCTCCCAAACCAATTCTAACAAAAACCCGTCTCTAAAAACAAGTCAACTTATGTGAAAGATTAAAGAAAACTCAATACTAGTACTCTAGTAGATAAGCCATAAATGAAGCATGTAGATGAGCCATAAATGAAGCATTTGATTCTTCCAATCCAAAATCATTCATACAAGTCTATCGGCAACAACACTAGGAAGGGGTGGGAGAGGCCACGGTTTGTAATGCCCAGCTCCACACGATGGCATTGTATTGGCTTATTGGCTTGAATAGCCTAGTTGGATTCAGATTTGTGCATAGAAATTTCGATATCTACATGATCGGAACAGAAAGACAATTTGTCAAATAGTGAGTGGAGTTGATCCTTCTTTCCATCATCTTCACACATAATAAAATAATTTTCTTTGATTCTTTCTGCATTGTCCTTACGATCGATGATGCCTTAATTAAAGAAAGATTAAAGAAGTCATTAGTGTTCTTGTTATTTGTTGAAATATTGGATCCGTAAATTGTTGGTGCACTTGTGCACGAGAATGTGATAGTATATCGTTAAAAGTGTAATTTTAGTAATATTGTATTTTGAGCTTTCATGGAAAAAGTGTTATGGAAATGGTTTGGTACCATGGAATAGTTGGCTGTGTTGGGACCAATGGTCGTCAATCGTAATAACCATGAATGAGAATGTGAGATTACAAGCATAGACTCGGAAAATGAGATGTACGAGTAGAGATTGCATTGCATTTATTTCTGTATTCCATTTCCATGTATTATATGTTTTATAGTTTAGAACATACGCATTTACATGGTTATGGACAACTTGTACACAAGATTTGGCTTTCCTCGAACGATATCCGGGAGACCGGAATCGTGTCTGCCTAGGAGAAATTTATGAATGTGCATTCTTCTCGCCAGGAGAATAGCACGGGTGCCTTCTTTGAGAGAAAAGGATGGCACGGATTCATGACTTCGAGTAAGAAGGACACGGGTATGTTAGAGACCTCCAGTAATGTTAGCTACCTATACTGGAGGGTATAATACCATGGATAGTCCAAAATGGTTTATCACTAGTGACCGGTCATGTAGTTAGGTTACATATTAATGATAGTTTTACAGACCTAATTAATTAATGAATGAATAGACTTGTGATGTTTATAAATATGATGTCTAATGTTGTTTTGCATAGGTGGAAAACACACAAATCCAATATTGTATTCTAATCCATAGTTTGCAGTATCGGCTGATACCGATCCGATATGGCCGATACCGATATAGTTTGGCATGTCCCAATCCGATACCGACCGATACCCGATACTGACCGATACCAACGTTAGAGGTCTTTTTTCCAGTGTAGTCAAAGGCGCGCCTCAGGCGCGCCTAAGGCGCGCCTTGCTCCTGGGCGCAGGGGTAGCGCCTCAGAGCACTCCAGGCGGGGCTCAATTCTTAAGGCGCACCTAAGACGCGCCTAGGTGCGCCTTTTCCCAGCGCCTTGGAATAGCTAAGGCGCGCCTTGCTCCTGGGCGCAGGGGTAGCGCCTCAGAGCACTCCAGGCGGGACGCAATTCTTAAGGCGCACCTAAGGTGCGCCTTTTCCCAGCTCCTTGGAATAGCTAAGGCGCGCCTTGAAAATCTTGTGAAAAAATTAACATGTTTAGACTGTTTTTTTAACTGTTGTACTGTTTTTAGACTGTTTTTTGAACCGATGTACTTTTTTTACTGTTTTCTCTCTCACTCAATTCAAAGTGATTGCAACCTAGACATGGTAGAATTTGAAGCACACATCTTTATCAATATAGAAATCCGATGTGAATATATATATATATATATATAATTTTTGCGCCTTGCGTCGCTCGGGCGCGCGCCTTAAGTGTGCCTTGCGCCTCGGGCGATTTGGACCCTTTGCGCCTCAAGTGCGCCTTGCGCCTTAGACTACCTTGCTTTTTTCTAGTCAATTCGACAAAGAAAATTGACTGAAAAAAATCAACTAGTAAGGGTGTAAAAGCATAGTAAGGTTGTAAAAGCATATAAAGGAGAAACTTATCTATCGCATGTAAATCAATCGACAAGGGTGACTACTATTCCATTCAATTTCAAAAATACTAAGAAATAACACTAAAAATACTTAAAATTATGCATAAATATATAAAATATATTTTCTAAAATGTTAATAATTTACTAATAGTTATTTGCTTTTCGATACCAAAAAATTCGATACTCCGTTCCGAAGCTGCCAATACTACCGATACCGTTGATCCCGATACTTACTGGAATAGTCCGATACCGATACTTTGAACCTAATCTGTGTGTTGCATGAAAAGAAAACTGACCGAGGGTAACATCACTGTGGAGTGATATCTATTATTGTGTTTTTTTATTATAAATTGTTAATAGACCCTAGAAAAAGTAGAAAGATCATTTAAAAACATAGTATCCTTTCACATGATTACTGTGTTGGTTTAGGTGAGTTGGGTTAATACTTAATACCGCTCACAGTGCATTCCCCAATGTAATGTGTAACCTTCATGTTAATTAGACAATTAAAATTTGTGCTTAGTAGTTAAACATTTTAATCAAGAATTTAATTAGGTTAATGAAAAGTCAAATTCAATTTGGATTGTTCTTCATAAGAAGAGAAATCCAAATTGAATTGGTTAAGGGCACAATGGTCAATTGACCATAACATTCAACCCACACCCTTCCTCTTTATATAAACACCTTATCACCTCCTTCACTCACCATCTCTCATCTCCCCTCAACCCTATTAGCAAGGAAATAGTTCTCCTCATAAGGTAACCCTTGATCCTTTTCAAAAAAAATTTATAACTCTAACAAGGATAAGTGTGTGTGTATATATATATATGTGTGTGTGTGTGTGTGTGTGTCAAGAAGGAGGGAAGAAGAGGACTGCAACAGTAGCTGCAGCAGAAAGAAGCAGCAGCAGCAGAACAGCAGTATATATTTATATATATGTAAATATGTATTTATATATGTATCTATAGCAGCACGAAGCAGCAGCATAACAGCAGTATATATTTATATATATGTATTTATATATGTACCTATATATCTATGTATCTATATATATGTATACTCTATATTATATGTATACTCTATATTATCTATATATGTATACTATATTGTATCTATATATGTATGTATCTATATATATATGTATACTCTATATTATCTATATATGTATAGTATATTGTATCTATATATGTATCAATATATATATATATATATATATATATATACATTATTTTTATATTTAAGTTTTTATATAGATATTTGCCCCATCTATAAACCAGAAATAGCATAAAAATGACCTAGAAATCTAGTGGGTTGAATCTACTTAATTATATTTCACCAATTAATATGAATTATTCATTATATAGGTTATCTGGACCCCGTCACACACTCTGACTTGTTTCACCTGCTTTGGACCCCAGGCAAGTACAGTATCTGATTGTTTTCTTACTGATAATTTCTATAACACATGTATTGTTGTACTTGATTCCTGACACGAAGAAACACGGACTAGTATATCTTGTATTTTTAGACCTTGATCTTTTGTAATATTTGATATTCGTGTGATTCATGTATGCTAGTCGGGGCAAAAAAATGCTAGTTTATATGTAATAATACCCTTAAATCCTGTGCAAATATAATTCCTGTGCAAAGGCTAATCATACACTTCACGTATGATTAGCCGACTCATTCTGCAATCCTAAGCCGATCACATAATCAAACTAGTATTTCAAAACACTTAGTGACTATAGATTTTGTTGTTAATACATGACATATTTTCTGTTTATTCATTTTTCCTGTTCAATCTTTACTATGTTTTGATGTCAGTTTATTTTTATCCATCATACGTACTATTAATGTTTTATAGTCCTTATCATGTATTGAAACTGCTATTAGAATTGTACTCGTTCAATCCTGACTGGATAGTATTTCAGGTATCACTTAGAAGGATCTATGTCCCATATATTATGGATTTTTGGGAAATACCTTCGAGCCTGATTTTACCTCCTGGAAGATCAAGGAAGGCCGCAAGCGGGAGGCCTAGTTATGACAATAGTTAAAGTTTGCAGACTTACTATAGTTTTGTGATCGAGTATAATATCCGTTTCATTTATAGTATGAAGTGTTGGTTATACAGTACTACTTCCAGACAACGTTCTACCGCCGACACTGCGGCGTAGGCTGGGCGTGCCTACGCACTCGTACCCAAACACCCGGGTGCGGGTCGTGACACGTTTTTATGGTGGCTCATGCAGGTCAAACTTCGCAAGAAGTGCGATGTCGTAGTAGTACTTAGGACTAGAGTACTATTACGAGCCTGCAATAGGATATAGGATATTAGGAATAGGAAATACTCAATCACAACTAGGAATTTCAACTCTGAATTAAATTTACTAATCTTAATCACCCTGAATGACTTGATATCTTCTCCAATTTATGTCCTCAAATAATATCTTGTCTTGTCTTAACGATGCCTCCTTATTGTTTTATCATATACCAGAATGACACATATAACATATTCCAGAAGGACACGCGAGACCAGAGCACCCGGTTGTTCAGGAGCAGCTACAGAAGCCGCTCCAGTTGTCTCTGAATATCTTCCTTCTCTTTCACTTCCACCCTAAGGAGGTGTACCATCGAACACTGGAGGCATACCTACTGAAAGAACACATTTATATGAGCTCTTCAAATGTATGTTGGAGGCACAGAAGGCTCAGACTAAGGCCCAGAGGGAATAAACAAAAATGATGCAAGAAAACATTGAGAGTTCCCATCATATGGCTTTGGCATCTATGGATAAGTTTGCATCTCAGCAACAACAGCTTGTTCAACAGAAAATGGACAATATCTTGGACTTCAAACAGATGACTCATCGGGAGTTCAAGGGAACTGAAGGGATCATATATGCGGATGAATGGCTCGAGGATATCGAGCGAATTATGCGGGTTGCTCGGATACCGGAAGACCTGAAGATAGAGGCTGTAGGCTTGCAGCTTCACGATATCACCTGCACTTGGTTCAGAAATGAGCCCAAACTTGCTGATCCAAACCTAACTTGGGACCAGTTCAAACATCTTTTCAAACAGAAGTTCTTTCCCGCAGTAGCCCAGGGTGTTCTGGAGAAACAATTCCAGAACTTGGAGCAGGGTAGTCTCTCAGTAGATGAATATGCTGCAGAGTTCGGCAGGCTGAGCCGATTCGCAGAATATATGGTGAAAGATCCGGAGGACCGAGCTCGCAGATTCCGACAAGGCTTGGCCCCCCTCTAGTATCACGACTTTTGCTAGGAATGTAGCAGAAGCCCAGAGGATCGAGGTGGACATGGACTTTAAACCCAAGCGGGACCGGAATGCGTTCGAAGGAGGCAGCAGCACGGGACCAGCAAAACGTTTCCATTTTCAGTCGAGGACTTTCCAGCATCAACAACAGCATTGTCCTCCAACTAGATTTTCGGCTCAGCCGCATCCTCAAAGACAGATCCATCAGACCCATTTTTGTCATTTTTGCAAGAAAATGAGACATTCCTGAAAAATATGCAGAAAAAGACTTGGAGTCTGTCTATACTGTGGTTTTGCAGGACATCAGATGAAGAACTGTCATATTCGAGGTGCAACAAATCAAAATGGACCAGCTAAGCCACATGTGGCACAACAGCAGAGGGGACCTCCACTTCTAACACAACAACAGCAATTTGTCCAACACCAGCAGAGGGGAGCTCCTCAGCAGGACAGAACTTTTGCTACAACTGTCGAGGAAACTGAGCCCACCGGTGATGTTATAGCAGGTTCTATTCTTCTCAATTCTATTCCAGCCGTAGCATCATTTAATTCTGGTGCATCCCATAGTTTCATATTTGTGTCTTTTGTACTTAAGCATAATTTAGTAGTGAAATTCTTGAGTAGAAACTGTAAGATCACGACTGGAGAAGGCATCATCCTAGTCAGTAATGTTTGCAAGGGGTATCACGTTACATTGGGAGACCGGGTTTTGTCTGCTAGCTTACTTGTAATGCCACTTCCAAGTTTTGACATTGTCCTTGGAATAGATTGGTTGGGTATGCATTTCACTAGCATTGACTGCCGTAGAGGTCGTGTGCTGTTTCGACCTCCAGGAGAGCCGGAGTTCGAGTTTGCTAGAAAGACAGAGAAGCCAGATCGTAGAATTCTTTGCAAAGCTATAATGGAGGAGAAAGAGCTACTGCGTCCTATTATTACTGAGTTCTTAGATATATTTTTCGAGGAGTTACCAGGATTGTCGCTAGATAGAGATGTTGAATTCTCTATTGATCTAATGCCGGAAGCAGAACCAATATCGCAGCATGTTTACCGGATCACAACAATGAGCTGGCAGAGCTAAAGAAATAGATCGATGAATTAGAAGACAAGGGATTCATCAGATCAAGTTCGTCGCCCTGGAGAGCTCTGGTACTTTTTGTGCCAAAGAAGGATGGATCGGTGCGGATGTACATCGATTACAGGGCCCTGAACAATCTCACAATCAAGAACAAATATTCGCTGCCGAGAATAGATGATCTCTTCGATCAGTTGAGTGGCATGAAGGTATTTTCAAAGATTGACTTGAGATCCGGATATCATCAGGTGAAGGTGAAAAAAGAAGATATTCCGAAGACTGCATTCAGGACTCGATATGGCCAATACGAGTTCTTGGTGATGCCGTTTGGGTTAACTCCCAGTCTTCATGAACTTGATGAACAAGGTATTTCATCATTACCTGGACAAGTTCGTGGTAGTATTTATAGATGATATCCTTGTATACTCAAAGACGCTGGAAGAACAAGAGAAGCATTTAAGGATAGTGCTTGAAAAACTCAGAAAGGAGAAGCTCTATGGAAAACTCTCTAAATGCGAGTTTTTCTTAAACAAAGTGGAGTTTCTTGGACATGTAGTGACTGGAGATGGAATATCAGTTGATCCAAAGAAGATTGCTTCCGTAGAATCTTGGGCCACTCCAAGCTCTATTGCAGAAATTAGAAGCTTCTTAGGATTGGCTGGATATTACAGAAAGTTCGTGAAAAATTTCTCTCGAATTGCAGAGCCTTTGACTAAACTCACTAGGAAAGATGTAGAGTTTGTATGGACTGAGGAATGTCAGGCAGCATTTGATGAGTTGAATAAGAGATTGACTACGGCTCCTAGTCTGACATTGCCATCGGGATCAGGAGGATTCGCCATTTATAGCGATGCTTCAGGAAAGGGTTTGGGATGTGTTCATGAAGGACTTTGATAAGGTGGTGGCTTGCTTATGCATCCAGACAGCTACGGACACACGAGAAGAACTATCCTACCCATAACTTGGAGCTGGCAGCTGTCATCTTTCCATTGAAGTTGTGGAAATATTATTTGTACAGAGAGCGTATGAAAATATTCACTGACCACAAAAACTTAAAGTACGTTTTCACACAAAAGGAGCTGAACATGAGACAGCGTAGATGGCTAGAGCTCATGAAGGACTTTGATATTGTCTTGAAGTATCATCCAGGAAAGGCCAACGGAGTTGCAAATGCCTTGAGCAGGTATCCAGTAGCTATGTGTCTGACGATGGACCGCCACTTGTTAGCAGACTTGGAGAAGTTGGGTATTGAAATAATAATTCCTGGAGTTGAAATGCAGATGATGGGTATGCAGATTCAGTCGGAATTGATGAATAAGATCCGGGAAACACAATATCAAGATGAAAGTCTGAGAAGTATCCGGGCTCAGGTACATGCCGGATTACTAGATGATTTTACCATTACAGAAGATGGCTCTTTATGACACGGAGCGAGACTATGTGTTCCTAGAGGAGATATACGGGAAGAAGTCATGCAGGAAGCTCATCGCTCTCAGGATTCTATACATCCGGGAGCTACCAAGATGTACAAAGATCTAAGAGATCACGTGTGGTGGTATGGTATGAAGCGAGAGGTAGCATATTTTGTTTCCAGATGTCTAGTATGCCAGCAGGTCAAAGCCGAAAGGCAGAGACCAGGCGAATTACTTCAGCCACTACCAATTCTAAAGTGAAAATTAGAACATATCACGATGGATTTTGTTTCCGGACTACCACGCACTCCAGGAGGAAAAGATGCAATTTGGGTCGTCGTTGATCGGTTGACCAAATTGGCCCACTTCTTGCCATTTAAAGTGGGATTGTCTACAGAAAAGCTCGTTGGATTGTATGTGAAGCAGATTGTCAGGTTGCACGGGGTTCCGGTGAGTATCGTCTCCGATCGGGATAGTCGATTTACATTCCATTTTTGGAGGAGTTTGCAGTCTAGCTTGGGTACCAAACTAAAGTTTAGCACTGCTTACCACCCTCAAACGGATGGACAGTCAGAGAGAACTATCCAGACGCTAGAAGATATGCTTCAGACTTGTATTTTAGACTTCGATGGATCGTGGTAGGATCATCTTCATCTGGTGGAGTTTGCATA